>VTFQ01000004.1:55129854-55687354 GCA_036281575.1 Ancherythroculter nigrocauda
TTTTAAAACATTTTATTTATTAAAAAACATCTCTGCCTTAATATAGCCTCATGCATCAGTATTTTCAAAGGCGTAAGAGCATCTGTGATTATGATTTTCAGAAATATATAGAATTTCCCAACTGGTTTAGAAATGGTTTTTACAAATGAACCTTTTTTATTATTATTTTATTATATATATATATATATATATATAATTTTTTTATTTATTTTTTTATTACAAAAACATATGTGGCTTAATATAGCCTCATGTATTATTATTATTATTATTATTTTTTTCAAATGTGTAAGATTATCTGTGAGTATGATTTTCAGATATATGGTTTTCTAATGTTTTACTATTTTATTTTATTTTAATATTTTGTTTTATTACAAAAACATGTCTCTATTAGTATTTCTCATGTATTAGTATTTTCAAAGGCATAAGGGTATATGTAAATGTGATATTCAGAAAATATCCACAAAGAATTTCCCAAAGGTTTACAAATGTTTTAGCACCTATTTTATTTTATTTTTTGTTAAAACGTATTTGGCTTAATATAGCCTCATGTATTATTATTTTCAGAGCCGTAAGTTTATCTATGATAACCATAAAGCCAACTTAATATTGTTTATGGGCCGATTTATCTGAATCTTTTGAGCTCTTACACATTCTGTTACCCTGTTGTGAACACCGTCTCCTCATTTAACAGACTTCCCACAAGCTGTCAGGCTTCTCAACAACTCCATGTGACAATCTACCCAGCGAACCTTTCAGGTAGACCTCCTCCTATGCACCTATATTTCCCAAACCCCTAATTCTGCTCCTTAACTAGTGTAATTTTGCAGAACTATAAAAGCGCTATGTACTTTATACAAAATAATGGACCTACAGCTTTTCAGATGACATGCATTGTGCGGTTTTGTACAGCACTGTATGTATTATTCTTGCTTTTATTGTTTAGTCGTTTAGTCTTAGGTCAGCTGCCGTTGTGGGTCCTTTTAGACTTTTTGACACCATGCTTGTTTCTACTGTACATCTGTTATTCTCACAAAAACCTGTCAAGAAAATGTTTAGGGAATATGATATTTCACCTCAAAAAGAAACATCGCAATTTTGTAAAAATCAGAAAATTGTGGCTAAAACGTTTTTTAAAAAGAATGTTGGTTTAATATAGTCTCATGTATTAGTATTTTCAAGGGTCTAAGTGTATCTGTGAATATGATTTTCATGAATATCCATAAAGAATTTCCTACTGGTTTATTTTTTTTATTTATTGCATTTTTTTTTTCTTTTTTTTTTTCTCAAATGTCCCAAAATCACCACTATAATCTGAAAAGTAGATTTTTATTAGGGGTTCAAGCGCTTATTGCTGAAACACTATTGTAATTGTTAAAATTTCCAAGGATCAACATTCTCCCCTAAAAGTGTTTAGGCAGACAAAAAGGTAAGTAAGTCATAGAGACTTGAATCTTTGAGGGCTGGTAGTACTCACTCAACCTGACAGGTGTGCTACAATGGTGAAAAGTACAGAATTGCTCATAACTCCTAGGAGTAGTCTCAAGTGTCTTATACCGTTGGAATCCTTGGCTCAAGACAGACAAAATGCATGCCTCAGATTCAGAAATTTCGTCTGTGAAATTTTCGGCTTTTTGATTTTTTGAAAAACCTACTTTTGCGCACTAGTCCTAGGTTTTTGGCCTGATCGAAACCAAACCAGTGCAGCAAGATGAGATGGAGTCTGATTGTCAATAATTATTTTTAAAAAAAGTTAAAATTTCGATTCACGGTTTCTAAGGGATTCACGTGTTTTTTCGCACACGCCCACGACATTCATACCACATGGTAGAACTCCTCAATCAGGGGTGTGTTTCCTGAAAGCATCGTTAGCCAACTATGGTCGTAAGTCCAGTTGAACTCTATTGGTAACGACGGAACTTGCGACCATAGTTCGCTTTGGGAAATGCACCCCTGAGCAACTTTACTTCTAGGACCGTCGCTGTCAATCAAATCATTCGCTAAATATTGGAGATTATTTCAAAAACCAACTTTGGTGAACTAGTCCTATGTTTTGGACTCAATTTCGATTAAACCACTGCGGCACAATTTTAGGGACTCTCTAGGTCAATAATTATCAAAAAAAAATGCTGAACTTTGGCCTTTGGATAGCTATAGCAGGGTCATTTAGAAAATGGGTGTGGCAAAATGCACGGAAAAAAACCTATAACTCCTAAATGAAAACTCAAAACTTTACGAAAATTGGTGAGCATATGCGACCTATGATGCTAAACAAGCATGGAAACTTTTATGGAGATTGGACCAAAGGTGGCGCTATAACTGTTAAAAAGCTTTAAAAACCATGTATTTCCTCATAGTAAATTGCCTGTATTGGCTGCAAATGGTCTTTTCCATCTGTAATCTAAGTGGTTAAATGCTTGCTAAATAAAACATAATATCTTTTTACGCATTTGCTTAAAGGGCCTTAAAGTGCTAGAACCTCGATATTCACAGCTATATTTTTTTATGATTCTCAGTTTCAGGTACCTTCAAGTTTTGCTAAAGAGTGCCAAGTGAGAAGTCACTATACCCATGCAAAATACCCCATAAATGACTGTCAGAATCCAGCACACATCAGTTCAGTAAATTGGCAGCAGCAAAACAAACTCTCCACATGCAGCATTTGGTTTGTCTAAAATGTCCAACGAGGGATTGCTTGGATGATTAGCCATCAAAATGACAGGTCTCTGTTGCTTAGGAACATGACTAGGCTGCATGAATTGTTGCATCGCTTGATCTACTCCAAGCAGACTCACAGTGACAGCACTTGTGGTCTCCTCTTCATATGTGTGTGTTTACATACAATTATTGCACACAATCTCTATTTTAATGCCGCCTTATGCAGCACAAGCCACTGAGGGCTCTGGTGCCATATCGCTTTGACAAATGTTAATGTTGTTTTTTAGTTGTGATTGTTTATTCCTTTTCCCTATATGTGTGGCACAAGACGCATCTACGTTTATATATGTAGACTATCCCGACAGTCACTTGCAAACATTTCTGAAAGTACTGGATGCTTTATGATGCTGGTTGCTATGGTTACCTCTAGGAACCAAACAAAAGGGGAAACAGGAAGGGGAGGGGGAGCCCCGATGCAAGTGGGTGACTGCCCTTGTGCTCTCTGTTGAATTTTGTTAACAGGTCTATACATGTGTGTGGTTGTAGGACACAATATGAGCTTGTTCCGAGAGCTTTTGAGTAAGCTTGCTTAAATTACATTACGTTTTTTCCCCTTATATTTTCACATCAAACCAGCAATCATTTCAAAATAAGCTTTCTGGTTTTGTGGATTTACTGTGACCTGCATGTCAGAGTTGCATTAAAAACTGGGTGAAAAGATATCTTACAGTAGCTACCAACCTTCAGGCTTGGCCATGTTGCGCCAAATGCGAGTAAAAATCTGTGTTGGCGAGTATATGAAACGGTGTCAATCGCCAGTTGGCCAGTAACATTTTTATGAATTCTAGCAATGCAAAATTATACCCTCATTCACCATTCCCCACATTAGTCCACTAATATAGTCCAATTGAAGGAGTGAATGAAAGCGAGTGAGTGAATTCAGACACTCGCCGGAGTGTGCCGGAAGGACTGCCACTTTTGTATAGTTTGTGCTTGCAGTTTAATAATCATTTGAAACTTAGCAAACTGGCAGCTCCAGTAGAAATTAAAAGATTTATCTTGAACTCTGTCATGGAAACTAGCATGTATAAAACAATTTAATAATCAATTAAAAAGGAATTTATACATGTATGGTTGTATGGTATCAAAGTCCCTTTAAGACAAGTCATTTCACTCGGCGGCCATCTTTGAAACGCCTCTCGGGCATCCTGGGCATCATGCAGCTCTTTGAATGGGGAAACATCAAATTCTCCAAAGCTGTTTGCCAAGCTTTCGATTAAATTTCATATTTGTAATCACAAATCAAATCTAACAACAACTGTCTCATAATTTTTTTTCCAAACGCTTGAATAATGACAAAAAAAACTGTATTTTTTTGGCTGGATCAAGCTCATGCGCAGACGTAAATGCGCGTCTCCTGTGCCTTATTTCTGAGGCGCGCGTCTGGCTCTTTCTATAGAAACTGGTGATTCTAACGGCCGCTGCAGTGACGCGATGACTTTACCAGTCGGCAATTGGCTCTTATTTAGAAGGCAGGACTTATTCCGCCATATTGCGGGTTACACTTTCTCCCATTCAAAACAATACGAGTGACACGTCTTGTGTTATTCTATAGTCTTTGATGGTATTACACTCTACCCACATTGGACCAGCAGTTTGGAAAATGGATGGATGGATGGTTCAGCTGCGGCGCCATCTTCTGGTCAGATGTGGCAATTCATTCGGCGCAAGACTCTCACTGTGCATTATGGGTATTTTCTCACTCATTATTGCAGTGCGGTGTGGGATTGAACGAGTGCACTCGATAACATCCACAATGGTTTCGGACACCACTACAAATGGCTGTTCCCTCAAATAGTGCCCTGTTTAGGGGTATAGGGGGTGATTTTGGATACAGCCATAGTAAGTAAACTGCATGTGTAACAGTATATGGGATCCGTGCATTAGCTCATAAAGTGACAGCAGCCTAACAATAAACAAACGGTGTGTTTAAATCAGCTCCCTAGTTTAGTAGTCAGGGCAAAAACCGCAAAAACCTTCCAGGGCTGCGTTCCACTCCACTTTAAGACATGCAGTCACGAACTTCCCTAAACACTTCCCCTAGGGGGAATCCCCACCGCCATTTTGAAGTGCGTTCCACTTCATAAAGTGGATGAGGGAAGTTTATATGGACATATATCACCCCCTCGATTTTGACAGAGGGAGCGAGTCTACTCTGATGTACACCTCAAGCAGCTCTATATCCCACAATTCAAGTTGATTGTGACA
The DNA here is from genome assembly GCA_036281575.1 of Ancherythroculter nigrocauda. NCBI lineage: Eukaryota > Metazoa > Chordata > Actinopteri > Cypriniformes > Xenocyprididae > Ancherythroculter > Ancherythroculter nigrocauda. Next base: position 55,134,778 of record VTFQ01000004.1, read on the forward strand.
TCACAGCAGATCGCGCTTAACTGAAGTGTATGATATATTAATTATTTTGAGAATTAATCGCAAATACTTGTAGCTACCTTAAGTTCACAGTCAAAGTTTATACTATTTATATTTTTTTTCGTTTGTGTAATTTTATTTTTCTCCAACAGCTAATATACCTATAGGATTTTATATATTTTCTCTAACAACTTATATGCATATAGAATGGTTCATGAAACAAATTCATAAGTGAAAAGGGGGTTTAATTAATTAATCAGCCATAGAGTATTCCAAGTGATCAAGGGCTTAGTGCGTTCCATTTAAACCTTGTGCACGAGTTCCTCCAGTAGTAGGCACTCATGCAACGTAAGCAATTACGCACATCCGAGTCCACGAGACTGAAGAAAGTTAGCAAGTGAAGGGAATTTGAAGTGGAACGCAGCCCAGGTTACTGAGATGTTCGCTCCCTAAAAAGTCCCACAATGCACCATGAAATCCAGGGTGCATCGATGCTCCCTATGTTTCCTTAACGGAAGTTCTGAAGGGCACTTCGGAGTGAAAACAATCATGGCCGCCATATTGAGGGTCGTTCCAAATCGAAGAGCTCAAAACTGGCCACTTCAAAGGGCCCTTCAGAATGAAGGATTTCGAAGGGTTCAACTGATGGTTCACTTCGGGCCCCCATGATCCTTTGCACAGGGAAGTTGTTTGATGTCACAGAATGGGTACAGGAGGCTCGGAGTTCGATTTTACCTATAAATGTATTATACGAGTTAGATTTGGTATGTTATTATGGTCAAAATTATACTGTACTTCAACAAAAATACTTAACAGCTACCTTTATCAGTCCATTCAAATGTTTCAAATACATAGACACAATATACATTATATTTAACATAAATAAATAAATAAATAAACTAATGTTAAACAAAATGCGTGTTTTTGGGGGGTTAACCAAATGTGCAACAAATGCACTTCCTTTATTGTCTCGTTAAGATGACGCAGAAATGCAAAAGAAGTGCATTTTTTGACCCCTACACCTTTCATCCCTTCAAAGCTCTCACTCCGGTAAACCCTCTGAAGGGATTAGGGCATAGGGATGAGCCCTTCCGAATGGAACGCACTGTCAGTAGATGTTTTTTTTTTTAATTATTAAAAACATTATTTAATAATATTTCAGCATAGAAATACATTGCTAGACAGGTAATACTGCTGAAATGTTGCACATATGTAAATGTAACAAGCACAGTATTTATCATAATGTACTTTAAATAACATTAAAAAAATATTGTCAGAAAGATATCAGTTCGTCACTGATTGAGACACACCCAAAGAACAATCACTCATTTGTGAATTTAATAAGGATTAATTACGTTTCATGGCTGGTAAAAAATATTTATATCTGGTAAATTTTCTTAAGTAACTGGCAGGTGTAAGTTGCTTGCTTTTACAAATACTGCATTATTCCATTTATATTTATTTATATACAGTTTTAAAAGGAGGGTTGAAAGAACCTTCACTGTGCGCAGATTAAGTTATGGAATATGAGTGAAAACCTTTGGGGGCATAAAGGTAATTAGTGAATCGCAGTGGTAGAAGTGGTCTTGCTTATTTCAGAGCAAGAATACTTGAGTGAACTTACCTCTTGAAATACTTCATAGAATTAATGGTATTAAAATTAACAAGCAATAATACAAACCTGATTGCTTAATTAGTACTTTGCTGGTAAGTGTTTTTTGCACACAGTCGGACTATGTTAAATGTCTTCAGTGTAATTTTAGATAAGGGTTTTCATCTTTATAAGTGCTTCAAGGGTCAGGGTCTGTGAAAAGGGTTTTCTATATAAATATGAATTAATATATTTTATATTTTTCTATACATAAGTGGTAATGGTATTATAAATACTGATACAGAATAATAATTAAAAATGTTAACACAATTAATAGTGTTTGTTAATGTTTCAGTCTTATTAAAGGATTAGTTCACTTTCAAATGAAAATTAGCCCAAGCTTTACTCACCCTCAATCCATCTTAGGTGTATATGACTTTCTTCTTTCTGATGAACACAATCAGAGTTATATTAATAAATATCCTGATGCATGAAGTACAATATCAAGCTTCCGCCAGACCGCCTTCCATATTCAAATTACAGAAAAAAATGGAACTGGCGTTACGTCAGTTAAGCTTTTTCCGTAAGTTGAATAAGGAAGGCGTAGGATGTAGCTTTTTGAACTGCGAGAGTTTAACACTTTCTTTGTAAGTTGAATACAGAAGGTGGTCTGGCGGAAGCTAGATATTTTACTTCATAACTTGTTAAATATGGATTTTTTTTTACACAAACACATCACTTCCTTTCAGAAGGCCTTGATTAACCCCCCAGAGCCGTGCGGAGTACGTTTATAATGGATAGATGTGGAGGGAGACACTTTCTGTAGTTTCTTTACTCGTTGATCCTGTACTCACTGACATTATAAAGCTCGGATGCATTAGGATATTTATTAATATATCTCTGATTGTGTTCATCAGAAAGAACAGAGTCATAGGATGGCTTGAGGGTGAGTAAAGCTCGGGCTAATTTTCATTTGATAGTGAACTAATCCGTTAATAAAAGTTATTATAAAATATTACAGGGGGAAAAAAGTAATAATTTAAAAGAAAGCATAATTCACTTGCCCACCAAGTGCTCTTATTATAAAGTATATTATTATTGACTGTATGTATATACAGTATATATATATACAGTCAAATCAAAATGTATTCAGACACCTTGAACATTTAATTCATTATTACAGTTTATTCACTATAGTAAAAAAAAAAACAAAAAAAAAATGGTAATAAAATATGACAAGATCTCAGAGTTAAACTGTGTCAGAAAAAAATAATCATATGTCAGAAAACACTTAAGCAAAACATGGTCAGGTCAAAGTGTCTGAATAATTTTTGGTTCTAAATTTTTATCAGTTTTACTGGTAGTCCACTCTGTATGAAGAATTATTGGGTATAATATGTCACAGTTTACTTTATGTTGCTATCCTCATTTACATAAATGAATTATAGTGTCCTGCACCCACTAGCAAAAATATATCAAAAATGTCTGAAAAATTTTTGGTTTGATATATAGGCTATATATATATATGTGAGTGTGTGTATTGCATGTCATATATAAATATTTGTTATTTAATTTCGGTGACGTTATGGGCGTTCGATTTTACCCTCGTTCCAATCGCGGTGACGTCATCGGCGTTCGTGAAATTGCCGGGCCACCTGTCGGTGGAATGGACCTCGCCTTTAAGAAGCTTCTGCAGGATGAAAACTGGAGCTGTTCACAGCACATGGTGCTGAACGACGCCAAACACGCCGAGACATTATCGAGAGCGAAGACACGGAACGGCACAGAAACACTGTTTATGCTGGAGAACATGCGAACAGTTTGAAGAGCCGCTGCTGGGAAGCGGATTTGATGAAGCCAGACATCATTTTCACAGTGTGTAGCTTTCACATGTTCTCAGTTTTAATAACCATGTTGATAAAATGTCATCTGTGTGTATTGGCGTGGGAGTGAGTGCCACAGACATCACTGGACGAAGCAACAGGTAGCTTCAATCGTTAATAACATCATTTTTTTCAGGCTTGATTTGTTTTTGTTGTTGTTTTTTCATGTTGTCAGGAGAAACTGGAATATTGCACGGCAGGTAGGGAGTAAATCGAGAGCTATAGCTCTTCCTCCTGTTCTTTATTTGCCTCTTTCATTTTAGGAACTTTTCAATGTAACTATTTAGACCTGTTGATTACAAATAAGTGTTTATGATTTCAACGCTTATCATCCTGTCAACGCCTGTTACGCACGTACAGAGTGATTCTGTCCTTTCGTGTTTTGAAATATTGCCTGTTATAAAACACACATTGAATTTTGAAATCCTTTATTATTATTATTTTATAAACTTGTGCTAGTGTTTTTATTTTGATCATTTGCATAAGATTCTTTTTTTTTTTTCTCAAGTGTTTTTAATTTTTCCCGTTGTGTGAGGGAGTGTTGTACAGTTTTGTGTACAGTCTTTGTGCATGAGCAGCATCATTTTAAGCTGGATTTTGCTTCTTTTTTTCCCCCCTGAGCTCTAGGTTTAAAATGCTAGTTTGACTTGTGAAGGCCCATTTTAGTGATTTTTAATTTGTAGGATATTTAATCTCTGAGAACTGACCTCAAGTTCATAGTCCAATATTAGATCAAACCTAATTACAATGCATAAATATGCAATGTTAATATGCAATGTTTTCTCATTTATAAGATGGCACATTTTAAAATGTCTATGTCATGCAAATCACCTGTTCAGATTAGATTGCACTGTTGCATTTAAACAACACAAAATATGTTAGGATGTTATCATAGCTTGCAAATTCGTCAAATATACATGATGGCCAAAATTGCCTACTTGCTGTTTTTTTTTTTTTTTTGTTAAATCTATTTTTATCTGTGCACATCGATCATCTGACATCACTACGTGCATGTATACCCTCATGCATTTCTGTTATCGTCACATCAGATGTTGTGCAGTATACATTTAGCATGCCATTCAGCCAGCGTGACAGCAACTGGACAGATAAGTGATTAGAAAATAGGTGGGTTCGCATACTGGCATGAATGTACACACAACTTTGAAGGGGACCTGCTTTTGAAGGAGCAGACCTTTTGAAGCCCCACATGGCCTTAGAAAAAAAAAGATCAAAACTTGACAGAATGTGCACAAACAGGGCCCGTTCAGGAAAACATTTGATGTGCCATTACAATCAGGCCTGGAGGAGAACCTAAGCTTGCCCTATAGTCCCTACAGGCATCGGGGAGCAAGGACAGTATTTGATCTAGCGTTTCATAGACCCAGGTGCTGGTAGCACTTCTTTTGTAAAAAATGTCATGCTCACAAAGGCATGTAATGAATGCTATAAGTCCTTGGTCCCTTGCGCTAGAAACTGTTATTGGATTAAAATGGCAACATTTTTGCTTCAAGGAAAAAATGAAGACAATACAGGATATAAATCTTTATCTGTGACTGTAACCAGTCCAAATAAATCAACATTAAAAGGCTCTGTATGGAACCTTAAAGCATTCTGTTAGATGCTTCATATAGAACCTTTTAGGGGCTCAGATTTAGTTTTAATTAATGCTTTTTTATTGTCATTAACAGAATAGAATAACCTGTTAAACTTAAAAGTATTATGCAATTATTTAAGACATTTCACCTTATGTGACCCTGGACCACAAACCAGTCATAAGGGTCTATATTTTTTAAATTGAGATTTATACAAATTTCAAAATATTGATAAAATCACCTTTAAAGTTGTCCAAATGTCCTTAGCAATGCATATCCACTCACAAAATAAATTTTTGATATATTTACGGTAGAAAATTTACAAAATATCTTCATGGAACATGATTTTTACTTAATATCCTAATGAATTTTGGCATAAAAGAAAAATCGATAATTTTGACCCATACAATGTATTGTTGACTATTGCTACAAATATACCAGTGCAACTTATGACTGGTTTTGTGGTCCAGGGTCACATATAGAAACTTTTTGACATAAAGGGATTTTTAAAATTTAGTCAACAACCCTAGGGTTCTATGTAGAACCCTATTCAACCCTTTTTTTTCTAAGAGTGCAGGCTAAATTTTGGTGACGTTTGTAATCAAATGACCAAAGATGGACCGGTCAATTTCCTGCCATGTCTGACTTGCGCCTTCCTGAGTTTCATCTCAGTGTAAAAGGCAAATGAAAAACTATGCTACATAAACAGGGTTAGAATGCTAAATAAGGTTAACTCAGAAAATTGTCATATAATGTGATCATGCTGGTGTCACAGGGTTTATTTCAGGGTCAGATCTGGCGTGTTACACAGCAAGAGGCCTTAATGAGGACCCATGTCGTAAGAACTCCCTGCTCCACTCCAGTCTTGTAGCAAACGTGACACCCGGATGAGGAGAAGCGTTTCCTTTCCTCAGTCAGATGAAGGTATACAATATGACTCATGCAATACTCAAAATCAGTGCGTTTGTAGAATTCACCTGAGAAAAAAAGAAGAGGAAACTATGAGATAAGCCAAAACATATACAGTACATTGCAGTGTTGTAATTCAGGCAATTGAAATAATTGCTGTGAAACAGATGCTGTGGAAGAACACAGCATCTGTCCTTTTTGCTTTTTTATAGACATCTTTTGCTGCATGATATATTTGGGATGATTGCATGCAATTCTTATCTGTTTTTTGAAAACATAACCAAACTGTTTTAGGTATAAATACTGTTAAAATAAGCATTGCATGACAAATATTAAAGTTTAGAAGTTAAACAGCAATTTTATCCCCAATATTTCCCCTTTATGAACATTTGCAGGATCTGTTCAGGTTGTAGTAACTGGGAAGGCAAATAACCATATATGATTTATCAAAACCAAAAAAATGATTTCCAACTTCTGTCACTCTACTGTTATAAAATGATCATTTTTAAAGTAGATAGTTACATTAATCTGTCAGTCAGTACAGAATATTGCATGCTTGGTAAGCACATTACAGGCCTGTTCACACCAAGGATGATATATATTAACATCCACACCAGCAAATGATAATGCTCTGTTCTTCTATGCACACTTCAGGTTTGTCATCTGCCACTTTAAAGGGTTAGTTCTGTCATCATTTACTCACTTTCATGTCGTTCCAAACCTGTAAGACTTTCATTAATCTCTGGAACAGAAATGAAGACATTTTTATGAAATCTGAGAGATTTCTGTCCCTCCATTTACAGCCTACGCAACTACCATTTTGACGCTTCAAAACGTTCATAAAAAAGATTGTAAAACGAATCTATATGAATAGAGCGGTTTAATCCAAATTTTTTGAAGAGACTCGATCACTTTATATGAGGAACAGATTTAATGTAGGTTTTTATTCACATATAAACATTGATCAGCGAACATACTGTAAACAGAAGCTCAACCCAACCTGCTTCATGCTTGAGAACAAACCTCATTGGTTCTTGCAGAAGCTCAAACGTGCTGCATAACACGAGAATGAACCTCATTGGTTCTTGCTGAAGCTCAAACGTGCTGCGTAACACGAGAATGAACCTCATTGGTTTTTGCGTAACACACCAGAATGAACCTCATTGGTTCTTGCTGAAGCTCAAACGTGCTGCGTAACACCAGAATGAACCTCATTGGTTCTTGCTGAAGCTCAAACGTGCTGCATAACATGAGAATGAACCTCATTGGTTCTTGCTGAAGCTCAAACGTGCTGCGTAACACACCAGAATGAACCTCATTGGTTCTTGCTAAAGCTCAAACGTGCTGCGTAACACAAGAATGAACCTCATTGGCTCTTGCGGAAGCTCAAACGTGCTGCGTAACACGAGAATGAACCTCATTGGTTCTTGCTGAAGCTCAAACGTGCTGCATAACATGAGAATGAACCTCATTAGTTCTTGCTGAAGCTCAAACGTGCTGCGTAACACACCAGAATGAACCTCATTGGTTCTTGCTGAAGCTCAAACGTGCTGCGTAACACAAGAATGAACCTCATTGGCTCTTGCGGAAGCTCAAACGTGCTGCGTAACATGAGAATGAACCTCATTGGTTTTTGCGTAACACACCAGAATGAACCTCATTGGTTCTTGCTGAAGCTCAAACGTGCTGCGTAACACGAGAATGAACCTCATTGGTTTTTGCGTAACACACCAGAATGAACCTCAATGGTTCTTGCTGAAGCTCAAACGTGCTGCGTAACACGAGAATGAACCTCATTGGTTTTTGCGTAACACACCAGAATGAACCTCATTGGTTCTTGCTGAGGCTCAAACGTGCTGCGTAACACGAGAATGAACCTCATTGGTTTTTGCGTAACACACCAGAATGAACCTCAATGGTTCTTGCTGAAGCTCAAACGTGCTGCGTAACACAAGAATGAACCTCATTGGTTTTTGCGTAACACACCAGAATGAACCTCATTGGTTCTTGCTGAAGCTCAAACGTGCTGCGTAACACAAGAATGAACCTCATTGGTTTTTGCGTAACACACCAGAATGAACCTCAGTGGTTCTTGCTGAAGCTCAAACGTGCTGCGTAACACAAGAATGAACCTCATTGGTTTTTGCGTAACACACCAGAATGAACCTCATTGGTTTTTGCGTAACACACCAGAATGAACCTCATTGGTTTTTGCGTAACACACCAGAATGAACCTCAATGGTTCTTGCTGAAGCTCAAACGTGCTGCGTAACACAAGAATGAACCTCATTGGTTTTTGCGTAACACAAGAATGAACCTCATTGGTTCTTGCAGAAGCTCAAATGTGCTGCGTAACACAAGAATGAACCTCATTGGTTTTTGCGTAACACAAGAATGAACCTCATTGGTTCTTGCAGAAGCTCAAACGTGCTGCGTAACACGAGAATGAACCTCATTGGTTTTTGCGTAACACAAGAATGAACCTCATTGGTTTTTGCGTAACACAAGAATGAACCTCATTGGTTCTTGCAGAAGCTCAAACGTGCTGCGTAACACGAGAATGAACCTCATTGGTTTTTGCGTAACACAAGAATGAACCTCATTGGTTCTTGCAGAAGCTCAAACGTGCTGCGTAACACAAGAATGAACCTCATTGATTCTCGCGAAGCTCAAACGTGCTGCGTAACACGAGAATGAACCTCATTGGTTCTTGCTGAAGCGCAAACGTGCTGCGTAACACAAGAATGAACCTCATTGGTTCTTGCTGAAGCTCAAACATGCTGCGTAACACAAGAATGAACCTCATTGGTTCTTGCTGAAGCTCAAACGTGCTGCGTAACACCAAAATGAACCTCATTGGTTCTTGCTGAAGCTCAAAAGTGCTGCGTAACATGAAAATGAACCTCATTGGTTCTTGCAGAAGCTCAAACGTGCTGCGTAACATGAGAATGAACCTCATCGGTTCTTGCTGAAGCTCAAACGTGCTGCATAACACCAGAATGAATTTCATTGGTTCTTGCTGAAGCTCAAACGTGCTGCGTAGCATGAGAATGAACCTCATTGGTTCTTGCTGAAGCTCAAATGTGCTGCGTAAAACCAGAATGAACCTCATTGGTTCTTGCTGAAGCTCAAAAGTGCTGCGTAACACATGAATGAACCTCATTGGTTCTTGCTGAAGCTCAAACGTGCTGCATAACACGAAAATGAACCTCATTGGTTCTTGCTGAAGCTCAAAAGTGCTGCGTAACACGAAAATGAACCTCATTGGTTCTTGCAGAAGCTCAAAAGTGCTGCGTAACACGAAAATGAACCTCACTGGTTCTTGCAGAAGCTCAAACGTGCTGCGTAACACCAGAATGAATTTCATTGGTTCTTGCTGAAGCTCAAACATGCTGCGTAACACGAGAATGAACCTCATTGGTTCTTGCTGAAGCTCAAACGTGCTGCGTAACACGAGAATGAACCTCATTGGTTCTTGCTGAAGCTCAAACGTGCTGCGTAACACCAGAATGAACCTCATTGGTTCTTGCTGAAGCTCAAAAGTGCTGCGTAACATGAGAATGAACCTCATTGGTTCTTGCTGAAGCTCAAAAGTGCTGCGTAACACGAAAATGAACCTCACTGGTTCTTGCAGAAGCTCAAAAGTGCTGCGTAACACGAAAATGAACCTCACTGGTTCTTGCAGAAGCTCAAACGTGCTGCGTAACACCAGAATGAATTTCATTGGTTCTTGCTGAAGCTCAAACATGCTGCGTAACACGAGAATGAACCTCATTGGTTCTTGCTGAAGCTCAAACGTGCTGCGTAACACGAGAATGAACCTCATTGGTTCTTGCTGAAGCTCAAACGTGCTGCGTAACACCAGAATGAACCTCATTGGTTCTTGCTGAAGCTCAAAAGTGCTGCGTAACATGAGAATGAACCTCATTGGTTCTTGCTGAAGCTCAAACGTGCTGCATAACACCAGAATGAATTTCATTGGTTCTTGCTGAAGCTCAAACGTGCTGCGTAACATGAAAATGAACCTCATTGGTTCTTGCAGAAGCTCAAACGTGCTGCGTAACATGAGAATGAACCTCATTGGTTCTTGCAGAAGCTCAAACGTGCTGCGTAACACATGAATGAACCTCATTGGTTCTTGCAGAAGCTCAAACGTGCTGCGTAACACCAGAATGAACCTCATTGGTTCTTGCTGAAGCTCAAAAGTGCTGCGTAACACGAAAATGAACCTCATTGGTTCTTGCAGAAGCTCAAAAGTGCTGCGTAACACGAAAATGAACCTCACTGGTTCTTGCAGAAGCTCAAACGTGCTGCGTAACACCAGAATGAATTTCATTGGTTCTTGCTGAAGCTCAAACATGCTGCGTAACACGAGAATGAACCTCATTGGTTCTTGCTGAAGCTCAAACGTGCTGCGTAACACAAGAATGAACCTCATTGGTTCTTGCTGAAGCTCAAACGTGCTGCATAACACGAGAATGAACCTTATTGGTTCTTGCTGAAGCTCAAACGTGCTGCGTAACACGAGAATGAACCTCATTGGTTCTCGCTGAAGCTCAAACGTGCTGCGTAACACGAGAATGAACCTCATTGGTTCTCGCTGAAGCTCAAACATGCTGCGTAACACAAGAATGAACCTCATTGGTTTTTGCCGAAGCTCAAACGTGAAAGATGTAGTTTTAGAACTACATCTTTATTGTTATTGTTATAGTTGGTGTAAGCGGGCCTTAACATTTAGTCTATTTACTGGCATTATGTTGCTGGCAATATGTTCGAGAATATGAAAATGCTTTTCCTTTATTGATCGAGTCTGTGTTGTTTGCATCCATAACATTACAAGCACAGGAGGGTCAGCATTTAAATGAGTAAACTTGTTTGTGATGGGTAGCATTATGCCAACAAAGGGTATCTAGATGTTTGTTCTTATTATATCCACACTAATTGCCTATATGAGGTTTTATTGCCTGAACAACCTCTGATTAGTTTCCCTATAGAGCTCTGACAGATTCCTGTTTAAACAAACAACTGAACAACACAATACAGCCATGTTAGTGGTGTATATCTGGGTGTGATTGTGTTTCTTTGTGTTAGTTAAGGAAAGGAAAAGAGACTCAAAACTGTTTTGCAAGGCATTTAAGTTCAGTGCTCAGTGAGGAGGAAATTAATAAAATTAATATGAATAAAAAAGAATATTAGACCTTCCTGTCGCACTCTGTGAGTAACAAGCTTGCTTGATGAGGCATCATAATTAAATTACAGCAGACAGAGAATACTGCTTCACCTTACAGACATGATTTTAAAGTAAATCCTCTTACAATATATGCATCTGAATGTTAATTTGTTTTCCCCCATAGGATTGTTGTTGTTATTTATCTAAGCCACATGCCTTTGTTTATTTTTCAGTCTTGGATATGATGCAGAACAAAATGTGTAGACAATACATTCAATAATTTAATTAGTAAAAACTGAGACACGCTGGAAAAAAAATGATAACATCTGAAATAACTAGTCAAAATATTATTTAATATTGCTGAATCAACCTAAATACATTAATTTATACCAACAAAATTATTTTTTATGGGTTAAATCAAGTTAAAAAAAAGGTAACAAATGCCAATTTTTACACTGCATGTTTGTCTAATAAGAAAAAAGATACTTAATATCCCTATATTCATTTAGCATCTTTTACATCACAAAAATACAATACAAATCAAATGATAACCATCAAAACAAAAAAACTGCACATCATTGGAAATTCTCTGAAAAATACGATCAGTGAATTTCCTCCCTGTTCTTACATCTGTCACTCACCGCAACATAAGTGGCTTTAGAGAGTCGTATTCTCCCCACAAAACTGACTAATTAGGTTCTTCTTTTGGAAACGGTAGTCCTGTTGTTTATTTCAACAGTGAGCACAATTTCTCAGAACAATATTTCTGTTGTTCGCATTGTTTGCCCCCTCGTTTCAGAGTGGACGTGGAAATGGTTCATGAGTGGCGAGTCAAGCAAGTTGCACAAATGATTATTATGACCATTTGTGTCCATTCAAACCGTACAAGGACACAATAACCGTGCACCCGCTTTTACCCACAATGCTTTAGTGGAAATTGTACAAAATGTAAGACCCTCTTTGCAACTAGAGGACATGATTTCTTAAGATTTTAATAATGCATTACTATTCAACCATTATACTCACCAAGAGGTTGATTGGATAGCCCGCAGTAAAAGAGACCTTTTTCATGAGACGAGACCTTTAATAAATGCCTGGATGCATGCGGATGTGCAGAACGGTTAAAAAGGATCTGTCTTTGGTTACAATCTTGACTATTATGACAGTCCGTATCATCCCAATGCGATGTATGTACAAATGAACGGTGTTCTGTCCAATAGAGCTTTTTTTTTTAACCTCCAGGCGAGAGTCAAAGTTATGCAGCACAATTGTTTAGAGAGAGGCGGCGAATGTTTTATGGGGGCAGCCCCTGTGCATCCACATTTAAACTGGTGGCCAACATTGAAATGTAATAAAGGATCAGTGTTAGAGGTTTGAGTAATGAGGAGTCAGTTGATAACCTGTGGATATAAAGACGGATATGGACAGCAGAGACTGCGTCTGGAAAGGGCATGGGGATTCAATGGCTTGACATTATTAACTCCAGACATTTTCTTCTGAATGTGTCTTCAAGTCACTTTATATTAAATGAGGGTTTTATTGGCTTTCAGGTCTTTTTTCTTCGGATCTGAATCCATGTGACTGATCAGCTGGTACTATTTATTCATTTTTTTGCAAATAATATTTGTTAGTCGTAGTATTTATCCTGACAAATCGCATTTTAATTCTTATAATGCATGTTTTTGTTGCAATGACAGGTCAACATTTGAGGTGAAATCAATCTATCAACCTAACCAATCTCACTGCAGCATTAAACTGAGACACAAATCACACAAATTCTGCTGTACTTCACATTCACATATTTTGGCCACCTTGGAAGACTAGTGATTTTGTTGTTGTGAAGTCACCAGTACTGACAACAAGTCACAGTCTGCCTCAGTGACCAGAATCCGCTCGCCGTGAGCTTCGTCTGACTGACAGAGATGTGAACTTCAACACTTTCCATTGATCAGTGATGCTGCATGAAGAGGCAAGAGGATAAAAATGCAAAATGTATTCTGTTACATTCAGAAGATTGTAAGAACATGTGTAAAAACTGGCATCCTAATGTTTTTTCTTAACATAATGTGATATCCACTATATTGTAGTCTATTCACTCTTATTATGTATACTTTTTTCCCAAATAAATCAATAAAAGAAATATATGTCTCTTTTTTGCCCATTTAACAACTTAAGTTGCTTAATGACTTGCTAAAAAAACAAAACAATTACATGCAAATACATTAAAAGATGGATTGCTATTTTTATTGCTATTGACGTTTTATGAAAGCTGTTTATTTTCCAACAGAAAAGGAGGACCGCACTAGGGAATATGGCAAAAAGTAAAGTAAAAAGTCTAATTACACAAATATGTTTTCGCTCGCTGTTCAAACCCTCTTAAATTAGCCTTTTTATTTCTGTGAATTCTGTCTAATGAACTCAAATTTCAAAAAAAAAAAATCAATTTATATGTTTCTTATTGGGTGAAAAAGCAAAAACAATAGCCTAAATTAACATTGGCATAGATTTAGAGTCAACTAAATCAAGACCGATTTTAACTGAAAGACTGAGTCTGGGGCAAGTGTATTTTTAATAAATAGCCTATAGCCTATAGGCTATTAGTATTTATAGTAAATAGTAAAGTACTTGAATTAATTTGTTGTGGTAACTCTATAGCTGCTATGGTAATATAGCAAGTATTGTAAAATAAATAAATTACCCAATACTGTACTAAGTTTTCTACAGCTATAGGGTATATTATACTACAATACACTACACAGTTTACTGTAGTAAAAACTAAAGTATACTACAGTATTTATTACAGTTTATCAGTTCACAGTATGCTGTAGCATTCATTAACAAAGTGTTGTAAATACTATTTTATATACAGTATACTACAATTTACTATAGTATGGCTATAGTAATAATTAATAATTTATACGTTTCTTATTGGGTGAAAAAGCAAAAACAATAGCCTAAATTCATGTTGGCATAGATTTAGAGTAACTACATCAAGACCGATTTTAACTGAAAGGTTGAGTCCGGGGCAAGTGTATTTTTAATAAATAGCCTATAGCCTAGGCCCAAAATACTATAGTAAATACTATAGTAAAGTACTTGAATTATTTTGCTGTGATAATATAACAACTAGCGTAAAATAAACAAATTAAGTTTTCTACAACTATTATTACTACAATACACTATACAGTTTACTGTAGTAAAAACTAAAGTATACTACAGTATTTATTACAGTTTATCAGTTCACAGTATGCTGTAGCATTCATTAACAAAGTGTTGTAAATAATATTTTATATACAGTATACTACAATTTACTATAGTATGGCTCAAAAGCACTATAGTATTTACTATAAATTACTATATTATTTCATTTCCTAACAGAAAAGGACCGGCGCTATAGTTGTTAAAAGTAGGTAAAAAGTCTAATTACACAAATATGGTTTCGCTCGCTGTTCAAACCCTCTTAAATTAGCCTTTTTAGTTCTGTGAATTCTGTCTAATGAACTCAAATTTCAATCTTTTTTTTTTTTTTTTTTTTTTTTTTTTTTCAATTTATATGTTTCTTATTGGGTGAAAAAACAAAAACTAAATTCACGTTGGCATAGATTTAGAGTTAACTAAATCAAGACCGATTTTAACTGAAAGACTGAGTCCGGTGGAAGTGTATTTTTAATAAATAGCCTAGGCCCAAAATACTATCGTAAATACTATAGTGTTTTTGAACCATACTATAGTAAAGCACATGAATTAATTTATTGTGGTAATTCTATAGTTGCTGTGATAATATAACAACTATAGTAATTTAAACAAATTACCCAATACTGTACTAAGTTTTCTACAGCTATAGGGTATATTATGCTACAATACACTACAGTTTACTGTAGTAAAAACTAAAGTATACTACAGTATTTATTAGAGTTTATCAGTTCACTATAGTTAATACTACAGTATACTGTAGCATTCATTAACAAAGTGTTGTAAATACTATAATATATACAGTATACTACACTTTACTATAGTATGGTTCAAAAACACTATAGTATTTAGCCTACTATAAATTACTATAGTATTTTTTAATGTGGGTTTTAAATGTTATACATGTGTGCAATTACGTAAATATTTGTTGACCAAAACAATATTTTTTAGGCTATGTTACATTATTTTACGCTTTTAATATTAGTGAATGACATATTTATGAGTTAAATTGATTGTTTGTTTTATGTTTTTTTCATAGTCAAGACTTTTTGGTTTTAAGGTTTGTGCCTCTGACAAAACTATAAACCTACCCTGAGAAATATTCTCTGCAGTGTAAACTTGGACAACATAATCAACTATTAATGTTTTTATTATCCATAAATGCAAACACAATGGTACTTTTCACTTGTTTATGAAACACAAAGTTTTATAGGTTTAATGATAAAGATCATTTCTATAGTCATATCAAAATATTAGCTACAACAAAACTAAAAAACAAAGAGCAGCTTCAAGTCAGATTTTACTCAGGCATTTGGGGAGCCGACTGAATGACATCACTGCGTTTGTCGTGAGCTGGTCTGGATCCAGGGAATGGGCTCTGGGAATAGGAATGGGATGTGCCCTGAGGAGGACTCAGATTGATGGACTCGGAAACAACAGTAAGTTAAAAAAGTTGAAAAACCACCCAAAACTTTACACAGCTGCAGCTTGAGTGCGTAAACGCGCGCGATGGGTGTTGTAGGCAAATTCACGCGCGCGTGTTTTTCTGAGCGTTGTTTTCATTGTGTGTTGTGAGTGTTAAAAAGATTTTAACTTTTAATTAATTTGCTAGCGGCTAACCTTTGTAGCGGCACGGCTAATGTGACTTTAGGGAAATAGTTAAACACATTCCTCTGCTGTTATGAACTCGCTGTGTGTTGTGCTGGAAATCTGTTTTTGTTTTGATCCTATTTAAACTTAACTAGCCCTTTTCTTAACTAGTTTAGGTTAGGAGCACTGAAAGTTGTTTGTTTATGGTTTGTTCTTTCGTATGTAGTTTGTGGTTGTTTCATTATAGTAGTTTTATTGTCTTCGAGTTGTTTTAATGTATCAGAGTTAGTAATTGTTGTCTCATAGTTTGTGATTATTGGTTCAAAGTTGGTTTTGTCGTCTTAAAGATTGTTATTGTCTGCATACTGGCTTTTCATATTTGGTTTAGGTACAACTCAAATCAGTTATGTTGTGACAGACAAAAGATGCACTTTAACAAAACCTTTAAACAAAACCATAAAAAGTCATGTATAGTAATTAAAGAATATTTTTAAAAAGTTTTAGATTAAAAGGAAGAAACTGCTAGAAAATTTCATCATCTGTTTAATATTCAGTAATCTGTCTTTTTAAAGATACAATATGTAAGATTTTTTTGCAGTAAAATATCCAAAAACCACAAGGCCAGTGTTGTATTTTGTTAACTTGAGTACTTACAATATCCCAAATGTTTCCAACTATTTGTAAATCATGAGAAAATTGCAATTTTAACCAAGGCTGCGGGACGTGTGAGGAGTCGCCTGTCAATTGCGTCATACCCGCGTTACCCTCGGTTTCCGGTTTTATTTTGTAGAAACCATGGAAACACCAAAGACGCTTTAATATATTACATGTTTTAATAGACAAGGGAACAACTGTTTTGATATATTTATAGACAGAAAACTAATTAGACACATTTAGTCTAATTGTCTTGATTTTTTTTGCGAGTACCATGCTTTACCATGCCTCCGAGAAAAACACTATTTTGTGAAGTAGCTAACATAGCATAATCACATGCAACTTTATTTTTATTAACAGTAATACATTTTCTCCATCATACAATACGTTTTAAAATTAATTGCATGCCATTTATCAACACAAGCCATCCAGTATTTAATATGATATTGTAAAATCGATCTATCTTACTGCAGTGTGTAACAGTGTCTCACAGCAGTCGCCGAGCGAACGCACAGAGTAACGTTACAACATCATTTTCAACACTCTCAGATGTATCTAATATGATAAACAGAGCTGTGTTACCTCATACTCATGACCAGAAAAGCAGAAGTGGCACCGGCGACTGTGGCATAATAAAAGTCCCGCTGCTCGTGAGGCGTGTGTTGCGCAATCGCTCCAGCTCCTCGTTCAGCTCCACAACACTTGGTCCTGCTCTGCTTCATACTACAGTAACGTTAATAATCACATCCATGGGCATGATTTCTTCCCGAATCCCATCCCGATTATTCCCACCAGCTGTGATGTGAGGACCTCATGTCCCAAGATTCCGCGCTCAAACTTGGCGTCATCAAGCTACGCCTTTGTTCTGAATAGGCCTCTAGCGACCTCTAGCGGACAGAAAATATTACATATTGTACCTTTTAATCTCTAGTGTAAGCTCTGGTGTTGTGTAGAATAGAATTAGATTAGATATAGAAATTGTAGTAGAATAGAAATGTTTCTTATGATTCTTAATATATTGTTGTTTCCTTTTTACTTTTCCTTTAAAGTGACCTTGAAAGGCACAATATAAAATAAAAATGATTATTGAGTCACCCCGTGTCAAATCAACCAAATTTTGGAAACCTCCTTGGCTAAAATGTTTGATTTTTATTATTATTTTATTTTTATTTATTTTTTTGAAGAACGACAAACATTAATATTGATGAATGACAAAATATTAAATGCCATGGATGAATATTTACTGAGTAATCCACTAGTTTGTGACTAGTGTTAAGAAAACATCCAAAATCCACCTTTAAGCATTTATTTTTGGCACTTTATCTTTTTGTGTCTATAGATTTCAAAGGCTGTTTTCTCAAAATGAGTTTTTCTCCTACACTGAGCCATATATCTCCACTTCAGAAGCACTTATACACCAAACTCTAGTTTTATTCCTATCTATATTCTGAAGGTTTTTACAGAGGGATTTATTATAATTATAATTTATTATAATTTTCCAGATTATATACATTTTATTTCACAGAAAAACTGTGAAAATTTATTTTTTTCTGACTGTTCACAGTATTTTCTGAATTATGGAGTGATGAAAAGAGATACCATAAACCTCCTCTGTAAAAACCTTTGACTCTAATATGTCAAAAAAAAATAAAAAAATAAACAAGGATTCTGAGCCTGACTTCATCCAATGATTCAGATTCAGATTTTTGCACTAGAAATCTATGCAAATTAGTGCTTTTTAAGTAAATAATGCCTCATTTGCATATTTAAACATAACATTTTAGAAAACTTGTAATACAAAAAATGTTTGCAATTCTTATTGTAATAAATCTACTGAGGAAGTATGGTGATAACTATTAGTTTTTTACCCTATTCACCTGGGGTGTCCTGCCTTAAAGGCCCTAGGCCTATATGGTTCCCTCTCAGAGATGTGGGGATCTCATTTTCTCAAAAATTGTTTTCTTTCAAAGAGGAATGTCTAAAGTAATGTTGAAACTACAAATGTATCGCATTTCCTTCTATCAAAACAATTGCTTAGATTCGAACATAAATTGCCAAAAATTGTATTTTTCCAATGTTTGCTTGCCTATAACTATAAAGATTTCTCAATATCCTTTTTGATTCTGGTTCTTAACAAACATTTCTTTGGTATCTTCATTTTTAAGGTCCTATATATGGTTAATTGCCAGTAATATGGGGATCTCAATGTGGCTCCATGTGCATAATTGTTGAACTTTACCCATTTTCAGTGGTCAAAAAAACAAATATGGGTAACTTTTCAAACAGCTGATACTTATTGAATTGAAAGAGTGATGTCTGAAGAACAAATAATGTTACTAGAAATGTATCTTCTTTCCTTCTGTCATAACAACTGCATTGAACATACCAATTTGAACGATATTTCAGACTGACTGGGTAGAGAAGAAATTGAATATAATTCAATTCACATTCACTATTTGTATAGTGCTTTTCACGATACATAGGGATTGCATGTCAACATTACAATTTAGAGTGATCTGTTATCAGAGGTGACTGTGTCCAAATGATGTAGTTTCAGAAATGTACATATACAAATCAAGCAGTTAGATAACAATGTATTAATTTAATGTAGAAACAATGAGCTCATTAAAGTAATTAATACATGTTAAAAGTTGTTATTTTTGTTTTGTTTCTGCGCACAAAAAATATTCTCGTCGCTTCATAACATTAAGGTTGAACCAATGTAGTCACATGCACTATTTTAACAATGTCATTACTACTTCTCTGGACCTTGAATGTGGTAATTCCGGTGCTTTCTATGGGAGATAAAAAACCTCTCAGATTTCATCAAAAATATATTAATTTGTCTTCTGAAGATGAATGAAGGTCTTACGGGTTTGGAACGACATGAGGGTGAGCAATTAATGACAGAAATTTCATTTTTTGGGGAAACTAACCCTTCAAGAGGCTTGAAACTCTTGGTAGCTCAAGAAAACTTTAAGAATCATAATCTATAAGAATATTGAGATATCTTTAATATTACTTGAGTTACAGGCATGCAAAAGTTGAAAAATATGTTTACAATGTCAATTACAGTGTATAATTTGAATATTTTTGATACTCAGACAGGTATGTTCTATACAAATATTTTGAAGGAGGTAAACAAAATATATTTCTAGTTTCAACATTATTTGTTCATCAGATATTACTCTTTAAAAGAAAAATATATCAGCTGTGTGCAAAGTGACTCACATTTGGTTTTCGACCACTGAAAATGTGTGCAATTTACTAAAGGAGCCACATTAAGATCTCTGTATCTCTGGGATTGAATCATACAGATATAAAAATTAAGAAACCAAAACTAGAATCTAAAAATGTATTACAGGCATGCCAGCTTTGGAAAAATCTCAATTTTTGAACTGTCTTCATTGTCATATAATGCTACAAAGATTGCTAAAGACAGCAGAATTTATATTTGTAAAAAATAAAATAATGATCCAGCCATCTTTCTAAAGTCATTTTCTCCCTCCTTTAATTTTTAGGTGAAAATTGTCATTTTGACCCCCTTTACAAAATAGTGGATTACTCAGTAAATATTTATCCTTGGTATCTAATATTTTTACTTTCATCACTATTTATGTTAGTCTTTCCTCAGACAAAAAAAAAAGTTAACAAAATTAAAAATTTGAGCCGGGGACCTCTGGTTGAGTTGACACGGAATGACCTTGACCTAGAGGTTCTCTGTCAAAGATGTTTTGCCCTGTGCTCTGTTAATCCATATTTTTTATTGAATTCAGTGCCTTTAGAAAGCGGTATCACAGCCCCACGAAAGTAATGAGGGTCTGCTAATCAGCTCAGCAATGTCTCCCAAAGGAGTTGGCCAAAGTAAGTTCGAGGAAACCTCTGTACAGGTGGCTGTCCGGGTGCGTCCACTGCTTCCCAAAGAGATTTTGCACAACCATGAGAGTTGCATCACTGCAGACCCAGAGGAGAGGAGGGTCACCCTGGGCAATGACCGCCACTTCCACTGTGACTTTGTGTTTGAGGATAGCTCTACACAGGAGGATGTGTATACAGACTGCGTTCAACCTCTCATCGAGGCTTTCTTTCATGGATTCAATGCCACGGTTTTTGCCTATGGGCAGACAGGCTCGGGCAAAACCTACACCATTGGAGAAGCCAACATTTGTAAGTCTTTTATATGGAAGTCAAGTCACATTTATTTATGTAGTGCTTTATACAATAAAGATTGATTCAAAGCAGCTTCACATTAAGGGGACCTATTATGGCCCTTTTTACAAGATGTAATATAAGTCTCTGGTGTCCCCAGAATGTGTCTGTGAAGTTTCAGCTCAAAATATCCCACAGATCATTTATTATATTGAAGGAAAAACATGCTGTTTTCATGCATGTATCTTTAAATGCAAATGATCTCTATCGCGGTCACGCTCACATGACATTGCAGTTCTTCATCATGAAAGTTTATTATCTGTATGCCTTTTAAAGCCATATCAGTATAAACTTTTGATATATGGTTTTCTGAGCGCTCAAATCTGAAGAACACGCACAGACGCCGCTTGAGTATTAAACTAAGTTCTCTTTCATGTCTTATTGCGCTTAAACTGTCAAATACACACAAGGTTATGTCAAAAACACACAAAGATCACATAAACACAGTCTGTGAACGTAAATGGCAGGGAAAGAAATCACATATGTATATTAGATCTGTGTATTAAAAATGAAAACAGCATAATATACAGTACCTACTGATGTAAGCTGTTAATATGAACCAAACAACAAAAGAAAAACAGAAAATCACTCACTGTTCTTGACTGAATAACTTTAGTTGCTTTAATAAGAATACATTTCTTACTTGAATGCTGCTGTTAAACACTCTGGCAAGGAGATAAACATGGCGGACTGTGTACAGCTCACTCAGGGGAGGAGCTAAGCTAATAAGGCAGAGTCTGTCAGCAGTCGTGGGCGGGCCTAAGCTTTTGTGAAAGACAATGTTTATGATTTGTGGGGATTATAAAAAAAGGAGTGGGGGGATTTTTTATCATTATAGGGTGGTTGTGTACACACAACCAACACACATTTATGTTCAAACACCATGTAAAAGTGAATTTTGCATAATAGGTCCCTTTTATTAAACAGTTAAATAGAAGTGCCATGTTTTTATTTTATTGGAGGTTTATTGAGTATTTTGACAGCTGAAGTGTTGAATAAACAGATCAAAAGCATGCCTAAGTTCAGTTCCTTACAGCATATTATTAAATGGGCCTCATCTAGACTAGACAAGATTCACAAGGCTAGGAAAGGCTTTGTCTGTGTCTTGTTAAAATGCTTCCACGAGTTTGCACGTTTGTGCTGCCAGCAACACCTCCCCCGGTTCAGTTGCCACCGCTCCACTCGCAAGCTGAGATCTTGCGTTTTAGCATTCTGCCTCATAGAGTTATTCATTAACCTGCTGTTGGTTTTTTTGGCCGCAGCTGCTTTTAGGGATGACGAACAGGGCATCATTCCCAGAGCTGTGGCCGAGATCTTCAAACTGCTGGATGAGAATGACCTCGTTGACTTCTCTGTCCGAGTGTCGTACATGGAGGTTTACAAAGAGGTCTTCAGAGATCTTTTGGAAGTTGAGACGGCCAGTAAAGACATACATATTCGAGAGGATGAAAAGGGCAACGTAGGTAAGTTTGTGAGGAAAACTGATGCAAGATTCTCTTCCAGTGTAGAAAAAGTGTGCAAAACTACACTGCCGTTCAAAAGTTTGTGTTTGGTAAAAAAAATAAAAAATTAAATCTTTTATGCTCACCAATGCTGCATTTATTTGACCAAAAATACAGTAAAAGAAGCAATACTTTGATGCAAAACTTCAGTGTCACATGATCCTTCAGAAATCATTCTAATATGATGATTTGATGCTCAAAAAACATTTCTTCTTCTTATCAATGTTGAAAATCATTTTAATATTATGTTTAATATTTTGTGGATATCTTTTATTTTTTCATTTCATTTTGATTCTTTGAAAAGTAGAAAGTACAAAAGAACATTTAAAATAGAAATCTTTTGTAACATAATAAATGTCTTTACTCTCACTTTTGGTCAGTGTAATGCATCAAATGTCCCGAATAAAATTAATTAAAAAAACATCTTACTGAGCCCAAACTTTTGAATGCTAGTGTACATATTCTCAAAATCAACTACTTTGTGGGTTCCTTGAAAATCTAGTTGACAGACTAAATTATTATTATTATTATTTTTCATAAAAAGATCAGCCGGTACTGAAACTTTAAAAATGTGACATTTTGAGCGCTGTTGAGCGGATTCGTAAACACCTCTGATTGGCCATTGTTCACATGCTCAATGCTACAATGATCAATGCTTCAAAACGTTGTTAATAGTCATCAATGACACTCTTCACCGAGCCCTTACACAGATACACACTGCGTATGAAAGCAGGCGTCTATTGCAGACCAATCAGAGGTGTTTAAGAAATCCACTCAAAGCATCATGTTTTAAAAATTTCAGTACAGATTAGTATTGAAGTAGGTACTTTTGACAGCTCGATAAAAAACATGTACAATAAAGAATGAATATTGTTTAAAATGTGTTATTTATAAACAATATATTTCTGTGACATTTCTAATAATTATTGTTTAATTTTTTTATTTATTTTTTTGTTTTAGATTAATTATAGCATGTCACCCTGCACATAAATCTTGAAATCATGTCAGCTGCCTATAAGTCCTGAGATCTGTTTATTATTTTTACTTTTGATTTGCTTCTCCTCTGTTAAAATGCTTCATTTTCTGTTTTATGTACTTAGGGCCAGGTTTATTAAACAGTGCAAATTAGCAAGATAGCGCAATTCTAAAAAGCGCAGATGGGAGTGGAAAGTGCTGTGCATGATCTACTGAAGACGCACAAATTAAAGAACACTGACACAGCCGGATCATTTCCATAATGACCAACACAATCTACCAAGAGCAGCGCAAATTAGCGTCTGGTTTAAGGCATGCTTTTTTTGGGCGGAAATAATGGCGCAAATACCAGTAAATTGACTAGCACAAACCTTAGTAAATCACCTTGCATGATTCAGTTAAATACTCTCCTCACATAAATTTTGCATCTGAAAGGGAAACTCCTACAAATGCATATGCAATAAGGTCAGCCACAAAAATAACCCTGTTCATGCCTTTTCAGCGCTAATTTTTCATTGTGTGTCTTTAGTAAATCCTGGCGCAAGCTGTTGGTAAATCTGGTGTTTTGTTTTATGACTGCCCATTTCAGAAAGTCTTTCAGCAACATGTGACTGTTCAGTAAAAGACATCTTTTGTGTTTACCCACAGTGCTTTGTGGTGTGAAGGAATGTGAAGTGGAGGGACTTGATGAGGTGCTGAGTCTCTTAGAGTCAGGAAAGACGGCCCGTCACACAGGGGCCACCCAGATGAACCCCCACTCCAGTCGCTCTCACACCATCTTCACGGTGCTCATGGAACAGAGGCGTGGAGGTTCTCGAGGAGCGCCCGGGACTGTGCAGATCCTCTCTTCCAAATTCCATTTTGTGGACCTGGCTGGATCAGAGCGAATCCTCAAAACTGGCAACACTGGTGAACGTCTCAAGGAGAGCATTCAGATCAACAGTGGACTTCTTGCTCTCGGAAATGTCATAGGAGCGCTTGGGGACCCCAAAAGAAAAGGCACCCATATCCCATACAGGGATTCCAAAATCACCAGGTACAAATCATTTCAAATCTTTTTTTTTTATACTAATTATAGTATTTTTTTAAGTCTAAACTTTATGGCTAGTAGTGTTTGCTAAAGCAAGAATCACTGTTTCTATTGCTTACTCTTACAGTTTCTCAAAAAGGATGTGGAAAAAATCTTAAGTAGATTTTAAAAATGTAAAAGTTTAGTTTGTGACATATTACTGTTCAAAAGTTTAGAGTCAGTAAGATGCTTTTGAAAAAAAAGTCACTTTTGTTCACCAAAAGTGCATTTATAACTGTTTTCTATTTTTGTATATTTTAAAATGTAATTTAATTGAAAAGTAAAGACATTAAAATGTTATAAAAGATTTCTATTTCAAATAAATGCTGTACTTTTGAACCTTCTATTCATCAAAGAATCCTGAAAATAAATGAGCACGGTTTCCACAAAAATATTAAAGAGCAAAACTGCAAATCAGCATATTAGAATGAAAACAGTGTTTTTGAAAAACTACTTACCCCACCTTTAACCCCCGACAAATGCGGGTGGATTTCAGCAGTGGCTTGTAACACATTCACTCCTACTAGCCACTTTAGCAGGTTGAAATATTATATATATGTTACCGGCAGTGTGTGAAAAGCAGGTATTCTATAGAAGAATGCCTAGAGATTATATAGAATGCGTGAAGTTTGTAGGCAAAGAATGAAATGTCTGGTTTTTGTGATTATGTTGCATACTTTTCCTAGGTATTCTATACATTACCTAGGTATTATACAGAATGACAAGCTGGCAGGCCCTTTGATATTGTATAGAATGCCTAGGAAATATGTGAAATATAAACCATTTCATACTTTGCCTACAAAGTTCAGGCATTCTATATATTCCCTAGGCATTCTATACAATGCCGGATTTCACACATTGCTGATAACATATATAATATATACATTTTTTAGCAATAATCTAAAAAATAATCTGAAATAATAAAGTAAGTGCATTGTAGTGTTGTCAAAAACATAGATTTTTCAAAATATCATTCTTTTCTCCTCTTCTTATCGCTAGGAAAGCAGTGAAGACTCAAATCGCTTCTCTTGTTGCCCTTTGACTGAAAATTACAACCAACGATGTGGCGTCACATTTTGTATTCTGAGTTGTGTTGCGGTAAAAATAGCAACAGGGTAGTGTCAGTAGCTCACCGAGTGCAACCATTTGATGCCATCAATGTAGAATGCACTGTGCAAACAAAATGGCGCCTCCCATTGTCCAAAAAATGTATAAAACGATGTGTATTTTTTAAATAACGCAAATCTTTCATGGGTTTTCTGCTACATATTTCAGTAAGAGACATCATTTACAATGCATACATACATACAAGTCTTAATTCCCGGGGTTCCCTTTTAAAAATATCTATATGGCAGTTTTTCCCCATGGTATCGATTGTCAAAATTGTGGTCAGTGAAAATGCTAAGTGGCTAGTAACTTTGTAAAACCAGTAGCCACAGTGGCTGAAAAGTTCATGTCAAGCCCTGGTGACAGACCACAAAGTTAGTTTGTTTGTTTGTTAGTTTGTTGTGAGAGAATCCTATTTTGCTACTAACTGCATTGAGATCACATGTTGCTGCTCACCTTCTCTATCTCTGATTGAAATGCACTCAGTGGTATTTTTGTAGGGTGGGGTTTTGGAAAGAGGGCATGTGTAACATCGCCTTTATATAGTTTAAAGGCTTTCAAGGTTGAGGATGTTTCAATCTGCGTTGCATCTTGTTGTCAGGATCTTAAAGGACTCTCTTGGAGGCAACGCCAAAACCCTCATGATTGCCTGCATAAGCCCTTCCTCCTCAGACTTTGATGAGAGCCTAAACACACTCAACTACGCCAAGCGGGCTCGTAACATCCAGAACCGGGCCACGGTCAACTGCCGGGGGGAACCTGACCGTGTTGAGGGCCTTGAACTCCAGATCAAAGCACTAAGACGAGCTCTTGAAAACCGCCAGCGCTCTGAAACCCGCATCATTGCTCGTTCCGACCCCGAGAAGAGACTTCGGCCCTTTGAACTGGATGTGAGAAAGCTGCAAGCAGAGAGCGCCCACTACAGGACGTGCACGGACTCGGCCTACAGGCTTTTGACAGAGCTGCAGGGGGAAGGGACTCTGAATGCAGGTCAGCTCCTGCGGGTGAAAGAGTGGCTTTGTGCCGTCGAGGAGGAACGCAGCGGCCTGACCTCAGCGTCGGGACTGGACAGCGGCATCGAGAGCAGCTCTATTGAGGACAGCGCTGTGATAAAAAGGGGGCGGGCGGCACTGAACATCCAGGTTGGCTGCAGGCACATCCATTTTCAAATATGAATATTTTATACTTAACAATTCATCATAAAAAGGCAATTATGTATCTTGGCAGGTCATTATTTCTCAAGCATTAATTTCAGATATGCTCGAATGTCATGATGTAAACTATGTGATTATCTGCGTAATCCTGCAGACGATGCCACAGGATCCTGACCATGTCAAAGAGGATTGGAGCAGAGATCGCGAGGACTACATTTCCCAGCTGCAAGCCCAGATACAGCAACTAGAACAAGAAAACACTGACTTTCTAGCTGCCTTGGAAGATGCCATGGAGCAATACAAACAACAGGTGAGGGAATGGAAATTCTCTGCGGGTTTAGTTGTGTTTTTGAATGAAGATTTAATTGTGCAATGAGTTGGAAATAAATAAATTCTTAAAAGTCTTGGAAAAGTCTTTGTTTCTAATCTAATTATGCTCTTCTCTAAAATATTGTTTACCCTTTTCACATAAAGTGGTGTTTCCAAAGTTATTACCATTATAAATCCAGCAAAGTTTTTTATATTTTAATTTAAGAAAACAATACTACGCTCTACTGTTCAAAGGTTTGGGGTCTGTAATTCTTCAGCTCGCCAAGGCTGTGAAGTATTATTACAATATAAAAAAATCTCTTCTATTGTAATATATTTTGAAATGTAATTTATTCCTGTGATAAAAGCTGAATTTTCAGCATCATTACTCCAGTCTTCAGTGTCACATGATCCTTCAGAAATCATTCTAATATGCTGATTTGATGCTCAGTTATTATCAGTGTTGGAAACAGTTGTGCTGCTTCATATTTTTGTGGAATTTTTTTTTTTTAAAGAATTCATTGAGGAATATGAAGTTAAAAAATGCATTTTTTAAAAAAGTAAATCTTTTGCAACCACCAACTCAACCAGAGGTCCCCTGCTAAAAATGTTGATTTTGAAAATCATTCTGGTGAAGGACATGCATAAATGTAGAAGAAAGCCAGTTATGGATGTAAATTTACTAAGTAATCCACTGTTTTGTAGAGGGGGTCAAAATGACAATTTTCACCTGATATTTGGAGCCATTTTACAGGGGTGTAAAAATGACTTTAGAAAGATGGCAGCATCATTATTTTATTTTTACACAGAGATTGGTAGGTCTATTAGTAAAATCTGTTGACTTTAGCAATCTTTGTTGCATTATACCCCAATGGTGACAGTTCAAAAATGGGAAAAAGCACTTGTGTTTTTTGCCCCAAGTTTGCATGTCTGTAATTCAAGAAGTATATCTTAAATCCTTTTAGATTTTGGTTCTTAACAAACTTTTCTTTTGTGATCTTCATTTTGAAGGCTCTATATGGTTCAATCCCATAGATATGAGGATCTCAGTGCAGCTCCATGTTCAAAATGTTGAATTTTACTCATTTTCAATGGTTGAAAACCAAATGTGGGTAACTTTTCAAACAAGCTGCTACTTATTGTGTTTAAAGAAGAATATCTGAAGAATAAACAATACTGAAACTAGAAATGTATCTTGTTTCCCTCTGTGAAAACAATTGCATACAACATACCAGACGATGTTGATCCAAGAACATGCTCTTTTCTGTGAATTTACGTCCACCGAGGGGGTTTCTGATACAACGGCTAAGGGAGTGATGGTAAATTTGATGCCTTTCACTCTTCTGACTGCCGTAATGATTCTCTATTTTTTCCTTTTTTGGAAAGTTGTGAAAATGCCATAGTGAATTGTTTTTCTTTTGCTATTGGATCAAATGGAAATGCAAAATTCATATATTTGCTGTAGTCTTCCATTCACACGTTACCTAAATACGACTTCTGCTTCTGAGAACCTCGAACATGTGAAGGGGGTCAACTGGAGTATATGTCTTTCTATCTATCTATCTATCTGTCTATCTGTCTATCTGTCTATCTGTCTGTCTGTCTGTCTTTAAAAAAAAAGCTCAAATAAAAAAAATATTAGATAAAAACCTAAACGAAAGTTAGAAGTGCTGCTTTGGCAACTGAAATAAAATAAGTTGCTGTTGAAGTGATAAAATTACTAAAACTAAAATAAAAATAAATTAAACCAAAACAGAAAAAAAACGAATTTAAAAATAACAAAAGCACAACAAACTGACTAAAACTTAAACTAAACTTACATATAAAAAATATAAAAATCTATCTGTCTGTCTTCTATGAATGGTGTACAGCCCTGGCGCAGCACACATGGTCCTTAAAACAGTACTGGGGACATCTTTTGTACTTTCACGAGGTTGTAACTGCATGCTGTTTTCTCTCATTCCTAGAGCGATAAGCTACAAGAGCAGCAGGATCTAATAGCAGAGCTTCACAGTCTGTTAGCCCAGCCGGGAGGACTGGGACTGCTCCACCTGAAACAGAGACCTCACACTGCTCCTATCAACTCACTGCCGCAGACATCAGACAGCTCCGGCCGTCTCACTCCTCCCTGCGACAGTGATGTGGGCAGGAGCCTCGCCAGACAGGTAATTGATATGTTTTGATTTGTCTCATAGCATCCTCGACCTCAAACACACATCAACTTTAATTCAACATACAAACCACAGCTGCCGCCACCTGGGCTGAGCCGTTAGTACACAAACATCTTCAAACACTTGCCGCACACCCTGTCTAATTCTGTGTTTCACCCACATACTCTCTGATCCAAACAAATTCTCCTAATTGCCAAGGTAATACTGCGATGTCTTAACAGTCAATTATACACCCTAAACCCACTTTTGATGTTCATTTTTTAAGCCTGTTGTATGACAAGCTGGCATTTGATGTATTGTCTGGAGACAGGGTTATTTATTAAAGCAATAAGCCATGAGCGGCTGTGTGTTAAACCTTGTTTATTCTTTCGCGGGACCCTCTGCAGACTATTATCACGGCTCACTGCACGCAAGAGTTGTTTGTATTTGACACCACCAGCCATTCTCTGAAACGACAGATGGCAGTCTAGAAAATATTAGCTGTAACAGCAGTAACTTGCTGAATCTTACACTTACCTAGCTAGTTATGATATTATTTGTGTTCACTGAAAATTAATCAATTACAAAAGGAGGATGACACAACAGAAACACTTAAGTTTACTGTTCCTTTGTCTTTTGTTCACATTTTTGAAGAAATTAATACTTTCATTTAGCAAGGACGCATTAAATTTATCATTTATCATTACAAAAATTTTATTTCAAATAAATGTCATTGTAAAATAAACAAAATATTAGGGCTGCTCAACGATTAATCGCGATTAATCGTTTGCTAAATAAAAGTCTGTGTTTACGTAATATATGTGTGTGTTCTGTGTATAATAATTATATATATATAAGTACATGCACATGTATATATTTAAGAAAAAAATTATATTTATATATAAAATATTTATATTTATATGTAATATAAAATATATATATAAATATGTATATTTATTTATACATGTATATATTTCTTAAATTTATACATGTATGTGCATGTATTTATATATACATAATTATTATACACAGAACACACACATATATTACGTAAACACAGACTTTTATTTTGCATACGATTAATCGCGATTAATCGTTGTGTAGCCCTACAAAATATAATAACTTTTGTTATAACATAATAATATGATAATAACTGAGCAGCAAATCAGCATATTAGAATGATTTCTGAAGGATCATGTGACACTGAAGACTGGAGTAATGATGCTGAAAATTCAGCTTTGATCACAGGAATAAATGTTAAATATATTAACTGAGAAAACAGTTATTTTACATAGTAATTATATTTTACAATATTACTGTTTTTACTGTATTTTTTAGTAAAAAATATTACAGAATCTAACCAACCCCAAACTTTTGAATAGTAGCATACATGTAAACACACATTAAGGAAATAACATTAAATTTTACTCTGTATAAAGTAAACAAGGTGTTCAAAAAACTTTTTTTATTATACAGCAACTGCAAAAAGACTCAGTTAAGAAGTTTTTTTTTTTTTTATAATAAGTAAGAGGTGTTATGCATGATGTGATGCAACAGAGTGGCTAAAATGTCTTTGGGTCCTATCAAACACTGGCGTAATGAGGCGCCAGGCATGACGCAAGTGTTTTTTGCTAGTTTCAGCCCAACACAGTTATCATTTTCACATCCAGCGCCACGTTGTTTAAATAAGAAATGCATTTGCGCCCATCTGTTCGCCCATGAGCATGCTGGTCTGAAAACGAGGTGTGTTCAGGTGCATTGTTGGCGTGTTGCTATTTTGAGGCAACTGAAAACGACTGCGCCATTGACCAACTGAAACCTGGTCTAAAGTCAATGGCACAATATTTGTTTTGTTATTTAAAGAGCGTGTTAGTAATATGTGTCTATAGGTACACTCTGCTTATTACACACACAGGGACGCACAGCAGCACACAAACATGCCAAATATTAAAAATAAAAGGATTACAATGTAGAAGATTATTATTGTGTGCATAAAGATAAAAATGCTTTGGTGAAATCCGGCTTGTCCCATAGATGGTCTGCTCGCTCACTTTAACCTCGTGCACGAGCAGATCCGTTTCCTCACTAGATAAGCGTTCAGTTGTGCTTCAGACCATGCACTTAGATCGTTAAAATAGGGCCCTTTAACTTTACCTGCCTTGAGTGGCTTATTGCTGTTATGATGGTAATGGTGGTAACGGCAATATGATGATATGAAAGACGCCACTGTTCAAGATATATTTCTGTTTATTAAATATAATAATAATAAAGGAAATATGTCTACCAAATAATATAGTTCATTAGCATTAATATTGGTGAAGTATAGTTTAGGAGCATTAATATTTTCAAATTCAAATGATGTGCGGTCAACTCATGTGTATATCAGATATTTTACAGTATATTGGGTGCCCTAACAACCAGTAGCCCCTCACTGCAGAACATAAGAGATCCAGTGGGCAGAGACGGGTAGGTTAAGGGATATGTAAAGTGGGAGGAGTTAAATCTAGATCCAACCCCGCCCCCTGGATCTCGTGTTCTGCAGTTAGGACCATCTCCTAACAACCCCAAAATTATTATTAAAAATAATTTGCTTCGAATCGAAAAAAGGTTTTATTATTATTATTATTATTATTATTATTATTATTAGAGCTTTTGGTTAGAGTAAAGTCTAAAAATTTACTAAATATTGTTTTAAATGCACATGGAGAAAATTACTAAGGAATATCTTGTGCTTTCTCAGGATTGGTGTGTGCATGTTTTTTTTTTTTGTTTTGTTTTTTTGTTTCTTTTACCTTCATGCAAACTGTTTTTTAGGTTGAAATTGGTGTGTCAGTGGACAGCAGCTCATTTTCAGACCAGAGTCAGTGGGACAGTGGACATGGAAACGCGTACTATGAAACTTCTGGAAAAGGAGTGAACCGAGATGAAGATGGAAATGTTCAAACTGCCAGAGATAAACGCAAGTATGAAAGATGGTATTAATCATAATGCTAATGAAAAGGTTAAAGGGCCTATATGTAAGAATTTTTAGTGTTTTTTTTGACAATGTATGAACAGTTTGTAATGAAACTTAAAAAACAAGACCTTCCTAGGTTGTCTGTGAAAGCCTGTAGACTGATTTTTATGTGAAGGACTTGACAAACATCCATATCGCTATGATCAGATGCTTTCCTAATGGCTGTTTTCACACCTCTGTCAAGCATGCAGCACATATTTACATATCCATCTAAACGTAATAAGTTGCTGGCTGCAGTTCACTTAACGGCCACCAGTGTTGCTAATAACCAGGTTTTCTGAATTCTACATATGGCTATATATTTAGAAATCTATTTAGCATTGCCATAATTTTTGTCAGATCCATCAATGTAACCTGGACAAAGAAAGATGCTCAATTGCTCCAAGGATCTTCTACCAGGGCTCCCCTGCCTCAGGCGCTTGGACTTGGCCATCCTCCGGGCGTACAATGCACCAGACGCACATGTGAGATATACATCCTTGAAAACATTTGACAAGCCTTGAGGGTCTCAGTGTTTCACAGAAGGGCACCGGCCCACACTAGTTTC
This sequence comes from Ancherythroculter nigrocauda, assembly GCA_036281575.1. NCBI lineage: Eukaryota > Metazoa > Chordata > Actinopteri > Cypriniformes > Xenocyprididae > Ancherythroculter > Ancherythroculter nigrocauda. Next base: position 55,167,394 of record VTFQ01000004.1, read on the forward strand.
TTTGCAGCTTTCAGTCAGGTCACTTTGATTTGCTCTGATTGATTCTCCAGCTAACAGCAGCATTGGCGAGAGCTCGGTGTGGGAGAGCGTGAGAGGTTTTGGAGGTGAGTTCTGCTCAGAGAGAGGTCTTCTCCAGGCACAGCAGAAGATCAGAGAGCTCTCCATCACCATCCGCATGAAGGAGGAACTCATTAAAGAGCTGGTCAAAACAGGTGAGGTCACTGGGAAAACCTTCTGTACCAGGACTAAAATGAAAGTCAATATTTAAAGACTCCCTGAGGTGAAAATCAAGCTTTTAATGTTTTTATATGTCTGCGTGGTGATTTTAATATGCTTTAAGACAAACCGTGTGCAAATTCATCTGTCAACACCATTGCTGAGTATTTTCTCCTTAAAACTGCAGTGAACCAAAGACAGTCTCAAAAACACGGTTTGAAATCGTTTGAAATTATTGACTACAGGGGGACTTGAATGTACAAAACATGTAAAAATAATAAACTTTTGTTTGTCCCAGAGCTTATTGTCTGCAATAATCTAAAAGCCAATGGAAAAATCCTATCAGGTCTTCCAGGTTGTATTCATCATTGAATACATTATCCCTTTAACACCTTATGTGCCCAAACAATGTGTAATAACTTATGAATAAAATCATTAATAATGGATAATAAGGAAATGATTGACCAACCAATTCTGTCATCTATTAGTCTGTGTACCTTCATCAGTTGTGCCACTTTACAGCAATGAAAAACACATTTCTGTGAAATAAAATAGCAGAGGTCACAAAGCTTAGCTGCAGTGGAAACATTCACGATTCAAGTTGTCCAAAGCGTGGGAGGATATTATATATCAAATGCTTTAAAGAAGCTCATAGAGTTTCATGTGCCCAGTGTTTTGTGACAGATGCTTGTGTTGTTTAATGTGCTTGAGAGCTGCTTAAACGGTATTTTATGGTTATAGTCTTATCTGCAAGTGTTAGAAATTCACTTTTATTTTGCATTTTCCAACTTAATGTATCCAGGCATGTATGCGAACCGTGAGGTCACGACTTCAACAGATGGAACATTTTAATGGGACTTGTTATGATTTGATTTAGACATCCAAAAAGAAACTTATGTAATTTTCTATCAAATTAATTGGTTGCATTAGTAAGTGGCACAACAGTAACATATCAGTTTATTAAACGTGAATTTTTCTTTGCATGTTAGGCAGCCTATATTCTACCGTTCAAAGGTTTGTGTTTGTTTGGAAATGTTTTTGAAAGAAGTCTCTTATGTTCACCAAGGCTGTATTTATTTAATCAAAAAACGGTAACATTGTGAAATATTACAATTTCTAATAACTGTTATTTTTTGTTGTAAAATATTTCAAAATGTACAAACCCGATTCCAAAAAAGTTGGGACACTGTACAAATTGTGAATAAAAACAGAATGCAATGATGTGGAAGTTTCAAATTTCAATATTTTATTCAGAATACAACATAGATGACATATCAAATGTTTAAACTGAGAAAATGTATCATTTTAGGGGAAAAATAAGTTGATTTTAAATTTCATGGCATCAGCACATCTCAAAAAAGTTGGGACAAGGCCATGTTTACCACTGTGTGGCATCCCCTCTTCTTTTTATAACAGTCTGCAAATGTCTGGGGACTGAGGAGACAAGTTGCTCAAGTTTAGGAATAGGAATGTTGTCCCATTCTTGTCTAATACAGGCTTCTAGTTGCTCAACTGTCTTAGGTCTTCTTTGTCGCATCTTCCTCTTTATGATGCGCCAAATGTTTTCTATGGGTGAAAGATCTGGACTGCAGGCTGGCCATTTCAGTACCCGGATCCTTCTTCTACGCAGCCATGATGTTGTAATTGATGCAGTATGTGGTCTGGCATTGTCATGTTGGAAAATGCAAGGTCTTCCCTGAAAGAGACGACGTCTGGATGGGAGCATGTGTTGTTCTAGATCTTGGGTATACCTTTCAGCATTGATGGTGCCTTTCCAGATGTGTAAGCTGCCCATGCCACACGCACTCATGCAACCCCATACCATCAGAGATGCAGGCTTCTGAACTGAGCGCTGATAACAACTTGGGTTGTCCTTGTCCTCTTTAGTCCGGATGACATGGCGTCTCAGTTTTTCAAAATAAACTTAAAATTTTGATTCATCTGACCACAGAACAGTTTTCCACTTTTCCACAGTCCATTTTAAATGAGCCTTGGCCCAGAGAAAACGCCTGCGCTTCTGGATCATGTTTAGATATGGCTTCTTTTTTGACCTATAGAGTTTTAGCCGGCAACGGCGAATGGCACGGTGGATTGTGTTCACCGACAATGTTTTCTGGAAGTATTCCTGAGCCCATGTTGTGATTTCCATTACAGTAGCATTCCTGTAAGTGATGCAGTGCCGTCTAAGGGCCCGAAGATCATGGGCATCCAGTATGGTTTTCCGGCCTTGACCCTTACGCACAGAGATTGTTCCAGATTCTCTGAATCTTTGGATGATATTATGCACAGTAGATGATGATAACTTCAAACTCTTTGCAATTTTTCTCTGAGAAACTCCTTTCTGATATTACTCCACTATTTTTCGCCACAGCATTGGGGGAATTGGTGATCCTCTGCCCATCTTGACTTCGGAGAGACACTGCCACTCTGAGAGGCTCTTTTTATACTCAATCATGTTGCAAATTGGTCCTCCAGCTGTTCCTTATATGTACATTTAACTTTTCCGGCCTCTTATTGCTACCTGTCCCAACTTTTTAGGAATGTGTAGCTCTCATGAAATCCAAAATGAGACAATATTTGGCATGACATTTCAAAATGTCTCACTTTCAACATTTGATATGTTATCTATATATTCTATTGTGAATAAAATATAAGTTTATGATATTTGTAAATTATTGCATTCCTTTTTTATTCACAATTTGTACAGTGTCCCAACTTTTTTGGAATCGGGTTTGTAATTTATTTCTGTGATGCAAAGCTTAATTTTCAGCTTCGTTACTCCAGTCATCAGTGTCACATGTTCCTTCAGAAATCATTCTAATATGCTAATTTGCTGCTCAAGAAACATTATTATCATCAATGTTGTAAACAGCTGCTTAATCTTTTTGTGCAAATTGTGATCTGTATTTTTCAGTATTCTTTGATGAATAATAAGGTTAAAAAACAGCATTTATTTCACAATAGAAGTATTTTGTAACATAATGAATGTCTTTACTGTCATTTTTGTTCAATTTAATTCATCCTTGTCTTCTAAACGAAACCTTACAGAGCCCAAACATTTCTCATCGTCCATTATGAGTTTATCATTATCAGTGTTCTGTTATAATTATCAGGTCACACTTTAGATTAGGGTCCAATTCTCTCTGTTAACTAACTATTAACTATGACTTTTGCCTCAATAAACTCCTTATTACTGCTTATTAATAGTTATTAAGGTAGTTGTTAAGTTTAGGTATTGGGTAGTATTAAGGGATGTAGAATATGGTCATGCAGAATAAGGCATTAATATGTGCTTAATAAGTAATAAACAGCCAATATCCTAGTTATATGCATGCTAATAAACAACTAGTTCATAGTGAGAAACTAATTGGTGAACTAAAGTATTACCAATTATCATGTCCTCTCTTTGTCTGTAGGTAAGGATGCCCAGGCCATGAACAGGCAGTACAGCCGTAAGATCTCTGAGCTGGAAGCCGAGGCGGAGCAGGCCCGTGCGGAGCTCACAGAGGCACAAAAGCAGCTGCAGGACCTGGAGGTTCAGGGCAGCCGTGACGCTGCTGACCGCTCTAAAGCTCAGGAGTGCAGGAGGAAAATTGCAGCTGCACAGAGCAAAGTTCAGGTCTGTGTCTGGCAGCTTTGCCTTGCCGAAAGGCATCATTATGGAAATCCCTTTTGAGTGGCATTTCTCTATAAAGGTTTTAGGGTTGTCACAATACCAAAATGTTAGTATTTCGATTCTACAGCATAAACTGAAACAGTACATAGTACAATAATAAAATGAGAATTAGCGATGCACCGAAATGAAAATTCTGGATGTACTTGACCGAAAACCAAAAATTAAATTCAATAATTTTAATGATAGTGAATATATAAATATATATATATATAATATATATGAGATGAAATACACTAATTACAGGCATAGTTAAGGTAAGTAAGGTATAAGTGTAGTGTATTCAGTTACAGACATGTATGTATATATGTATTATATATATATGTATATATATATATATATATATATATATATATATATATATATATATATATATATATATATATATATATATATATGTGTATATATATATGTGTATATATATGTGTATATATATATATATATATATATATATATATATATATATATATATATATATATATATATATATATATATGTGTGTGTATATATAATATAAATATATATATATATATATGTGTGTGTGTGTATATAATATAATATATATGAGATGAAATACACTAATTACAGGCATAGTTAAGGTAAGTAAGGTATAAATGTAGTGTATTCAGTTACAGACATGTAATAATTAGGCCTATATGTAAAATAACATTAAAGTATTCACTGTATAAATTAAATATACATTAATCTATATTAAAGCTGTGTTTTGTTGTTTGATTAACATTAATGACTTAGCAGCAGGTATTTATAGGTTGCTGTCACATTAAGACCGAATGCACGGATCCAGTATAATGATACACATCCGATTTCTTTCTCAACTCTACGCTCACTTAAAACATAACCGACTGTGTTTACAAGAACACTTGCCGAGACTGGTAGTTTGACATATTTTGGTGTGTATGTGTCCATTCAAGAGCATGGATTCTTTTGCCGTTATCACGGCGTGATGGGATACTCCGATCAACATTCTGCTCCATGCTACGGTTAGGCACGCATGTGTTATGTGGATTAATTGCTAAGTTTCACCATGAATGCGGTACTCGCGTGCTGTTATCTGTGCACACAGCACATCCGAACACACCTGAAGGTCATGCACACAGAGTGGCATGTTTCAGATAGCTCTCAAACAGCGAATTGATTCTTCTTTTGATTCAAGAGTAAAACCTGAGCGTTCAACACTTAGGCCCTGTTTCCACCTGGTATTAAAATGCATTATGTCGATTGGATCACAAGTGGATGACACTAAATACTGGTGTAAATGGGGTGTAAAACATTTTGAGCTTGTCCACTTTCGACCACTTCCAGAGGTAGTTGAAAACACATTCGACCCTATTGCTTTCTTAATGGGAATGCTCATGTGGTCGAATGTGTTCAAACAGCCACAAAAGACCGTCTACTCTCCATCTACTGACCTAACGGGAAAACATTTTGGGAAGAGCTCTAGCCAGATGGGAGTTAAACTTTGTCGGCTGAAGACCCAAGTTTGGTTTGAAAATGAAAACTGTGCCAAGCACAATGTTCTCTCACCATTCCTGATTTCTAACACACAGTCTCAGCATTCAGACGATCTTGCGGTTGTTAGAGCAGAAGCGAAAGCTGATGCTCTCCGTATGTTTTTCCATCGTCTCCAGTCATTTATAAGTAAATTGTGTGAGATTATTTTGTCCATTATATCGAAAGATCTGAAAAAAACCCATACATTTACTCTCCCAAAGATCCTCCCCTCGAAAAAATCAGGACAGAAGTGGTTGAAAATGGACAAAAGAGATTGATTAGAACACCAGGGGTAAACAGGAATGTGTCTCCCTCGTCAACTTGTGATCCGATCAAGCAAAACACATCTTAATACCAGGTGTAAACAGGGCCTGAGGGGTGGGGCGGCATATATTTTCGCCTCATATTTTCTGCCGTTTTTCTCTTTCGGCCAAAAACCCAAAAAGCCATTTTCTGCGGCCGAAATTTTGGTGCATCCCTAAATGAGAAGACACAAATTACAAACAATAGAAAAAAGATACAAATATTTTATATATAAATGGTATATATTAAGTATTACAATCAGAACATTCTACAATTGAAACCAAATGTAAAATAAAATGACTCATAGAGTGCAAATATTTATTAAAATTGCAACATTCTAATTTAGTTATCATGTTTGACGAACCTTTTGAATAATATAACGGGAGCATTAAGAAATGTTCCTATATCAGTAAATATTTGCAAGCTACAGCAATTCATCGTTGTTATTCTGTAGATTCTGGTAATACAAATTCAGTGCAAAACTATATTCTTTCTGGAAATAAATGTAAAGATAGTTCTGCACATGTGCTGTGCCCTCAGGTGTTGAAGCAGAAGCAGCGGGACACTGCGCAGCTGGCCTCCCTGTCTGCACAGAGCGAGCGGCGTGTGCAGGAACTCGAGAGGAACGTGCAGAACATGAAGCAGCAGCAGGATCTTCTTCAGCGCCGCCTGCGAGAGGAGAGCCAGCAGAAGAGACGGCTGGAGAGTGAGATGCAGAAAGGAAAGCACAGAGTCAAGGTGAGCCGACCCACTGTGCGAATGACCTCAGTGTTGTGTTTGGCACAGGTGGGGAACGGAGCCTGGGAGAAATCAAGAGTGTAGATGGAATTTAAAGTGAAGTGTGTAATTTATGCTACTATAGCAGTGGAATTGCAGAAATTATTATTTCTAGACAGAGGCTGTGGTTTTTCTTTATAAAATATAAAATGCACAAAACTACAAAGGTTTAGGGTTCAATAAGATTTTTCTTTTTAAGAGAGAGAAATTAAGTGACCGTGACATCAGAAGTGACAGTAAAAACATTGATGATGTTGTGAAGATTTTTGGTAACACTTTACAATAAGGTCTCATTTGTTAACATTAGTTGATGCATTAACTAACATGAACTAACAATAAGTAATATTTCACATGATATATTAAAGGTGATAAAGAGGATCTTTTCGTCGACTGAGAAACCAAAGACTGTTAGTAAGTTTTTGAAATGAGCGCATGCGTAAGAACAACCCCCCTCCTTCACAGCTCATTTCGAGGGAACGCCTCCCAAAACTCGTAAACACTCGTATTGGAACACGAGTGTTTACCACCGGCATTCGCTGTATCGTGTTAGTGGATTCATTATGTCGGACTCACCGCAGGTAACTCATAATCTGCAGTTGTTACTCCTGTCTCCTGACAAAAACATTGCATGCGGCGCCTGTGGAGTGAGGAAAGTTACTGGAGTGCGCAGCCGTGCTCGTCTCTCACAAGGAACGTCACGGCAGTGATTGACAAGCCAGAGGGCCAATCGTTTATGCAATGATCGCTGTAATGTTTTTAAGGCCCTACCTCGTGCACAGATGATGTATATTAATATTATTCCTTTCAGTGCACCTAATAAATAGTCTTTTATCAGTTAGTAAAGACAGTTTCAAGTAATATTGCAAAAATGTATAAAACAAAACATCCTCTTTAGCACCTTTAACCTCTGTTAGTGTTAGTTAATAAAGATGACCATGTTTATATCAGTTCGCAGATACAACTTTTGGTCTTAAAAATGTATTCGTATATGTTCAGGTTATCATTAACAAAGATGTAGAAATATTGTTAACTGTTAGTTCATGTTAACTAGTCTAGTTAACTAATGCTAACAAATTAAACCTTAACGTAAAGTGTTACTTAAAAAAAAATGATGTTCTATTCATTAAAGAATCTTGAAAAACAAACATCTCAGTTCCCACAAAAATATTAAGCAGCACAACTGTTTTCAACATTGATAATATAATCAGAAATGTTTTTTGAGCTGCAAATCAGCATTCAAATCACACATTCGCCTGATGCCCGCCTCTGTTCTACATTGTCCCCCCACAAACAACTAATTGAATTATTAGAAAATAATGCACTCCCGAGGTGGTAATGCAGCCACGACACGAAGCAGATCAATTATTCCGGTTATACTATGGTTACCACACCTCATGACACTATTCAGATGTTGTATTTCAAGACATTTGTCAGGTTTTTGTCCTTAAAATACTCTTGTGTGTGGGACTAATTTCTTACGCATCTCATCTCAAGCCTTCATTGCTAATTCCAACTGTTTGAGTGAGAGAGAGCGGGAGAAAGAGAGTATGTGCTTTCAGGACATAATAATACGTAATATTGTTGCAAAAAACATGGAAGTGATTTGTCATTTTTACTTGTTTACTATATTTATTTGCTTGGTCGGTGTCATTGTGGATTTTGTTTCTTTTGCGGTTGTAGGCTGTAAGGACCTTTTGAAATAACTAAAATCATTTGGCGAAGTGATATGGAACTGTAATGCGGTCAGGATCTGCCTGGAACTACTTTAGCCGTGCGTTTCCCTGAAAATAATATCGCATCTTAGAATGTTCGTCAACCAATCAGATTCAAGCATTCAACAGCCCTGTAGTATAAGAGAAAACTAAAGTATTTTTTGACCTTGCATGCATTTAAATCTGTTGTTGTAGACTCGCAAAACAATATTGGGAACCTTCAAAATGGCATAATTGGGGCACTTTAAAACAGTCATTTTAAATTGAAATAATATTTCACAATATCACTGTTTTTATTGTAATTGTTTGTCAAATGGATGCAGCCTTAATGAGACTTCATTCAAAAACATTCATCTTACCAGCCCCAAACTTTCAAACGGTACTGTATAAAATCTAAACATAAAATGTGATTGCATTTTCTTCATGAAATATAAAAAATTATGCTATTTTTCTGTCTTGTTCACTTCAGATCTTGCCTTTCTTTGTGTGGTGCCACTGCTATTGCAGCAATTACACATTTAATGGTCTTTTTTTTTTCTTCTTCTTATTCTTCTTTTTTTTTTTTTTTTGAGTGTTCATCGCAGGTTTTTTCAGTTCAGTTCTGTAAGGGCCAGCATTAGTCATTTTTGTTTCTGTATTCTGAACAATAATAATCTACAGAGAAACCTCAGCCTCCCAGCTATTCTTGTTGTTCAATAGAGAATGATTTACCAAACAGCCTCTTTCTCTTTCTCAAAGGAGCTGGAGATAAAGAACGAACAGCAGCAGAAAATTCTGAGGATTAAGACGGAGGAAATCGCTGCCTTCCAGCGACAGAGGAGAAGTGGAAGTAACGGCTCGGTCGTATCACTAGAGGAACAGCAGGTGGGTTCAGACAGAAAAATGAAATTGTGCTCTTTTCATCAAACTCATTCCACAGCTATTACCCAGCAATAAAATATTATTTTTAGATCTGTTTACTCAGAGATGGTGTTTAATGGTTTGACTGACATTTGAATATTGTTTCCTTGTGGTTGAGGGTATATTTCAGTAGCTTGTTTCAACTTAGTTGAGTTTGTTGCCCAAATTCCTCTCAGCCTGTTATTGGTACAGTTTTTATGTTATTTCCCTTGGAGCAATGCATTTGCTATTTCCAAGGTCATGGTTGTGGGTTTGATTTTTAGGGAATTAACATATAGTTATAATGTAAACTTTGAATGCAGTTCAACTTTGGATGAAAGCATCTAATGCAAAACTTATTTTATTATTTGTCTTAGATTCCGAAGCATGTATTTAATATATAAGGGTCATTGATGAATAAGGTTTTTAAAAGTGTAAAAAAACATAATGGAGATATAATTAATTTTGAAGTTTTATAAAGTGTTAACAATGAGATTATGTGGTTTTTATAATCAATTAACACTGCTTTTGTCATTCTTTACAAGATGGACAAAATTTGTCACCAAAAAATTAATTTGGTTTAACCAAAATTTCGGTTTACCGAATGACACTTTTGGTTATACCGAATGACGATATTTTCAAACAATGCTAGCAGGCTGATATCTAGCTATATAGCAAAAGAACAATCAAACATTTTATATTTAGTACAAGTTTTTAAAATATTACAACATTTTCCATGTTTTATAGCGGTTGTACCGAATGACCTGATGTTTCGGGACATGCGTATGATCAAGTGAAAACATGAATTTTTCAAATAGTTAAGAGAGAGTTAGTTACTTTGCTTAATGACCATGTGGTCCTTTGCAGGTGTCTGAATGATGTCACATCCTGTCACATGATACTGACTGCATGACTTGATCCAAAATGGTCCCTTTATATTGGTTACTCCAAATGACATCAATGAAATTCATTTTTCTCATAACAAAGCAATAACTTCTACACATAATTTTAATGCCATTTTGCACTTTGTTGATATGATGTTATAAAATCATGCCAGAATAAAAAAATATATACATTTATTACATTTTAAGATATTTTAATCACAAATGAAATGGCTGTATTGGCCTTTGGACGGTTAAACCGAATGACCTTTTGACACTTCAGAATCTTTAAAATACCTTTATATGTAGCAAAACAAAATTAAAACCTTTTGGATTCAATAAAAGAGATCTAGTTGTACTACCTTACATACTTTGGATGTCATATCTTTGTTTTATTATTATTATTATTATTATTAAGGCCTTTGGATAAAAAAATGACCCGTCACGTCATTGACCCATAAATAATTACATTCAAAATATCTGTGTTTGAGCAGAAGATAGAGGAGCAAAAACGCTGGCTTGATGAGGAAATGGAGAAGGTTCTGGATCAACGGCGTGGTCTTGATGACCTGGAAGGAGAGCTGAACAAGAGAGAGGAGATCTTAGCCAAAAAAGAGGCCTTGCTCTTGGAACGCAGTGGCCTGGAATCCAAAAAGCTTCGCTCTAGTCAGGTCTGTTTACATTTTGTGGCTTTGCTTCGTCCTGTCATCCACCTCCATTATGAGTCTTTAAAAGTTGGTGTGGTCTACTTTCTCTGCAGGCTCTCAGTAAAGACCTGATGACCTTATCGAACCGAATCGAGTCTCTGGAACGGGAGCTCACTGAGAGGAATGGACTGCTGCGTAGTAGCAGTGCTCAGGACTCTCAGCAGATCAGACAGGAGATCTCCAACCTCCGGCAGGAGAAGGAGCTGCTCCTCAAACAAAGGGTGGAGCTAGATGACAAACTGAGACAGGGCAACCTGCTCTCTCCTGAGGTGGAAATCACTTTGATTTTCAGAATTTTAGAAGTCGTAAATTTCAGAGTCAGTATTGCTTGAATGCATTAGAATTTTGACATTTTTAAATTCCCATCCATATTTGTTTGCAATGCATCATTTTATAATTCAACTTCTGGAATTAGATTATCCATACAAACTTATGCTTTAGAATTTTAGAATTTGTAAACTTTTTGAATTCTTAAAAGTTTTAAGAATTCTAAAATTTCAACTTCTGAAATTAAAATGTCTTAGCCAAATTTGTGTTTTAGAATTTTAGAATTCTTAAACTTAGAATTCTTAAGGTTTCAGAATTCTAAAATTCAACTTCTGAAATTTGAATGTATTAGACAAATGTATGCTTTAGAATTTTAGAATTTTAAGAATTCTAAAATTGTAACTTCTGTAATTAGAATGTCCTAGCCAAATTTAGGCTTTAGAATTTTAGAATTCTTAAACTTTTAGAATTCTTAAACATTTTAAGAATTCTAAAATTTCAGCTTCTGAAAGTATGTCTTAGCCAAATTTTAGAATTTTAGAATTAAAATGTTAACTTATGAAATTTGAATATCCATCCAAATTTATGCTTTAGAATTTTACAATTCTTAAATGTCTTAAGAATTCTAAAATTGTAACTTCTGTAATTAGAATGTCATAGCCAAATTATGCTGTAGAATTTTAGAATTTTTAAACTTAGAATTCTTAAATGTTTTAAGATTTCTAAAATTTCAACTTCTGTAATTAGAATATCTATCAAAATGTATGCTTTAGAATTTTAGAATTCTTAAATGTTTTTAAGAATTCTAAAAATTTAACTTTCTCTTATTAGAATGTCATAGCCAAATTATGCTTTAGAATTTTAGAATTAAAATTTGAACTTAGAGAATTAAAATATCCATCCAAATGTATGCTTTAGAATTTTAGAATTCTTAAATGTTTTAAGAATTCTAAAATTTTAACTTCTGTAATTGGAATGTCCAAGCCAAATTTATGCTTTAGAATTTTAGAATTCTTAACTTTTGGCTTGAAAACTTCCAAACCAACCTTGTTTTGCATGATGTGCCTAAAACATTTATTAAAGCTGCCCTGTCCTCTGTTAAACATCAGGAAGAACGAACACTGTTCCAGTTGGACGAGGCCATTGAGGCTCTGGATGCTGCTATCGAGTACAAAAACGAGGCGATCACCCAGAGGCAGAGGCAGCTGCGGGCGTCAGGGAGCATGCTAACCCAGTGGGAGATGAACCTGATGGCCAAACTCACATACCTGTCCGCCTCTGAAACTAGAGCTCTGCTTTGTAAATACTTTGATAAGGTCAGATGGCATCTGAGTTTCTTCTCATTAAACTCGTTCGTGAAGTTATAGGCTGATACTTCAGTGTACTTGTTTGTGGTGGTGAGTTTTATTCGAAGAGGTGTGATCTTTTATTGTTTCAGTTGGCAGACCATCGTAATGCAGCACCAGATCTCTGTTAAACAATAACAACACTTGCACGTCCGTGTTTATCACAGCCACACGTTAGCTTCTAGCCTGTGTGGTCACGTTTTCTCACATTATTTTTATATTCATGCTTCCTTTTAATACAACTTATACGTTTAGCAGTTTTAACACATTAGGTAAAGGCGAAGACTTGTGTAATTGTGTGATTTTGGAACAGCATGTATTGTGAATGCGCTTTACAAGGAAATTAAAATTGAAATATTTGTTTATTTGCTTGACCTGCCTCTAAGTGTATGACTGATAGAATGCGTTGTGCGTGTTGAAAAGGTTGTGTCTCTTCGTGAGGAAGAGCGGAGGCTGCAGCTGGCTCTAGCTGAGCTGGAGCTGAGAGTCGAGGAGCAGCAGAACTTGGTTGGGTGGTTGGAAGCAGCTCTGGAAAGACAGCAGCTCGAGGCGGATCGAAGACTCACCCAGCAGCAGAAAGAACATGAGAGAAACATCCAGCTGCTACTGCAGCAGTGCCGAGGTTTGAGTCTTCATCCACATAAACACAGACTCAAGCACATTCACTAGATTTATCCTTGGTTTATGCTTCATTATCCTTGGTTATAGAACATCTAATTTACTGCAAAACAACTCTGGAGAATGTATCTCTGGTTTGTTTATAGCAGCTATAGAAATGCTGGAGTTAGAAATTAGGCAGTACTATCCACAAATTTACATTATGAGCAACTAAAGTGAATGTATTGGCAATTTATTGTGTTTCCAGAGCAAATGGATGAGGGTCTGGCTGGTAGACAGCGGCAGTATGAGGGCTTGATCCACAACCTCAGCAAAGAGCTGAACTTCTGCAAAATAGCAAATCAGGAGCTGAACATCAAACTGAGGGAAATGTGTGGCCCTGTAAATCACGCTGGAGAACAAAGCAAAGGTGAGAACTGCTCAGTAACAATGTTAATTTTCATGTTTTTGAGTCATTTTTTATTTTATTTTTTCCAGTCTTCCCCCTTTTGTATTATGCAATTAAACACAGTTTCTAAGTTAAATTCATAGAGCATGCTTTTAAAATAAATTTATAAAATGAGTTAACTGTTTCTTTCTTCACTGAGAAGTAATTATTAGGTTTTAACTGAAAACTCAGCACAAACTGTAATTTTTTTATTTTTAATAAATTTGCAAAGATTTCAGTTCATATTTATTTGTATAGAGAGTATGCACCATCAACCATTATGACTGCAGTTACGCCCACTGAGTGGCAAAAGACTGAGTGGCAGCATTGGTTTTCAGGGTGAATGTCGTGAAAAACACACAAAACACTTCCAAAATAGGAAAGAGCTTTGTGATTGACTGTACAAATAGCTTTGACACGAAATCTGAGGTATATTTTTACAGACTGCTGAATGCTACAGAAAAAAAGAAGCAAATGGATCACTGCAATTCACAGAAACAACTGGACTCCAGCAGAGAAACATGGATTTGCAGTTATCATTTTGTGTCAAAATGTTGGATTTTGGGGTCAAATCATACCCTATATATTGTAATGTTATATATTGTGTTCATCTCATCAATTAAATATTTACCATCTTATATTCTGCATAATTGGGTGTTTTTAAATAAACACTGACAAAAACTATACAAGTTTTAGTGCTGGATGATATGACGATATAACATTGACCTACCTATATTGTATTTATATAAACTAACAGATGCCGTGATGAAGAGATAATCAGTGTTATTCACTTCACCTGTCAGTGCTCATAATGTTATGCCTGATCGGTGTATATTGGATGGGACAGTAATGTCGCACCACACAAGTGTTTTTATTACATGGTCACTATTGCTTTGTCTGTTATTACAGATTGTTTGATATGTACCAGGTATTTATGCATTTTTAAGTGATCTCTCCACCAAAACTCCTGTTATGAATCTCTAACTGTATTTACATCGTGTTTGCACTGTTAGTAATGATAGAAGCATTTGCAGAAACCAAGTTCCAAAGACATGATCACTGCCATCAATCAGCTACAGTGCTCATCGCTGCAAAGCTTTCATGCAACGGAAGTAGACCTAATCATAGTGCTATAATCAACACTTTTCACGATTAGTTAATCTTGACAGCTGTAATTGTAAAAACATGGTAAAGTTTTCGCAGTGGGAGTTCAATCCCTAACTGCCTGGCTGGCAGCACCAGTTCCCCATGTAAGACTTGTTTCATATGCAAACATGTCAGCCAATCACAGAAGTGGGCGTTTACACTTAAGTCTCACAGCAGACACGCCTCTTCAAATGGAGTGTTCAGTGTCCTTTTATTTCTAAATTAAAGGGTTAGTTCACCCAAAAATGAAAATAATGTCATTTATTACTCACTCTCATGTCGTTCCACACCTGTAAGACCTTCGTTAATCTTCCGAACACAAATTAAGATATTTTTGATGAAATCCGATGGCTCAGTGAGACCTGCATAGCCAGCAATGACATTTTGAATCATGATTCGGATCGTGTGTCAAACCGCCAAACTGCTGAAATCACGTGACTTTGGCGCTCCGAACCGCAGATTCGACACACTGATTCATTTGTGCTCCGAAGCTTAATGAAGCAGAGTTTTGAATTCAGCCATCACTAAATAAATCGTTATTTTGTTTTTTTGGCGCACCAAAAATTTCTTGTTGCTTTATAATATTAATATTGAACCACTGTACTCCCATGAACTGATTTAAATATGTTTTTAGTACATTAATGGATCTTGAGAGAGGAAATGTCATTGCTGGCTATGCAGGCCTCACTGAGCCATCGGATTTCAACAAAAATATCTTCATTTGTGTTCTGAAGATGAATGAAGGTCTTATGGGTGTGGAACGACATGAGGGTGAGTAATTAATGACAGAATTTTCTTTTTTGGGTGAACTAACCCTTTAAGACAATTTTTGATGTAAAAATCATACTAACATTATAAGTTCACCTCAGGAAACACTATGAAATAATAATAAAAAAAATGCAGTTCATGACCCCTTTCAAGGAAACATTCATCTATAATCATTTTTTTTTTACCTCTTGTACTGTTTTATCTTGATTTTCTGACCTATTATTTCCTTTTTCCAATGAAATGCAAAAAATCTCAGGTGGAATGTCTGAGTTTTATTTATTTTATTTTTTTGCATTTTATACTATCAAAGCTCAAAAAAAAAAAAAAAAAAAACCATGATTAAAAGTCCATATGATTTCTATGATTATATTCAAGTGATCTGAAGTCCATCTGTTTCAGTCTTCTGTTTCTTCATGTAATTTTAAGCCGTTATCCACAGCCAGAGCTCAAAGATCTCATTTGTGCTTGTTTAGTTATAAAATGGTGCCTTATACAAAAATCATGACGGGTTTGCAGGTTTCTGACACTCTTATCAAAAACACTATTGGCCATGTTGTGATGAATTGCAATGCATTTGAAAATGCTGACTGCAAATCTGTGTTTCATGGAGTAAAGAAAGTAACATGGGGCTGGAACCACAATCTAATCTGTTTATTATTATTGACTTCTGAATGTTTTTACACCTTTCCTCAGGTCCAAATTGTGATAGTCGGCTTTCAGGTGGGGTCCAGGGCAGAGTTACTGAAGATCCCAAGTCTTTCCTCGAGGCAGAGCGGGTCCAGAAGTCAAGAGAAGAGATGCGAGAGCTGGTGAATGCCCCTCTTCCGCCGACATGGAGGCGTTCTTCACTCCCCACGGAGGACCAGTACAGCATGGAGGAGCTCAGGCAGAGAGCAGCTTGTGAACTGCCAAATAACAGAGTAATTCAGCCTGGTATGAACGCCACACACTGGAGTGGGACAGCCTCCCTGTCCCTCACAAG
The DNA here is from genome assembly GCA_036281575.1 of Ancherythroculter nigrocauda. Taxonomy (NCBI): domain Eukaryota; kingdom Metazoa; phylum Chordata; class Actinopteri; order Cypriniformes; family Xenocyprididae; genus Ancherythroculter; species Ancherythroculter nigrocauda. The sequence goes on from VTFQ01000004.1 coordinate 55,183,608, forward strand.
ACCACGGAGAGAGTTACGGAGATCGAGCCTCAACACAGGACCACTTTATTCCAATTCAGCAATAATCGATGTTCGGAAAAACCCAGTGTAGTAAAGAGCTTTGTACAGTTAATATCTTCAGTATTGTTCCAGTAATCCACGGTTTTCAGAATACTGCATCTCAGACTTTTTTGTTGCAAAACAATTCTGATTGATTGTTTACTTGTACTTTGTCAGTTATCACTCATCTTTGAAATGTACTTTTGATGCATTCAGTCACATTTCAAGCACTTTTTATGGAACTGTTGCAGGTTTCTGACACTCCTGGATACATTTTTAGTGCATGTAGAAGGCTTTTTCTTTCATAAATAATTAAAAATAAAAACTGTTTCCTTGACAGGAAAAAAAAACATTTAACCACATTTCATTTGAAACGAAAAATAAATAAAAGAACATAGCTATGAAGCAAGACTCTAAACACATCGCGCTTACATGTGACTTTGGGGAAAAAAAAAATTTCGAGCCAGCCAGGAGTCGAACCTAGAATCTTCTGATCCGTAGTCAGACGCGTTATCCATTGCGCCACTGGCCCGTATGAGGAGAAAGGGCTGATAATATCTGCACATATATACATACAATGTACGTATATGTATTTAAACGTTTTAAATTTGTTTATTAAATCACTTAGAGCGGAAAAAACGTAACGCCGTCAGCAGAGATGTGTAAACCGCTCATTATGATCGTCTTTATACGTAGCGACTGTGCGCTATAGCTAAAAGCGTCTTCGCTCATTTTTTACTGTATCTGTTTTTAAACATTAATAGCTAAGTTGGTTTGTTAGTGTAGTTGTCTCGGCAAACCTGAATAATTTGACTCCATTTTCCGACTAAAACGTCTTATTACGAAAGGAAGTGATCTTTTGTCTGTTTGCGCCCTCTTCTGGTCCATCGCTGGAAGTGATGCTTGATGCTAATAAGAACAAAACATGCGCCCTCTGTCGGCGTAGAAACCACTACTCCTGTGACACGTGACCAATGATGTTGTCTCGTAGGCCTCGTGGCCTAATGGATAAGGCGTCTGACTTCGGATCAGAAGATTGCAGGTTCGAGTCCTGCCGGGGTCGTTGTTTTTTTTAAGGCTATCACAATATTTGTAATTTTAGGCCACGTTATACACGTGGGTCAGACAGACATCACTGAGCTTTATTATAGACTAGGTTTAAATGATTCAGAGATTTCCTTAGCAGTTTCTTTTTATTTCTTATTTCTGAAGATAGTGGGTAGATTACTTATATTATTCAAATACTAGAGCACTTGAGTATTAACAAATGAAGCGATGACTGAAAATACGTTTTGCTTTAGATTTATTAACAGGTGAATCACAAGATGGAGGTGCATAAATAACCACAAGGTGGCGGTATATCACCACACTTCAAGCTTTTCTCATAAATTTTACTCGCTTTAACATTTTTTCCACGTGGAAGTCGATCTTAAAATAGTGCTCGAAAACAACAGAGAATTATTTCGATTTAGAAGTCTATGGATAATATATTTAGTGATTTTCTTATATTATATTATGTGATATTTTTGGGGAATCAAATCAGTTTTATCAGAAGGGAAACATGACGAGTCATTACGGACAAAAAAATTGCCTATTGGATAAACTGAAAAATACATTACTTATGAGGTTATTAAGCCCTGTGTATTTTTGTGATTGTTGATAACTATCCAGTTTCACATGCTTTGGCTTTTAAATGGTCAACGATCATCTTCAGAATGTCCTCAGAAGTTGGATTTTCTTTGCTATATTTTGTCATAAACGTGCACATGTAAATCTGAGGAATATTATGACCACGCACGAGTAAATAGGCATAAATGAATGACAAAAAAACACAGATTACGACCTTTAATGGCAAAAAACAAACCCAAAGAAAATAATTCGATCGTATTTGCACGTTATGTTTCCTCTGTAGATTAATTAGAGGTTTGTACACAATTTAAATAGCCTACTTTTATTAACATTATTTTAAAATGATTAGTGATTGCTGTGCATATTCTAAATAAACATAATTTATCATTAGGTTACAATGTAAAAACATTAAAATCCAGCAATAGGCTGCAGCCTATAAGCAAATTTAAGATTAGATTGTGTTAAACAAATAATTTTTAAACAAAATCTAATTTCAAAAGCCTTGTGGAAATTATTAGATACAAATTTTGCATGTTTTATAATTATTTTATCAGGGTGTCAGGTGATCGCTGTAAGTAAAATGGAAAGCATTGGTAACCGATTAGTGACAATTAGACTATGCAGCATAAATAGGCTATCTTCAGGTCAAATGCCATTTCAGCAACATTGAAAATAGGAATTTATACACAGAACTCACACAACTTCTTTGAAAGACTTTCCTATTTGTGTTTATTTAGACCGAAACTTAATTGTATGAAGCGCCTGAATACGCGCTTGAAGATGAGAAAACTCGCCGCTAAGGGTCGCTGTTGTCAAAACTGTAATCTGCACACGTTCATGTCCTTCAAAAACTTTAGGCTAAAGGATTATAAAAGGCCTTGCAACACTTTACATTAATGTCCACTTATCACGTGTTAATATAAGAAACCAGCTACAGCAATAAGGGTATTAATATTAATATATTATTAAAATATTATAAATAGCCCGCTTACTTAAAGGGACAGTTCACCCAAAAATGAAAATTCTGTCATCATTTACTTACCCTCAAGTTGTTCCAAACATAAAGAGAATAACTACAATTCCCCATCTCTGATTAGCCTATCATAGATAGATACTGACCTTGGTTCAATTTTAAATCGCAGTATCCATGTTGTTGCGTTATAGGCTACTTAAAGGGATAGTTCACCCAAAAATGAAAATTTACTCACCCTCAAGTTGTTCCAAACCTGTATGAGTTTCTTCCTTCTGCTGAACACAAAAGAAGATATTCTGAAGAATGTAGTTAACCAAAGAGCTGGTGGACCCCATTGACTTCCATAGTATTACCAACATTCTTCAAAATACCTTTGTTTGTCACTCTAATGCTGGGTTAAAAACAACACAAGTTGGGTTGAAAATGGACAAACCCAGTGGTTGGGTTTGCCCAATGTGCTGGGCAGTTTTATAACTATTGTTTAAAAATGACTATATGACTGGCTTAAAATGAACCCAAAATAGACACATAATTACTAGAGGCAACAATAATAATCAAAAGGTGAACATTTGTTAAGCAATTTAATAAATGTTAATTTCCAACATACTTTAGGTTCATTTTAATCCAGCCATACAGTAATTTTTAAACAATAGTTGAGTTAAATAAAACTGCCCAGCAGGTTGGGTAAACATTTAAAGTGTTAGTTCACCCAAAAATGCTAATAATGTCATTAATTTCTCACCCTCATGCCGTTCCACACCCGTAAGACCTTCGTTAATCTTCCGAACACAAATTAAGATATTTTTGATGAAATCCAATGGCTCAGTGAGGCCTGCATAGCCAATGCAATGACATTTCCTCTCTTAAGATCCATTAATGTACTAAAAACATATTTAAATCAGTTAATGTGAGTTCAGTGGTTTTATCGTAATATTATAAAGCAACGAGAATATTTTTTGTGCACCAAAAAACAAAACGTCTTTTCAACAATATCTATTTGGGCCAATTTCAAAACACTGAAGCTTCAGAGCTTTATGAATCTTTTGTTTCGAATCAGTGATTCGGATCTCCTATCAAACTGCTGAAATCACGTGACTTTGGCGCTCCGATTCACTGATTCGATTCGTAAAGCTCTGAAGCAGTGTTTTGAAATCGGCCATCACTAGATATTGTTGAAAAGTCGTTATTTTGTTTTTTTGGTGCACAAAAAATATTCTCGTCGCTTTATAATATTAAGATAGAACCACTGAACTCACATGAACTGATTCAAATATGTTTTTAGTAGGTACATTAATGGATCTTGAGAGTTTGAATGGCTTTGCTCGTCTCACTGAGCCATCGGATTTCATCAAACATATCTTAATTTGTGTTCCAAAGATGAACGAATAGGGGTGTAGAATGACATGAGGGTGAGTAATAAATGACATTTACTAACCCTTTAACCCAACTGCTGGGTTAAAACAACACAATCACGGTGTTTGTACATTTTCAACCCAGCTTGGGTTGTTTTTAACTCAGCATTTTTTTAGAGTCTGTGTGTTCAGCAGAAGAAAGAAACTCATACAGGTTTGGAACAACTTGAGGGTGAGTTGCTAAATTATGACAAAAAATTTTTTTTGCGTGAACTATCCCTTTAAGCAGCCTATAACGCATCATGGATACTGCGATTTAAAATTTAACCAAGGCCAATATCTATCAATGACAGGCTAATCAGAGATGGGGAATTCTAGTTATTCTCTTTAGACATTATGACACGCCAGTCAAGAAGCTTGAGACAGAAATGCTCTTCTGATGTTACATAAGGCTCGTTTAAACTCCCGTTTACTTCAGATCATCAGAGTAAAGCGCTGTCTAACAGCGGCACGAGACACCGACCTCGGTCAACAGAGTCACAGGACATTCATTTAACCCCAGTGACCTTTGTCAATGGAGCGAGTGGACTCTTCACTTAAACACACTTCATAACGGGTGGCGGGGTCAAGAAAATACCATCAGTTAGTGTCTATATCCGCTGTCAGATTGGACATTCTCCCGTCAGCTCCACGCGTTTTTCACTCAGCTTTAGGTCTAATTATAAACAGACACTCTACTAATTATGGATGCGCGCGCGCGTTTTCGTATTATAAAGCTATTCTAATGAATTATAAAGTGAGGATTGCTTTTAAACTCCTTTTGTAAAAAAAGAAACGATATAAGCTAAGCGTCCTATATAAGAACCTCCTATTATAATGATAATAATAGTAGCTTATAATTATAATAGTAATTATACAATAAGCATTGGTGCTCAGAATGTCATACTGTACAGAAGATCAATTAATTAATTAAAAACAAAGGAGGAATGGAAAATGAGTATTTCAAATATCTGTCAAACACGCAGAAATGGCATACAGAGCAAACAGATATCAAGAAACTGTTATTATGACCAGTTTCACACTGAATCTTCCGCACGCGCGCTGCCTAAATGCCATAAATGTGGTCATAAAAATCATCAAACAGTAGTGAAGTCCACTCAATGGTCAGTGACAAAATTAATGATAAAACTGTTATCAAATAAGTGATTTATTTGTACATCGAATGTGTTTCGAATATTTTGCTGTTTGTAACAGCATGTTTTAACAAATGTGAGAATACCATGTTATTCAATTAAGAAAGTTAAATGCCACACGTGTATTTTTGTTAAATTATTGAGCTTACAATGCAGCAGTATAACCTATTATTTGTTTTAAGATCAGGATTCAAAACCTTGAACTAGAGGAGCATGATGAGTACTTCTGTTATGAAGTGCTTTTGAACATACATTTTACCTGTGCAGATTATTTAACAATTTAATTTAATTCCATGATTCAAAGTTTAAATCGTTTTTTAAATCAAGTTATTTTGCTATATTTATTAACTCCAATTTTACTTCATTGGTTATTATTATTGCTGCCTGACATATTTTTAATACATTATTTTAGGATTTCTGTGTTATATAGTTGTATCTACCATTCCACATGTGAACATATAAACTATTTTTTTAGACAAACTGATAAAGACAGCAAACACACTAGACGCGGGCACGCGCATTTAACCAGGAGTGTTTTTGCAAGTTTGCTTCGTAAAAATTAAACCTTTTCTAACCCAAAACCGCGTGCCAGAATTCACATTAGAAAATCCACAAATTCTTATAAGATGTAGATGTCAAGAAGCTCAAATATATGTGCCATATATGTGTATGTGAAATATATATGTGAGTACAATATCTGGGGGGGAAATTATTCTGATTTAATAAAGGATTTCATAATGACAAAAGATTTTGATATAGCATATTGTTTTGGGTTCATATGGAAATATGGTACACAAGTGTCCCTCATTGCCCAAATCCACCCTAACAAGATAATTTTCTACAAATTAAAAATGGCTATCTTATTTATTTTTAAAGCACAATTTTATTTACACTCTTGTATTTTCTTCTTAGACCCAGAATCAGCTTTATTGGACACACACACACACACACACACACGGTTCCAGCAGCTTACATGGGAACACATTAGACATATCATAACAGAGTAAGAGTGCAGTCAGAGACAGATGAATCTTTAGTGAGTTATGATGCAGATATGCGCAAATTTGAAATGATAAACATAGCCTACTTTTACAAACTTTTTCATACACCTCTTACTCAAAGGCAACTAAAAGGCAAATATCGCAGGGGAATGCTGAAACTATAGGACTTAATTCATTTTTAGGTTACTATAGGAACTCTGGTACCTATAGGCGACACTCAGACGCGCGCGCACTCAGCAAACCAGGGAAAGCGCGCCCGCGCGCAAGAGGCAGCAAGAGAGAGAGGGAGAGAGAAAGGGAGCACGCGCGTGTGATTGTGATTGGTCGCTCGGCTGCCTGCTGCTGGTGTGACGTCACTGCAGGAGAGAACTGCCAGAGGAGGATGCATTTAGTCAGAAACTAGACTCTCTCAAGTCGGAGAGAGAGAACATCACATCCACAGAGCGCAGAAGGGGACGGAATGAGAGCATCGCGTGCAGGTTGCAATAAAGTAAACCTTGCATCTCCTCTCGCGTCCACGCACGAGCACTCTAAGCATGCTTTTCGAGGGTGGAATTCCCCATCTTGGAGATTAAACTGCCTGTTCCATTCCCTGGATGGCCGAGACGCAACATTCGATGGCCGAACACTGAAGGACTGCGAGTTTTGAATGGAAAACGCGTCACTGAAGAAGAGTTCTGACTAGACGCGTCCGCGCCGCTCACAGATTTCAGCTTCATGTTCTTGAGCGCGAGACGCACACGGGAACCTCTATTTGTCCCCGACACACGGACACTCGTAGCGTACTTTCTGACAGAGAGGAATATGTACGACAGTTGTTAAAAGTAAGATGTTTTAATTATCTAAATGGTTTCTGCTTACTCCTTGTGCGTTTGTAATTTTAAACATGAATCGACTCAGCTTGAATCACTGTTTTGGTCACAATAAATTATTACTATTATAGACAATAGTCTATCAATTGACTTTAAGTGATAAATAAATGCATCTTTGTTTAAAAAACGCACGGATACATGTATAATCATAACATTTTGCATGAATTGCTTCTAAGTGACCCATGTGACAGACAAGGCCACGTTCAGTGGTAAGTGCATGTGGCCCTCTGAACACTGTACTTTGTGCACTCTCTCTCTCTCTCTCTCTCTTTCAGCAGGTGCATCTAGAATATCTGGAACATATTAGCCCTTTAAATCTTGAAATGAGTAGCATGTGGTAAAGCGTCATGCTTATTGCACTACTATATTTATTCAGGCCATTCACGAACATTTTGCTTCTGATGCACTCTTATATAAACGTCCTTCATGATACAGCACAGCATGCATGCTCGCTAAAAAAGCAATGAAATTCAACAAGCAATAGATTTGACTACATGACGTCACATTTAGTGAGATACATCTTCATAGTTTGTGATGAAAAACATCTATTTAAATATGCATATACTTGTTAAATAAAATATAGCCTGTAATATAAACAATTTGGGTCTTAGATTGAAATCAAATTATAATGCACGACATAAATGATGTAGACTTGTGGTGTGATTGTTTTGAGGCCTAAATGAAATGTTAGACTTTATAGTCGTCATTTTGAAGGGACACACTCCTGTTTGATGAATGGAAACCCTGACAATAACTCTATCAGGCCTACTATTGTGGATTATGTGTCTTGACCACGTGCCGAGGAGAATCTCTTGACTTGTTAACAGTGTTTACAGGACTATAAAAGGAGTCAATTAAATGGAATTTAAGAGTAATTTATTTTATTGCGCATTAACCCTGTTTTCATTTGTCAGGTCAACTTTATGAGATGTGCCCCGTTTAAAAAGTGTTGACAGGAGGTAGTTGCTGTCTTTGGTTATCTAGCTGTATGAGTGTTTATCTTCCTTCATAAAGCTAGATAACCGAAAGTAGAAACGTCCTCCTTAACTGCATGTGGACCACTTCAGTGGGAAGCAATGGGAAAGTGCACGAGGTAAGCAATGAGCCTGCAGGCCATTTAAATCATGTGTTGATGGTCAAAAGTAATGTTTCAGAATTTATTATTTTCACTGCACCTCTGGACGGTTGTGGACACATTCGCTATTTTAATTTCAGACAATTTCGTAAACGTAGTGCTTTTGTTTAAAAAAATCAAAAGGATGTGTTTGCACATTTATAATGTTAATTATTAATGCTTATTTCACTCCATAATTGTTTCTTTAAGTTATTATTTGACTTGGTTTTGTTGGCAAATGTGTGGTGTAGTCTGACGATTAATTATAAGAAGAAATATAAGAGTAGTCAGTTAGCCTATTTTATAAAAAAAAAATTATTTGAACAAGAAAATTGCAATGCTATTTCCAAAGGGAAAATAAACAGCAGATTTTCACTGTTATTTACTTAGGCTGTACATAACAATCGAGTTACTAATTTGTAGGACTGCAACTAAAAACTTTTCTCAGATAACAACTTTACGCGGAATAAGTTTACCAACTTCCTAGCTAATTCCCAAACTGCTTCCTGCTTCAAACCACCTGATATCATTACCTCAACCAGGCAAAACTCATTGCTGCTATTACGCCTGCTTTTGTTCAGCACCTGTCACGCGCAAATCAGGCCTGCGTTTAATGCGCGTGTATCGGATCTCATTTAGCCGGATCTCGATCTTGGTATGATCTAAAAAAGGGGGGAGGGACTCCATGTGGATTTTACATTTAGTCTATAACTAGCTAATCGAGGATAAAATGAGCGCTCAAATAGGCTTGGTTGTAAATCTCTTCTCTCACTATGACAAATAAGGATTTCTGACTATGACATGATCTTTTTAAACAAATCTTGTCAACAAAATGGCTGCCTGCGTGTTCACACTGACTGATTTAGAGACGAAAGGGTTTTAAATATATAAAATCTTTTTGATTTTTTTAACTTTTAAATTTAGCAAAGCATTTCAGACGAAATACATTTTTTTGGTACTTTAAGCCCCACAAAATTTCCAAATTGTTATTGTTTTTTAAATGAATACTTGTTAATTATAAAAGAAGCGTAGGCCTATTCAAGTCATTTTTGTATGAATTGCATTTTATTGCGGTTTTGAACAACTTCGATCTGGGCAAAAAAAAAAAAAAAAAAATGAACGTGACGTCACTGAACCTCTCTCTTAATCAATGACATCATGCTGAAGCAGCTTCATTATGATTGGCCATATTAATCTGGGTGTACACGTCAAAGATGCAGACATGAAGCGGCAAATAATGCAGAATGAAGGCTTTTTTTTTTTTTTTTTTATCCCTGTGGCCTTTTTATGACATAAGACGTAAATGAGAGTCATCACTCCTGCGCCACTGTAAAAAATCACTTTAAAAAATTAGCTAAGATTAGTTGAAAATGTTTAGAGTTCAAAATCATCAGAAGTGTAAGCGCTTTTGGAGCTCCGCGCACACACACACACACACACACACACACACACACACTAGTCTGTGTGTTACCATGCTCATCTATTCAAAAACACTTTATAATTAAATAAAAAAGTGATAAATGAAATCAAACATTAAAAGTAAATAGCATAAATAAATAAAAATAAAATGGCGTGTGTACTTAAAATATAGGCCAATTTAACCTGAATTATAAGTCCTTGTTTTACTGTTGTATGGATTATACTAAATTTATATATATTAAATACGCAAAATGCATGCTTTTATTTCCAGAAAGAGGCAGAAAGGTGTCTAAGGCTATAAAAATCAGTGTCAGTTAAACTGAATGAAGAGAAAAGGAAATAATCTTGATAAATACATCTGAAAGAGAAAAAACAAAACATAAGGTGTAAAAGAAATTATAGAGAGAAATTAGAGAAACTATCCATATTTACCATATATATATATATATAAATATATATATATATATATATATATATATATATATATATATATATATATATATATATATATATATAATGCCAAGAGTTATATAAGGTGCAAATTAGGCCTTAGGTCAAATTTGAATTCAAGGTTGCATTTATGTGTTTGTCAATTATGTATAATAATTAATAAATAATAATTTATTTGTTTGTTGTAAAACTAAAATATTCTAATTATTGTCTAATCTTGGTGTCTCTTATTACTTCAGCTTACTGTAGCCTCTCAAACTGCAGTGTCTTGAGAGACCAGAGGACTGGAGCTAAGGGAAAAAACGCCATCTGGTAAGTGCAATCAAAGCGTATTACAATGCAACATTGTAATTAGAACAATTAGTTGTAGAGTTAATCTGATTCAAACACACAGTAAATCATGAAGTATATGCTAATGAATGCATGCACTTGAAAGGAGCCAAATGCAAATAGTAATCCTCAATCAAGTCCAAGACACTACATGCATCACATGAATCTTTCATCAGAAAATCTATATATTTATCTCTCTCTCTCTCTCTCTCTCTCTCTATATATATATATATATATATATATATATATATGCATATTCATCGTCCTCTCAAATGTCCACTCATCCAAGCCCCAACAATACTCAGGCATTCTTTGACAAATTGCATATATAAATGTCAGTTATAGATATTTAGCTAATATCAGTTTCACATTTGTGCTATAGCCACCAACTATTTCTTTACAGTAAAGTGCATGTTATAATAATCCAAAAGGCTCTCTTAATTATTCTATATATTAATGTTGTATAATGCACATCGCATGAGGCAGACGTTCAATTCACACACGTATTGTAACAATCATAACATAGGAAAAAAAACACACAGTGCATAATTATCTCAAGAAAAATCCTTTAAAGCGTTAGGCATGACCCGAACGAAAATAAATCCAAATCGCAATGTTTTAACATGGCTGAGAATACGCGGTTAGCACGACTGCAGGACATTAGGCCAAAGGCTTCAATGCGATAAATGATCGCCGAGAGGAAATTATACGTCCGTCTCCATCTCGATAATGATAAGAATGTATGGGCCACTATCCCATTGCATATTACTTTATGTAAAATTAATGTGAGCAAAGAAATTCTGTCATCGTTCATTAACAATGATCTTTTCCAGCTAAACTGGTTACCTAGCACAATTGAATAAGGGTTATTCAATGAAATTATGGGTGGACAGTAATTGATGTGGGCTGATTCAGTATACCTTCACATAGGCTGTGATAGCCGGACATGCGTGCCTTTGCACCAACTATTAACATTACTAACATCGGGGTTGTCTGTCTTAGCATGACAGCAACAAGAAATTATATTGTCTAAAGAAATGATATATAGCAGTTGCCATGACATCTGCTTTGGCAGTGCTAAAAGGGCCTTTCTGTCCTTTATTTTCTTGTTTCCCCTTAGCAACTGCCAGCCATTTACACTGCCTTTTTGGAGCAAGAGGGAGAGAGGAAAAAAAATGGCGCAATTGTCCAAATGAAAGAAAAGAAAAATAATAGTCAACCCTCATCCTTCTTCTACCAGCTCCCCTCCCTTCTTCTTCAACGGAAGCATTTAGTGCCATCTGTGCCCCCGGAGAAAAGAGGGAAAAAAAGCTAGGAGTGAGAGTCTACATCCCAAGTGCCAATGGGGACAAAGAGGCTGCCAGTTGCCACGGACCACCAGATGCTGGAAGACTGCAAGTCTGAATGAGGGGTGTGCTTTCAGGAAGCCATCTTGATGGAGAAACTGGCTGCTGCTCCCTAAAATGGCTGTGTTGGCATGAGGTAAGCTGCATCGTTTGCCTGTATCAGACTAGCTGCCGACCGATTTTAGCTTGGGAATTTGAAATGTGAAGCAAACGAATGCTTACGCGAATTTGTCTCGGGAAAAAAAAAAGCGTTTCGTGGTTGTTCTGAGCGTAAGATTAGGCCCAAATCATTTGCCTTAAAAAGAACTATCACACTCCTTCATCTTTCCGGACTAATTAGACAATCGCCCCGTTATCTATGCGCACACACACACTCTTTGTAGCGAGCTTTTCGTGCTGCTGTATACGTACGTAGCTGTTAATTCATGCTTGCGTTGTGTTTGCAAAGGACAAATTTGTGTAACTACGTCCTGAGCCATGCCAGGTGACACAAAAATGACCAGGTGACCCGATTTTTCAGATGAAACTAAAAAAGTAAGAGCTGCTCGAACTCACTCGAGAGTGACATCCTCTTGACCAATGCAACAGAGTCAGCCTGGACTGAAGAGCACTTTTGTTTCTGCTGCTCAATGATACACCAAATTGCTGGCACAAAGGTGCCAAGTGCCCCTCGCCGGATTACAAAAGCACGTCCGCTGCCCTGCCTGACTTTAATGTCAGAGCTCTCACACTGTGCCGTGTTTATAATGATGTTCGTGCCCTCTCAAAATAGCCACAGTTTGTATCATTAGCTGGTCAGAAAGTGAGAGGAGCGAAACATCACATTGCTCGACGTTACGTGGCAAATGGAAATGTACGCAGGCCGCTTGGTTACAGAGAGCTGCGTGTTATGTCATTGAAATGGATGGAAGATGCTGAAATGTTCCTCACAAAGGCAAACGGTTGCGTCATAATGGATTTGCTGGTAATACGCAGAGCTGTGCTGGCAGAAAATTATGAAAACAGGCATTCTGAAACATGACAAATTTGCTTTGCTTCTGTGCTTTAAACAAAACAACACAAACGAATAGAGCGTAAATATTCAGAAATACATTGAAATGCGAAGACGAGACAAATGATGCGTCATCTATTGAATATTTAAAGCCACTGAATCCTCCTCGTAATAACAGAAAACCGTTTTTGCATACTTACTGAGCATGGAAACCCTGTGTGCCTAAAAGACCTTGTTGTCCGTAAATGAGAATTAAAAAAAAAAAAAAAAGACTGACATTTTCATCCTAAAAGAATAGCCCGTGAAAAAAAAAGATGTGTAAAAAAGATCACTGATCTACGGAAGGTGCCCGTGGAGCTTGCAAATAAAGGAAACAATGATGCAAGCGCCTCTGTTAATGAAAAAGCCCAGACAAGCTCTGCATATTAACATAATTGCATAGGAACAAGCAGAGAGGACTGAGCCCCCAATTAAAGGCACAGCGGCGCTTTAGCAACGGCACGTGGCCAGCGTTCTATATTCTGAATGTTTACATTTAAATTTGAATTCAAAGCAGAGAAAAAGACTTTGATGTCACTGTTCTATCTGCATTTTTTTTTTTCTTGCAGAGAATTAGTCTTTACATGCATTCTAGAAATTTCCAAGGATGAATACACACTCAAATGTGCAGTGCAAAAATGTGTCTGGAAGCAAACATGTTATTTTTGCAATCTTTAAGGAGTATTTGCTCTCTCTCTGTTTTGCATGTGACAAACAAGAACAACCCCTGTCCATATATATATATATACACATATTTTTTTTAAAGAATTAACAGGAGGTTTTAGGATTTCTCATGGGCTTGTAATAGGCAGCTAGAGATTTAAGATTCACACACAGCCCATTTGTGTCAGATGTTGTTGTTAATACATCTCCATCTACATGCAGGGGGGGAAAAAACAGATTTTTCGAGGTAATACAAAACTAAGAGTCTGACCAAATACTCGTCCTTAGACAAAACAGTAGCATGGAAATGAGAGTCTGCGCCTTTAATATGGAATTTTTAATTAGGCTGTGTATCTTGCAGCGAGGGGGAGGGGTTTCCTCCCTCTGCATCTATCAGGGTTTTATGTAAAAGACCTTCAGTGCTTAAAAATCTCAGAACTCATTTTATACAGAGAGTCTAATGCACAACATCATTGCATTCTCCTAAATGGCACATAACGGTATCAGAACTGGAGATGGTTTAACAGCAAATTTGCATTCACGAATATATAGAAGCAAGAATAAATGTTCAGCTTTGCATGTGTTGGTGTTGTGTGTGTGAATATAAGCGGTCGAGCAGGGGGAGTGGATGCTTGTCAGAGCATAATGTGACTGCTGCAGAGCAGTGGCTGAAAAGTGTTAATTATGCCGCTTGGCACGGTGCCAAACCCGTACCAGATTTTTCCAGTTTTCAATATGCAAATCATGCGCTGAACTGTGTATTGTTTTTGTGCTTTACCAGTTCTTTGTGTTTTCAGTCAAACAGAATGCGTTCGCGAGTATTTGAGTCCATATATGTGTAAAAACATTTTTTTTTTTTTTTTTTGCATCAAGCAAGCAACAATTGCACTATATTGCTGTGAAACAATTCCAGTCCAAATGCATGTAAGCATATATGCACAAAAAATGAATTATTTCAAGAAATTCTAGTAATTCAAATGAAAAACAAATCCTTGTCATATTTGGATTACTGTCTGTAGCTCTCTGCGGTAGCGGTCCAACTTAATGTGCTTTATAGAGATTGCATATGTGGATTTTTAGGCATGACTGTGATTATATTTTTTCATGGACTGAAAAGGGCAAATCCTTGAAATGTCTCCCAAGGTGTCTGGCACTATAATCACTTCAACACAAGGTCATTTGCATCTGTGTATATGAAGAAAAATGTGTGTGTGTGTGCAAGAAATATTTTTTTTTACACAAACTCTCCTTACACATATTCAGGCATCAATAGCAATCCCACAAATGATGATTTGTGATAAATCAAGAGCAAATCTTCAGCTGTGGGCTCTGTGTTGGTAAACAGTTTGATAGTGCCCACATTATTATTCCAGACCCCTCTCCTCTTCTACAATGGCAGCATTGTACGGCGAGCACTTGACGTGGGTCTGCGGTCCCCCCTGTTTCCCACCATTGTCTGTATGGATGGAGTGCCAGAGACAGTGGAGGGTAATAAGCTGAGAAAGATGCTCAGGCCCAGACAGAGCCAGATGCCTAAATTAGCACCCAAACCCTAAGAGACTATCCTCAGGGAGGGCTTTATGTTTCTCATTCGTGCGGTGTGTTAGCACCATTGTATGCACGATGAAATTGCATGATCATGTGTGCACACAGTCGATGTGACGTATTTTTGCAGTGCATGCTAGAGTATCGAGTTGTTATGCAAAGGGTTTGTAGTTTAAATCATTTAAGGTCGATGCTAATCATATACTAAAGGCATTTTATATGCACTTTAATCTATTTATTTGATATAATGCATGAAAATAAATGATCTTTATTGGCATTGATGGTTTCATTAAGAACCTTTAACATCCATGGAACCTTTTAATTCCACAAAAGGTTCTTTAGAGTATAAAAATGTCTTTTAGGAGCTGTTCACTGAATGGTTCTTCCATGGCATCGCTTTGAAAAAGAGTGAATGCAGCACATTTGGTATATATTAATGCACTTTGCATGTAAAATCACAAACGATTCGAGTTGAATGTGAAGGACAGTTTGTTCCTCTCCCCCTTCTGCTAGGGCACAGCAGTTGGGCAAGCAATTAATTAAAGCTCCATTACGATATATTACCCAGTAAAATGGAGGCAGTGATACAGAAAACCACTGAGAAAGTTTACACTGGGAGAGCGACAGTATTGCACAGCAAAGCAAAAGGGGAATCACAAAGAAAGGAGGAATTATTTATGCTAAATGTAACAGAAAAAAAGTATTGCAAGAGAGTTGGAGGACTTGAAAGCGATGCATACAAAGCCTGGAGTCACCAACTGAGGTGTTTCTGTTCTCGAACACCAACACGGCGGAAAAAAATAGGGTGAGATTAACAATTGACGTTAATAAATACACTGATGATGAACAATGAAATATGGAGGAAACATGTGTTTGGTGGAGAATAGATGTGGTGGGGGAGGGCTTTTACTGTCTGGCTCAGTCTGTGGCCCCATGTGGCAGTTGCTGCAGCTGGCATGTTAATATCAAAGGCCTATGGGAGGTGGCTATCTGGGAATATTTGTCTGGGATACTAACAGTTTTCTTCCCATCGTATGTCATCTTTATGTCCAGTGTTATAGGGCTTCACATATTTATGTCTAAAAGCCAGCTCGATGAGATTTCATTTCTTGCTCTTCATGCTCTGATAAAAAGTTGTGCCAGATTAGATTTGGAAATGTATATAATATGACTGCAAGGGTGGATTGTGGTGCTTTCTAACACAGTTGCCTTATACAGAAGTCATATTTTTGGCATGTGTTTTATCGAGGACAGTTTGAGAATGGATAGTGTTAATGCAGGCACTTAAAGGGATAGTTCATTCAAAAATGAAAAATATCATTTACTCACCCTCAAGCCATCCTAGGTGACTATTTTCTTTCAGACAAGTCACAGTCGGAGTTGTATTAAAAATATCCTGGCTCTTTCAAGCTTTATAATGATAGTGAATGAGGCTCGAGATTTTGAAGCACTAAAAAGTGCATCCATCCATCATAGAAGTAATCCACACGGCTCCAGGGGGTTAATAAAGGCCTTCTGAAGTGAAGCGATCTGTTTTTGTAAGAAAAATATCCATAATATCCATAAAAATAACCGGCAATGGCAGAAGCGTGACCTTTGACCTGACGCATGATGCAGGACGTAGGAGTAGCGTAAGTTTAGACGCCTCTTGCGGTTCAAATAAATAGGTTTTGGCAATAAACTCAAGCTCCTCTTATCTTATATCAAAATCCTCCAACATTTCTCTTTAAAATTCTCATTTTAGACTTCAAATTCGTGACCAGTGTTTTGTTTTGCTCTATCCTCTGAGCTTCTGCATTCAGTGCGTCATACGTCAGGTCAGAGGTCACTCTTCCCTCGGAACTAGACGTGTATATTTTTATGGATGTTATGGATAGTTTTCTCTAAAAAAAAAAAAACATTGCTTCACTTCAGAAGGCCTTTATTAACCCCCTGGAGCCGTATGGATTACTTTTATGATGGACGGATGCACTTTTTTGGGCTTCAAAATCTGGAGCCCCATTCACTCCCATTATAAAGCTTGGAAGAGCCAGGATATTTTTAAATATAACTCTGACTGTGTTTGTCTGAAAGAAGAAAGTCACCTAGGATGGCTTGAGGGTGAGTAATTCATGAGATAATTTTAATTTTTGAGTGAACTATCCCTTTAACAGGGGTAGACGAGCATTGCGAATGGCTTTCATCAGTGGTCATAACTGAGAAATGAACAGTGGAGAGAAATGACTTCTTGGGTTTGTGTCAAAAGCCATTGTGTGTTTTACGGGAAAATTCCCCTTTTTTCCCCTTGTGGATACCTCAGCTGTCGATCTCGTCTTAATCTGGGGATAAACGCGATTATCCCGCGAAGGGTTGTTCTCAGCTTTGTATCAGCTACGGGGGAGCTTTGAAATCATTTCCCCCACCTTTTTTCTCCCCATCCTTGGACGAGTGGTCATGAAAAGCTTGGGATTGGGATTCCCGAGCAGGACTCTGGCTGGAATAACGGGCGGCAAAAAGAACCGCAGTCAGCAGAGTGCTAGATCTAAACTGAACTATTAGACGCAGGTAATCCAGAACAACAATGGAGATGTTAGGATCACAGAACTATACATCACCTTAACCTAGATCATGATCTTTGTACCTTAAAGGGATAGTTCACCCTAAATTGAAAACTGTCATTTATGCACCCTCATGTTGTTCCAAACCTGTATATGTGCAACACAAAAAGGATTGCCTTTGAAAATATCCGTGTGTGTGTATTCAGCAGAAGTCATACAGGTTTGGAACAACATAAGGGTGATTAAATGATGACAGAATTTCATTTTTATATGAATTGTGCATTTAAGTGGGTTGAATCTAAGTATATGAAAGTACCCTCATGTGACTTCAAATCAGTTAAGATGACAAGTGCACGTCCTTATTATTCAGTTCTATGCCATTAAAATAATTTCTGTATTGTATTGAGGGCATAACCTTGGAAAAAAATGAGGTCACTTAGGAAACCGGTTCTTTCAGACTTAACTTTTGTTGAAAACAATGAAGAGTGCTAAAGATGAGGTTGTGTTGAAAAGGTCGGGTAATGTCATTTGTAATAATGCAATAAAATGAGAGAGAAGTTAGGCCTTCTCTGCAAATCCTTAAAGCAGACACTCACAGGAACGTCAATAACTGTATCCTGGAGGAAGCGAGAGCAAAGGGCAGGACTAGGAATTCAAAAACAGGAGAGTGAAGACCAGGGAACACTTAAACCTCCATCATGGCCTCACCATTATAAAGGACCTTGGGATATAATTATCCTCACTTATAGCTGTGCTCCGCTTTTTGCCCACTTTACATCCTGATGAGGAGAATTACCATCGCATTTTAACATGTAAATAGAAAGGAAATATATGTTGTTGTTGTTGTTGTTGTTGTTTAGATTTATAATTTGATGAAGCATCATATTTGTATCTATCATGATTACACTGAAATAGATGTTTCACCAAAAAAAAAAAAAAAAAAAAGACTGCCATGGTTAACAAACAACATTGGACCCCATTTGACTTATTTTGTGTTCATTGGGCTGAATTTTCATCTATAGTTAATTAAAATACTGACTGAGCCTGATGTTTCTCCAAATAGATCATTGATATACTATCATACACTATATAAAAAAATGTGTTGGCTCTAACAGTTTGCATCCATTTTTTTTTTTTTGAGTTATGACAACTTAAAGTGAATTTATGTTCAACCAACAAGCCACACTGAGTTAGAGGAACTTAATAATTGTAGCACAAACACAATTTTTTAAGTTGATTACTCAAAAAAATAAAGTCGGTCCAACTACCAGAGTTGTAGCCCTGGAACCAATTAATCGTATCGATTTCAGTTCAAATCATGGCACATGATAACATGACTTATTTAACATGTATATATAATGAACAAGTAAGATATTACTTGTCACTGGCATTAGCACAGGCTTTGCTTATAGAGTCAACATATTGTTTACCTTCGTGTATCTACTCTTCAGCACAAAAACTTCAACATTACAGAAACTCATTATTACAGCATTAAACACTAACAGGTCTTTCCCTTCACTAAAAACAAATAAATTAACACTTCATTTCAACATTTATTCTCCTTATCCAGTCCTGTGCAAAGCATGCTGGCAACTAGAAATCCACTGCCTAATTTCTGAAGTTATCAAGTTACTACAACCTAATAAAAAAAAAAAAGCCAATTAACACAGAAATTTGAGTTGAAATTACAGACATATTAAGTTGATGTAATGATCATAAAATGTGTGATGAAAAAAAAATGTGACAATGCAAAGATTGTATTTATGAGCTGAACGCACATAAATGCCACCACAATGTCGTAAATACGAGTGGGAAGTTCAGGATTTTCTTTAAGCTCCGATCTGTACTGGAATACCACAATATTATAGGTATTTAGCAGTGACATTGTCAGGCTTTTCTATTTGCAAATTGCCTGCACAAAATATGGTAACATAATATAACAATATGATATGTAACGATTAAGTTTACATTCGCATCTTAAATGAATTAAAAACATAAAAAAGCAAAACACACCTGATTCGTAAATCCAAACTTCCCAGGAGGACTTGAACGCACCATAATTTCCAAAGTTATCAAGACACTTTCATTGTTACTACAACCTAATTTAATTTTTTTTTAAAAAGCCACTTAACACAGAAATTTGAGTTTAAATTACGGACGATTTTAAGTTGATGTAATGAGCGACATTATTATGTCAACAGAACTCAACAAAATAATGTTTGCAACTTAAAAGGTTCAATCAAAACAATGAATTAGAAAATTTAACTTGCAACATGCATTTAAGTTGTGATATTTTGAATTAGATTTTATTTTTACATTTTCTGTTTTCATTCTAATTTTAGTTAAAATTTTTAAAGTCTGTATATATAGACTTCATTTATTGTTTTCATCCTTCAACTTAAACTAAAGGAAAATGAGAAAATTTGGCAACTAGCTGAAATAAAATACGTTTTAAGGCTTTTTAATCTCATTTCAGTTACTGTTTATTTTCAACTTCAAGTAATGGAAACTTATTAGTTAATGCTAATAACCCTGCTCCGAAAGCATATGCAAATATTAAAAGGACATGTGATCCTCATTGTTTCCATCAGAGTCAAGTTCAAGTTCAATGCCTGTAGGAGTCCCTGCCAGACTGGGAACTTCTTCATCCACCCCTGTGAACCAGCTCACCCCTTGTAACCCACACCCATATCTGCGCCCTGTCCCCCCACCCCTGTGATTTTGGTGGCCGGCTGGAGGGGGCTCTCCACTCTGTGCCGTTGCTAAGGGAGCGAGAGCTGGCTGGCCCAGCAATGCGCTGGTGAAAAGGCCCGCCTGTCAAAGTGTCTGAGGGAAGTCAGGCTGGTTGGCTCGCCCCTTCGTACACCCACTCTTATATATACAGCGTGTGTGTGTGTGTGTGTGTTTTAGACCCTGGGAATGGCAGCAAGCACTTTATATTCATCACCCCCCCTTGTCGCAGTGACTTTAGTAAACAGCACCCCCCCCCCCCCTTCCTAAAATGTCTAGTCTACTTCCATCCCATAATTCTCCTCATTGCAACTTCGCATCTAGGAACAATATATGTGGCTTCTGCAGTGTGAATACACTTTCCTCCGTTAGTTTATCAGGCCTTCGCTTGGTGGGTGGGCAGTTGGCGAAGATATTAGGAAATATTATGTTTCTACTATAATCAACATGGTGGTACACTAGAATGTCATGAAGGGCTCTGTTCCCATTACAGCAGAGTGTGGTGAGAACAAGTGAAAGCTGAGCGAGTGTGTGTTTTCTTGAGGTCTCATTCAAGGCTGAGGACGAGAACTGAGAATAAAAGGCCGGTGATTTGCATAAGCTGCATGCTGTCTGAGGGTTTTGGGGCGGGTGGGGGGGAGAGATATGCGGGAATATAAAAAAAGAGACAGAAAGAAACCCCACATTGTAGAGGCGCAGAAAGAGAGAGGGGGCTTGAATGAAGCAGAGGGTGAAAATTGACAGAGAAAAGGGTCTTGCCAAGTCTCCTGCAGGGATTAAATTGTCCATAAACCTCTCTACATATAATTTGGGAAAACTGGTAATGGCGTCGGTACAAATCGTACACAAATTCTAAGGGTGACGGGGTATAGAAATGATTCGCGCCACTTTTGGAAGCGAATGAAGAATGAGGAATTGTAAACAAATGCGGTCAATGAATGTAAAAGTGTTGGGAAGTTGTATGCATTACCCTAGATAACCAAATTTGTTTTACCCAATGCATTATTTGAAGCAAAATAAAAATCTTGAAATGCCATCCTTTTAAGGCTATAACGACTAAGTGAACACGCTGAATTGTAGAATAACACATGCACACAAAGAACAAGAGTATTACCACTCTGCAATTTAGATGCTTGATTGCTCTCATTAAAATGAACAATTGAAAAAGCCACCAAAATGGATTCCAACCTTTCTGAAATCTGCAACCTAGGAGTGTTACAAACCCATAAACCCTCTCGCATCTATTAAAAATAGCTGAAAGGTATATGTTTGCATTGCATTGTGTTTTCGTTCACCATTTTTGTAGTCGCTGGACTGGTTGATCATTATAAACACTCCTCCCATTTGCATTTCAGTCAATCAGATATTTTCACGCTGAGACGTTAAAGACATCACAAACTTCAGTTTTGGCACACATGATTCTTTTTATATTTTATTTCCTTTCAGAAATGTAGAAAATAACTTCAGAGGCTTCATTTAACAAAACAAAATCAGACATCCCTTGTGACCACGTGACTCCGTTTCTTTGCATCTGTTTTTAATGATAATTTTCATATCCTTTTTATAACGAATAGCACTGACTAACATCACAGTGAGTTTTGATTGTGCACATTGTTGTCGATGCCAGTATGTTATCTGTCATAACAGTATTAGCCATGTGATATTTATCTCTCTTTTATTTTTCTCTAACCAGACTCCTGAAAAATTCCCATCAGCTGCCGGAGAAACTGAGGCCATCCGGCTACATTAGACTTACATCACCTCAGGAATCCAGCATCCAGCATCTCTTCCAGATGGTTGGCTGTGAAGATTAAACAAGCAGACATGAGGGATGGATGGTTTTAATTGATTTAACTGGGTGTCTTAAAACCGTCTTCAAACAATCACTAATACCGGATGGGAACAAATTTGGGCTGTTCATCCAGTTAATTCTTAGATATTGAAAAAATGTGTCGTACAATCTTATTAGTTTTGTATAAACTGAAGAGAATAATGTGCCTTAATGTGTGAAATGTTTACTGTGAAATTTGGCATTATTGAAACAAATGTCAATATCTGTTATTTTAATGTACTTTTAATGCTTCATTGTTTTACATAAAATGTATGAACTTTAATGCTATAAGGGGCCTCATTTATAAAACGTGCGTACGCTAAAATCCATAAAAACTGTCTTTGACGTGGAAAAGCCACGTCAGGTTCACGTCAGACTTACGCACTTTTCCTTATGGCAGAGAACTGCAGGTATTTGGAAATATAAGGAATTCTTGCCGCTCGCCATTCTCAAGTAAAGCATTTGGTGCTATTTTATATGCTAATGACATTAATTAGGCGGCGTTTACAAGGCGGAATTCTGAAATCATTCAACATGCGCACAATTTCAAGATCCTTTGCGATTTCATTTTTGTGCGTACGTTCGTTCTGTGAATCACACGCACATTTGAGAAATGTAGGACGGTTTCTACCCAACATTTTATAAATGAGGCCCTATATTTACAAAATGTACCTATTATATATATATATATAATTCATGATTATATATGGGGTTTAATACATGTATTTCTGAATTATCAATTTGTCTGATTGTGTGATGTATGAACAAAACTACTAATAAACAAGGATTAAAGCTAATGTGAATGTTTTTTGACATTGAAAACCCATTTTATGTTATATTCGGTATCGAAGTATGAGGTGGACGTCAACCAGAGCTTCACATGTCGTGGCCACAAGCTATTTTGTACCAAGAAAGCTTGACTGGCATTGCTGTCAGCACCTTGGACAGCACATAATAAAGTGTGGAAAATAACTAGAAATCATTGATGCAGAGGCTAGTCAGCTTATAGTGCTTAGTGCTTGTGTTTTTAAGATTTGAGAAGGAGATCAAATATTTTCAACTGAGATTATTAGAAGCATAGATTTAACTTAAAAGAGTATCAACATATTTAACATATTGAGATAAAAGATGTTTGAGCAAAAATTGAGTTTTTACATTTTTATGACTGAGCTGGAATACACATTCAACACCTTGACAGCTGATGAGAAATTGCTGTTAAGATTACGCAATAAAAGTATATGATTCACACACTTTTTAAGTTGAGATGGATGTTAAGATGGATTTAATCTTCAGAAGTAAAATATAATTTGAATGGGTTTTTCCTCCGCGGTTCCAGAATCACAAAACCAGAAAACAATTTTAAGAGTTTTGAATACTAAATTAATCGTTCGTTAAACATGAAACCTCAGTCAAAGCTTTATAGTAGTACAAATTAGCTATGGATATTAGTCGTGTGTTCAATGTGAAATCGTGCTGTAAGTTTAACCTGCGCCGAATTTAATGATAGACCTGCTCTTATTTGGAATAAGCTACTTTGAATCAACATTTAACAATCGGAAGTTCAATATTAAAATACTTGTCGCATGTATGTAGCTTATATTAAAAAATATATAGGATTGCTAAACAGATTAAAAATAGGCTATGAATATAGGCATTTTCCGTACCAAAATGTATTGCAGGCAGTCGAGTTAGTTGGGCACAACTAGATTTCCACTCATGTTAATGATGAGACTTTTCTTTCTTCGAGAAATATAAAGTTTAGCAGAGATGCGGAAACTTTTCTTTTCTCTATGAAACCCTCCTTCCCACCTGTCATATTATTATGGCGCAAATGACTCAGTTAAATCAAAAATAGAAGGAAAGGAAACAAAGAAAAGAGGTCTGACCACATCAACAGAACATAATTCATTTATTTTATTTATTTTTGAAAAGAAAAAAACACAACATCGATCCAGCGTGTGTGCTATTCAATAAACATTTACTGTAAGCAATAAACAATTAACCTCTGTATTAGATTTCCAGCAATCTAAACCTAACAAACACACAGCCTTCATCATATCTGCATGAGCCTGTGGAGAAAAAGAGACTCGTTAGTCGACGGATATCAAGTTAATATTGCAGGAAAGAGCCTGGACTGCTGTAGCACGGGGTAAGTGCTAACACCATTAGTTTACAATTAGAAATCAGCTACAGGGGTTAAATCACCATCACCATCTGAGCTGGAAGATGAAGGTGTGGAAAAATATTAGGGATTTACAAGACAAAAATGAAGAGGAAATAAAGTAGGCTACAAGTTCGCGTCTGCTTTGATAGCGTTGGTTAAATGATATCTGATTCAATAGGTTATCTTGTTTAAACCTCAAGCTTTTCATTTAAATGTTAAAATTCAAAATATTTTACCTGACCAGACCAGACGGGAAGGGTTGTAACACTTTCCAATATAGGCCTACTAGACCCAGAAAGATGTGTGTTTGCCTGTGACTGCTTTACACACTCTGTAGAGTTGTTCGAGTGTGTTTGTTCCCAAATGTATTTTCTTATTTTTTCCCCATTGAATTAAAATGTTTAAAATGTCCCACCCATCACAATAGCCTCTTTGTAGACACTCATTTAGCCTACACAATTCATTAAGAAACTAATTAGAGAATGTATTTATGTGTAGATAAATTGCATCAGTGTTGGAGACATCATACACACACTCCAAGATCTCCCCCATAGTGACCACATCTTGTCTTGGTTGACCTCTGAGGTTTAGACAATAGAGCTGTTTATGGTGGACCAGACTCAGAACTGACCAGACACGTGCCCTTTGCTTTAAACAAGCCTCTTAAACAGCATCAATGCATCTAATGGCGACTGGTGAGGGGTGGGCAAGGGGAATGTTTTTTTAAGTGTTTTACATAGACATTTCATCGGAAGCACGCGCGTTGCCACGGCGTTGCCACGGTTACGCGCCTAGTCCGAAGTAAACTTACGGTCTGTGATTGTAGAACGGGTCTAATTTTGTCACATTTAGGTTTGGCCAAGTAACGGTTCTTTTCTTCTACTGGTAATCCAAAATAATAGGCCTACTTGCTAGGTAATGTAATTTACTTATTTTGCTTGTTATCATTAATAATCTAGTCTAGAGGGACTCTGTTGTTATTGATTCTTTGTGGAAGTCTACCGTTAAGTTTGGGTCACAAAACGTTTGTTTATGTTATTGTCGTTGAAACCGTCTATATGCTTAAGTGAAATTCTGCTGAATCAACATACAATATATCTGTCTTGATTTATTGTACAAATAATCATAAAAAAGTCAGACCACCATGAAATCCATTTTAATGAGTTATTACAGCTAGGCCAAAACATAGGCTATATATATGTGTGTGTTAACCAATCTGCAATCCAACAGTCATGCAGACCAACCAGTGGACCTCACTGAAGCTCTTCAGTGTCACATGTGAAGTTGATGTCGTCTAGTCTCTTGAGGACCCATCACAGCTGACACAAGGGTCAGAGGTGATGTGCTAGGTTCAAGTGGTTTGTCCAGTTATTCCCAAAGGGCCAATCGAATGATGAAAAGAAGATAGAGATGACACGTATTTGCTCCGTGTGTCCCACTTTTAATTCATTTGACTTAATTTGACTTAAAATACATCCTTTTTAATTGAAAGCATCTGCAGGCTATATAAGACTTGGGCCTTCAGATAATTCTATTTAGGCTACAAAACACGGATTTCGTTTCTGTGCAGTGGCAAGCTTAATATCAAGACAAAATAAGCTATTTGATCAAAATAAACAACGCAAAATCCGTTTCAGTTTAAGCTTCGATAGGCTAATTTAAAAAGCGTCTAAATATAGGCTAAAACATTTCCTAACATCAAATGTAGGCTACACCCTCCCTCCTATCCTGCTGAAATCTGCATTCCGATGTATATCCCTGCTTCATATTTTGTATTAGGCCTAAATAGAAATCATGAGAACGCACAAAATGCCGGAAATGACCCTCCAAGTGCGCCTGCTACTGCAGGTGTTAAGTCACGTGGCACTGTATGATCGTTTACGTTCATTTATTCTGCTTGGATTTTCTGCTTGTCATAAGTAGATAAATAGCAACTATTATACAAAGAGGCACTGAGGGCTCACCATTTTAAAAAGCACTGAGAAAATCAACTTTAGGCCCGATGTTGGGGAGAAAAAACAACATTAGGCCTATCTATTTTTTTCGTATGCTAATGGTCAAAGTAAACAAACAAACTAGCATCGGGGGACGTTTAAACCTATTTAAATCAGATACTTGACTAAAATCACAAGGTTGACTCGGAGTACAATAGGTTATAGCCTAAAAGATTTTTTTAAAATAGGCCTATAAATTCACGTCTGGTTTGTACACTTAAAAAAAAAAAAAGAAGGTTTTTAGCATTGATGATTTCACGGAACATCTCCATTGCACACAATGGTTCTTTATAATGGAAAAAGGTTCGGTAGATGTTCTTAACTTAAGAAAAAAAAAAAAAAGTAAGATTCTTTGGGGAGCCAAAAATGGTTATTATATGACATTACTGCGAAACCCCCCTTTAAGAACCTTTATTTTTGGAGTGTATGGATTTGTGATCACGTCGTTTGATATTTACACGATAGAAATGGTGATCTTAATCAGTAGGCTAAGTTCTCGTTTAATTTGATATTGTGAAACACACACACACACACACACACACACACACACACACACACACACACACACAAACTGTTTTGTTTCCCATTTTATTAGCGGATTTAAATTAAAATGTTTATCGTATAACTATTTACATTTTTTAAATTTAAATATTTAAAACATGATGAGAGTAGCCTATGGTTGGTGATGAGATAAAGATTATTTTGATTAGCCTAGCTACTACAAAACTCTGTGTTTTCTGTTGGACAGCATTCTTTACACCTGACATTAATTTTAAGTCACAGATTTCCCGACAAAAATTGGAATTTTATGTCATAGTTTGAGAGACACAGCATAAAAACACCGAGTAGAGAATGTGTTGCAACACTCTTCGGTCTCCCCTTAAGATCCACGGAGGAAAAAAGGCTCAGCACCGAAAGTCTTTCATTAAGAGCCAGACGAGCAGCAATTAGCAACAGAGCAGCTCAGCAAAGCCAAGAGCGCCGGGATTATTGTCCAATCATTTATATCTTCCAAACCAGTAAGCATTAAAGTCTGTATTGTAAGTTAGCATAAGAATAGGAACAGGTCCTGTGAACTTCCCCGACCTTCTGACCCTCTTTTCCAGGATGAATAGCACCACTTTCAGACACCCCAGCCTCTTCAACAGGCTTGAACCATGCCTAAATTCCCAATCATGGTAATTTAATATATCTTAAGCCCCCGGCTGCTTGAGTCCAGTTCTTCTATAGTTTGATGCAGGCATCTATGTCGCCTCACCCTGTCATTAGGGCTCCTTATACTTGGAGCTGCTACGGAACTAGCTTTCTCTCGTTAAAAGCCACGATGAATGGTCTTCCCATCTTTTGAGTATCATTTTTATGAAAATAGAGTACAATTAGTTTCCCTCCACAACAATACCACTGTCAAGATGCACAACATAAAGTGAAAGCCTATGCTCAAGCAAACTCTTTTAATTGCTTTTTCATGGATCAATCATGGGTAGCTATAGCGATTTCTTGAAGTAGCAAGTTGAAGCTCATGACTGGCTCTTTCATTTCTCAGTGACGGACAGGTTTGAGGCATTAGGCGCGTGCGCAGGAGTCTAACAAATGCCCTGCCTCTTTGATGAATGGCGAATATCTAATGAGGCAGATGGGCACCTACTGTACTTTTCATTGTTTGCTGATAATGCATCGATTAAAGAGCCCGGGCACATTTGATTTCAATGTATCATAAATGTTTATTAATGGCTTTCCAAAAATAATGAGACACAGAGGATGCGAGACCTCAATTTTTTGCCCGTCAATCGCACCCCACGCGAACTGCCTATTCACGCGCCTGCAGTACTAAAGGAAAAAGGCGACATCTTTTGGCTGGAATAACAACAATAGACGACACAAACCCACTCGAATTGATCCTGAAACAGACTCACGCTATAATGCAGAACTAACAGGCACAACTCATATGAAAATAAACCCTTAATAATCAATAAAGTATATATCAATAGCCTACCCCACAGTGATCTCCATCTAGGGGATGTGCGTTGGTGTGTGCTGCTGAGTGGATATTAAACTGTGTGAACATCAAGGCATCAACAACATTAATTATCGCGAGTTAATTTATGCATAGGCTAATTGTGTGTGATGTCACGTTGCACCTCGTTGTATCGCGAGAATAAACACATCTTTTAGTCTCAGTCTGGTAAACACCAGCACCCATTCTGAATAAAAATATTTTAAAACATTATTATTTTACAAAGCGCTGATTTATTTACAAAAATATCGAACCTAGGCCTAATAATACATTTCACATATAGTCAAAATCCTCTATTAAAGCAGTTAACAATGTGTTAATGGCTTATTGTTTAACATCTGACCATGTCTGAGAGAAAGGGAAAGTTTTCGAGGACTCGCTCGAGGCCTATATATCTGCGGTTCATGAGGTCTGCTGTTAATTCCGCTTTGACTTGGCTTTTAGTGGTTGTGGTGCAGTGTTCAGCACACAGAACAGACCCTTTACACATAATTACAGCTAATGTAACACTTGGCAAGAGGAAGGTGCCAAATTTGGCGGGTAGCCAACACTAAGAGCTGCAACAAAAGTCCGCCATGTTGGATGCATGCTGCTAACGAAAATGCAAACAAATGTGCCTTGTACTTTCGTACAACTAACTGTAACGTTATATAATTGCTTAGATCAAGTAGTATGTGAGATGTGAATCAAAGTGTCTTTACATTTCTAACTAATTACATGGACAACATGTATTAAATATTAATTAAACATAAATATTGGTTTATTTTCAGGAAAAAAAAATGTCGTGATAAATATATATTAAACATCAAATCACTCTAAAATATGTTCTGGAATCTTTCAGAAGCCATAGCTGTCTTTTAATGACGACTGTATGGGTCATTTAAAGAGAGGAATTAATATTAAATAAGCAAATCACAAGGAGGAAAACTGTGCTTGGACACACAAGCCTGAACAGCATTGATTGTCACTTCTCAAAAGACCTGAAAGCAACAATAAATGGAGAGTGTAGCCATTGAACTAGCCAATTATAACAAATATTAAAAGCACATTATATTATTAATTAGGCTACTACGAGTTTTAAAGAATGCTTTCATCTTGTAAAGAAAATAAATGCTCTAATGAAGTTTCCAGGATGTACTGTTATTTCCATTCTAATATAGACTACAAAGCTGTTTTTCAGATGAAACCTCATCTTTCGTTCTCTCTGAAAATATCTACTGCTCGCGATGCAAATATTCCCCTAATTTGGCGCACTGCCAAACGGGCTTCTGGTTAATTGCACACTTCCATTAGGCTGTGAGCCTTTGTTTCACATATATGAGATCAGACGTTTAGCTTAAGCATAAACGTATTTCGTATAAAGCACTAAGAAATCAAAATTATAGCGTAATTATTGCATTAAAGCGACCCAATGGAGAATCAATATTAGTCTGAGATTTATAGATGTGCCTTTTACATCTCACAGTAGGTTTTAAATGAACGAAATACAGATAAAAGCGACTTGTAACTATACGGGTAAATCAAATATGTCTAATAATGTGTCGTATATTAAATATTTTGATGTATTAGCTATTATTATTATTACCAACACGCTTTAGAATTCGAATATTGTTGAATCTACTGTTGAATCTCCAAGAATGACACTTTTTCTATTCAGTTTGAAAATACTGTTTCCCACATAGTGCTAAAGCATAAAGCCATGTTGTCTTTGTCATCAGGTCTTTTGTCTAGTCATTATCAGAAGAATCTTGAGGCTGAATCGTTTCTATAGAGACAAACGAACGCAGACATTCTAAACTCCAAGTGAAAAGCTTTTTATCAGATCGTCTCCGAAATGTCAATGCAATTCACATGACGCGGAATGTAATAATAATAATAACAATAATACTTGCTGGTATTATTTTTATGTTGTGTATATTATATATAATTTAAACTCTTTAAACAATAATTTATCCATATAGTTTAAAAAATGCTGGGGTTAAAAACACCCCAAGATGGGTTGAAAATGGACAAACCCAGCGATTGGGTTAATTGTTTACCCAGTCGGCTGGGCAGTTTTATTTAACTCAACTATTGTTTAAAAATTACTTTATTGCTTGCTTATGAACCCAAAGAATGTTGGGAATGAACATTTATGAATATGTTTAATACATGAACATTTATAAGTTTAATTAATAATAATTAAATATTAAATTGCTTATTAATAAATGTTCACCTTTTGATTATTATTGTTGCCTCTAGTAATTATGTGTCTGATTTTTAATTTCCAACTTATTTTGGGTTCATTTTAAGCCAGCCATTTAGTAATTTTTAAACAATAGTTGGGTTAAATAAAACCGCCCAGCACATTGGGCAAACATTTAACCCAACCGCTGGGTCAAAACAACTTAATCGCTGGGTTTGTCCATTTTCAACCCAACTTGGGTTATTTTTAACCCAGCATTTTTTTAGAGTGAAGCATCTGAAACATTAAAATGCCATCTTTTGAACAGCTGAAAGTTCACATATTTGTTTATAAATGAATGTATATTGCATAAAAATGTATATCTTCTCTTCAATTATGAAGCATTCGTGAAGAACACGATGAAAACTACTTGTTAGTGCGGCACCTAGTGCTAGTTGATTATCACCAAAAAAAAAAAAAGAAAGGAAAGAAAAGAAAAGAAAAAATCATGAAACCCAAAGAACTTGTACAAACACGATCAGATTACAGCATAGTTATTATAGCATAATTTAGCAAAAAAATAATAATCTACTACAACTACAGCTTGATGCATCTACTGAAAGGTTAAAAAACGTGTCTAATCTAACAAC
Source organism: Ancherythroculter nigrocauda (assembly GCA_036281575.1). NCBI lineage: Eukaryota > Metazoa > Chordata > Actinopteri > Cypriniformes > Xenocyprididae > Ancherythroculter > Ancherythroculter nigrocauda. The sequence continues at coordinate 55,214,648 of VTFQ01000004.1, forward strand.
ACACGTTTTATAAAGAGGATAAATGAATCAGCTTATATCTAAAGGTTGAGAAAAGTGTCCTTTCATTCCATTCAGTAAAGCTTGCACCATAACTCACATTCAGAGACACTCAGAGTGGGAGATGGTGATGACCAAGAGAAAACCTGAAAAGATGAGCCGTTTAGGTTAGATTAATTTTGTGTGTGCCGTGAGGGAGTTTTTACTTGTCAAAAGAAAGAAGTTAAAAAAGAGGAAGTCACACAGTGGAGTCATTGTCTAGCAGCCCACCACACTCATACAGCGATTCAGCTTCGCCTTTTCAGGGCCCAGAACCCTGCACGGGACTAACGCGGAATGTTAATGCACTCTGCCCGTTGTGCGAGCAAGTACACACTGCTGTGGTTCTTTTCACATGCAAGGGGACGTTGTGATTTGTTGACTGTTTTTTTCCGTCCTCTTCTTCCTGTGTTGCATTGAGTAAAGTGTAGCCCATTGAAAGAGGGAAGGGGTTGAGACTCTGTCAGTTAGTGCCACCCAGGTATGTGGCAAGCTGTGTTTCCAAGCTAGTTTGGTTTGTTTTGACAAAATACAGGGTTGAGAAGAACTTTTCAGGTTCTCATTTTCTCTGAGAATATCGCATATACAATTCAATTTTGAGTAGTTTCAGAACAACACGAAGTTTCCAAGTAATAGAGATTATTAGAACATGTAGAACTGCTTCAATATGTCGTTATAAAATGAAGGTTCTTTATTGGCATTGATGGTTCCATTAAAGAACCTTTAACATCCATGGAACCTTCCCACTGCACAAAAGGTTCTTTAGTGGAACGGTTCTTTAGATTATTAAAATGGTTCTTTTATGGTTAACTGTTTACTTAAAATGTTCTTTGGGGAACCAAAAATGGTTCTTATATCATGGCATAGCTGTGAACAACAACAACAAAAAAACATCTGGGGTTTATTTTTACAGCTAAATTATTTCTCTTAGTTTTTATTATTGATCCTTTTCATCTTTTTTATACTGTGTGCACATCTTTAATTTTTCAGAGGTTTATTCTAAGGTGTAACATGAAATTGTTTCAAACAAATGTAATATAATTATATTTGTTAAATATTTTATGCTTTATTGACAAATAAAAACGTGCATATAGCATCAATCAAAACTATACACTCTAAAAAAAAAAAAAATGCTGGGTTAAAAACAACTCGAGTTGGGTTAAAAATGGACAAACCCAGCGGTTGGGTTAAATGGTTGCCTATCCTGCTGGGTAGTTTACTTTATTGCTTGCTTAAAGTGAACCCAAAGTATGTTGGAAATGAACATTTATTAATATGTTTATTATATGAACATTTATTAATAAGTTTAATGAATAATAATTAAACAAATATTTTTTTAAAATGCTTATTAATAAATGTTCACCTTTTGATTATTATTGTTGCCTCTAGTAATTATGTGTCTGATTTTTAATTTCCAATCCTATTTTGGGTTCATTAAGCCAGCCATATAGTTATTTTTAAACAATAGTTACGTTAAGTAAAAACTACCCAGCATTTAACCCAATCAAAACAACCCAATCGCAATCCCGCAATCGCAAACCCAGTCGCTGGGTTTGTCCATATTTAACCCAACTTGAGTTGTTTTTAACCCACCATTTTTTACAAACAAAACAACAGTGTAGTGCAACTAAGAGCATGATGCTGTCAAATTACAATTATTCTATACAATTATGTTCATTATTCATTGTAATTCTTGAATGAACTATAAATTTCACGCCTATAACAGCACTTTTGCTTATTTTGAATAAGGAATAAATCAATGGCATTTTGAAGTAGGCTACCCCACATCACAGATACACTTAATTCTTAATACACTTAATTATCATGTTGTTTTATTATTTTATCATGTTATCATATTCATTCATGAGATAACTTTTGAATAATCATACTATTTTGAGGACAGTCCGGCTGCATAATGTGATGCAAAAATGTTTAATAGATCACTTTAGCAAAAACTCGGGGCAAATAAACAGTTCACATTTACGCGGTGGCTCATTCGTACGAATTCAAACGACCTCACTCGTACGAATTCATACGTTTTTTTGCTAAATCGTACGTATTTTACAAGTTGACAAATTTGTATGAATTAATACGAATAAATTCAAACCCCGCCCCTAAACCTACCCGTCACCGGGGTTTAGACAAATCGTATGCATTCGTGAGGTCGTATGAATTCATACGAATTAGCCACCTTAGATATCGTTGAAAATATTCCCTCAGTACTCCTCATTATTTTACACATGCTGTTTGAGCGTATAATGCATGCAGACATATTATTTGAGTCTTTTAAAACAAACATCTGCTATTAGGCCTACTATGTTCCTCTTTAAAAAAAAAAAAAAAAAAAAAAAAAAAAAAAAACATGTTCTACAACTGCACGATTAATCATTAAAAGATCTCCATTCAAACACCCAGACTATCTTATTCCTAAATGGAAATGATTCGGCGATGTCTATTAAACCAACGTTATCTCACGGCCAATTTGTACGAATTCGGTGTCTAATTCGTACGAATTCATACGATTTGTCTAAACCCCAGTGACGGGTAGGTTTAGGGGCGGGGTTAGGGGTAGGTCATTTGTACGAATTAGCATCTGGTAAAATACGAACGATTTAACGAAAAACGTACGAATTCGTATGAGTGCGGTCGTACGAATTAGCCACCTCATAAATTGCTGACAAATATGATCTCAGCGAACATTCAGATCTGCAGTGACCGCTTAAAAACATTCAAATTATCACAGAAGTACTGGGATAAAAGTTTACAATTCGCATATAAACACTGATTTCTCTGGTAGCGATCAAAATACAGGAAATCGCCTCCCAAAAGTAATGCTTCAAAAAAACAACAAAAAAAACAAACGATTTTATCAATTACATCCTTACACCAGTAGGTGGCGACAAGTGTATGTGTCACTGAATCAATCATTGATTAAGTGATGAAACAAGTTAATCTTGTCTTAATGAGCGAGTCATTGAATCATTCCTTTAAACCACTATTTTTTAATTAATTCTAATTAATTAAATATTTTTAAATAGACTGCAGCAATTAAAAGTTTGTCTGAATCTGTAGTAAATTACATGTTATTTTATTCAGTTGTCTATTCAGAATCGTGGGAGAATCATGATCTTTATTTTAAACAACAACAAAAAAATCGTGCAGCTCTACTTTGTTCATACATTCAGATCCTGTATAATATGCTGCGGTACATAAATAAGAACATGGTCTGTGTAAAAGGACTCTGTGCCAGACAAGCCAACAGTGCCCAGTCACTGGACAGCATTATGCCACGGTGGCACCATCTTGTGGCAACAGGGGCAGTCAAGCTTGTAATGGCTATTCCATCATGCCAGTCAGCAATCCCTTCAAGCCTATAGATAGACAGTATCCCACAATTCATGTGTGCTAAGAAAAGAGAGTTGACCTGAAAGATCTGGAAATACATAACACGATTTGCACGGTTGGTTTGCAACAATGAGCTGAAAACAAAAAAAACAATTAGTAATCAGCAGGAAAAATAATTTCAGTCCATCCCACTCTTCATTCTGAGCAGAGGTCATTGTTTCAAATTATCGAGATGTCCGGCAGCCTTTGAATAAAGGACGTAGATGAGCCTTTTCACAAGGCCTGCCCTACAGAAGAGAACAAGGCATCCAGTCAGGGGCCGAGATGCACCTCATGGCCTGAGCGAAGTTTACCTCTCGCTTTGTACGGCACAAACAAAACAGTCTCCTCACTTTGCCCGCTTGAAGTTCCCAATTAACACTGAATGTCCTTGGAGAGATCAGATGGCCACAATTATCTGCTTGTGCTTTGATGGTGCAGACTCGCCATCACTTCCAGTGGATGCACATTAAAAACAATCATTGTGGGTCCACACACAGCACAATGAGGCAGGACAGTGTTTCGTGTGGATTCTTCCGCTGGGCAACCCAGAAGTAATGAGTGCTAGATTGGAGGTTTGGGTCATTTCACTCACATTCCAGGGCACAATGATAATGCCCATCAGAGATTTGCTGCATTCAGAAAGATGCCAGTACAGGGCATCCTCAAAAACATGATCTATCCATGCATAAAAACATGATTAGGTGTTCAGGCACTTTAAGGAAAGACAATGCGAGCAAACACTCATTTGTTTGTTTAGCATAAACACATGTTTACTTAGCTTTTTAAATGAGACCACAGCATTTTCAGAAAAGAAAAAAAAAAAATTTTCACAGTGAAGGCATCCCTAAATGTCCCCAAAGAGACGTTTTCAAATTTAGCCAAGTAAAAACACAAAGATGCACACATTTACTCTAATTAAGGATGGTACTGCTTTTATTTAAAAGTTTATTTGAAATGCTACAGACAAATCCTAACATTTTATTTAAAAAAAATATATATATATATTATTCCAATTGAAGAACCATCAGAAGAACCATATATTTTCTGGGGGAACTTCTACAGTTCTTATTATAGCCATTAACCTAACCCAACCCCTATCCCTCAAACAAAACACTTTGTAGATAATTTTTACCTTTGGCTTTACTTTAGCTCAACCCAATTTTTTTCTATCTATCTACATAAAGTTAAACCCACCAAAAAAAGAAATGTCCTGTTTTTTTCCCCCTGTAAATTTATTAACGTGTAAATACATTGATCAGGCATGAACATTATGAGCACTGACAGGTGAAGTGAATAACTCTGATTATCTCTTCATCACGACACCTGTTAGTGGGTGGATATATTAGGCAGCAAGTGAACATTTTGGGTGTGTCTCAATCAGCTTGTGAATCAGTATATTGTGTACACAAATTCGGGCACTGGTATGGACAGTAAAGGATGCTGGTTCACTACACATTGGGACACTTATGACTCTATTTCCAGTAATGTGACAACCTCCTCATTGTACAACATCACTACTGGTATATTGAAACAACAGCAGAGCTGAAATCTTTCTGACATTGTGATAAATTCTTTGCTTGTTACATATACGTGCAGCATTTCAGCCATAAATAAATTATAAATGTTGGCTAGATTATGTTCATTACCTGTCTAGCGACGTATGTTTATGCTGAAATATAATAAAATAATGGTTTGTATTTTTAAAAACATCTATCGCGCGTCATTATGGGTAGTGAGTTGGCTCACGTAATTTAAGTTTCGCGCCGTTAACTTCCGTTAATTGTGCATAGTGAGCATCGATGCTCCCTGGTTTTCACGGTGCATTGTGGGACTTTTTAGGGAGCGAACGTTTCAGTGCCCTCGAAGGATTCTGAGATTGAGACAGCCCTTAAAATGGCCGACTCCCTGATCAGTGCCCTGACTACTGAACTAGGGAGTTGATTGAGACACACCCTTAGTCCTCAAAGTTGATGTGCTAGAAGCAGGAAATATGGGCAAGCGTAAGGATTTGAGTGAGTTTGACACGGGCCAAATTGTGATGGCTAGACAACTGGGTCAGAGCATCTCAAAAACTGCAGCTCTTGTGGGGTGTTCCCGGTCTGCAGTGGTCAGTATCTATCAAAAGTGCTCCAAGGAAGGAACAGTGGTGAACCGGCGACAGGGTCATGGGCGGCCGAGGCTCACCGATGCACGTGGGGAGCGAAGGCCCGTGTGGTCCGATCCAACAGACGAGCTACTGTAGCTCGAATTACTCAAGAAGTTAATGCTGGTTCTGATAGAAAGGTGTCAGAATACACAGTTCATCACAGTTTGTTGCGTATGGAGCTGCATAGCTGCAGACCAGTCAGGGTGCCCATGCTGACCCCTGTCCACCGCCGAAAGAGCCAACAGTGACACGTGAGCATCAGAACTGGACCACAGAGCAATGGAAGAAGGTGGCCTGGTCTGATGAATCACGTTTTCTTTTACATCACGTGGATGGCCGGGTGCATGTGCATCAGCTTACCTGGGGACATCCATGCATACGGGAACTCATGGCACCAGGATGCACTATGGGAAGAAGGCAAGCCGGTGGAGGCAGTGTGATGCTTTGGGCAATGTTCTGCTGGGAAACCTTGGGTCCTGCCATCCATGTGGATGTTACTTTGACACGTACCACCTACCTAAGCATTGTTGCAGACCATGTTCACCCTTTCATGGAAATGGTATTCCCTGGTGGCTGTGGCCTCTTTCAGCAGGATAATGCTCCTGCCAAAAAGCAAAAATGGTTCAGGAAAGGTTTGAGGAGCACAACAACAAGTTTGAGGTGTTTGTACCTCCAAATTCCCCAGATCTCAATCCAATCGAGCATCTGTGGGATGTGCTGAACAAACAAGTCCGATCCATGGAGGCTCCACCTCGCAACTTACAGGACTTAAAGGATCTGCTGCTAACATCTTGGTGTCAGATACCACAGCACACCTTCAGGGGTCTAGAGGAGTCCGTGCCTCGACGGGTCAGGGCTGATTTGGCAGCAAAAGGGGGACCAACACAATATTAGGAAGGTGGTCATAATGTTATGCCTGATCGGTGTATGTGTATGATTCAACATTCAAGATTCAACAACCAAGACATAAACTGAGCAAATTTCAAACACATTTGAAACTGTTAGTGTCCTATGGACTGTTAAACAGGTGCATGTGCATGGTTATGGTTCACTGAACAAGCACAAAAACATTGTTTAAACCCATTGTTTTCCAGTAGTGGTGCAGGTATGACATCACGTTGTAGGCCAATCGGCAGTTAGCATCACACTGGTTTCCTCGACAAAAAAACCATTAGGATTTGTCCATAGGCTTTTGGATTATTGCAAAAAACATGCTCTGTGATCACAAAAAACTTACATGTTTTGTCCATCAAGATGAACACAAGTTTTATGAATTTTGAAGCCTAAATGTAGGCCTCAGAAGTAAAAAGCTAAAGGTAAACGAACCACACTATGGCGTATGACTTCAACGTCACCATCACTTCGGACAACTTTTTTAGTTTTTTAAAAACATTTTCCCATAAGTTTGAGTTAGAATAGTTTGTAAGAGCACAATTATGAGCATAATGAGGCTGTAGAAGTCCGCTTACCTCTTAAGTGACGCGATGACGTTTAATGTCAGCGACAGCCTCTGTCGTCCCATTTAGTCCCTTTTTCAAGACACATAACAGCTTTAAAATGATCACGAATACTGATGTATTTTATAACGTGTAACGAATAAAACATGAAAGTGTCTTGAGTTTGTGTTCACCACAGACCTTATTTCAGCCATTTAACCAAAATCCCATTTACTTTGGGACGGAAGTGCTAAAATGCTAACTCGTTTCCGCGTTTTGGCCCACAAATTGAGGTCGCACCTGCACCACTCTATAAAGATCTGTAAAGCTTTTTACAAATTTCTCTTTAAAATACATTATCCTGAAAAAGGGACGTTTCTTTTTTTGCTGAGTTTATATGTCCACAAAGGAAACTTTTGTCAGATTTAGCCAACTTGAAGAGAGAATTCTGTCCACCAAGTAAAGTCACAGATACACACACAGAATCTTTGCCAGTGGTGAGAAAGATCATTCCCTCCCTCTTTTTGATGTTCAAATACAAGCCAGAGTTACAGAACTGAGAATATAGTAAATCACAGGGGTACAGTGTCTCTCAGAGGGCAGGGCTGTTTGCATTTGGACATCACTATTTGTGGGCTCCTGACAAGATGTGACAGCCCAACTATAACTCACCAAACCCTGCATTTTGGTGCATTTTCCAGCCTTACCCATTTACAATGGTTCAGTGGAGATTTCTTTATTTCAGCACAGACAATGGTCCCTTTCTTTATGGCTGCCTCGCTCGCTCTTTCTCGCTCTCCCTCTCTCACACGCACATACACTCGCGAGCAGACTCACACACTCTCGCTCGCTGTCGCGCGCATTTTGATGGTAATTAATGACATCACTGCAAAGCGAGGGGAAGAAAGGCTGAGGTGCGTTTGTTTGCTGTGCGGACCGTGGGAACCCCGAGCCTCTTGAGAGTGGCGAGTCAGGCGCTGGAACAATACTCACGCTGTCGCCTCTCACCCAAACACCCCCTCGCGCACTCCCAGACCCTCACAGTACTCCTCCCTCCTCCTCTTCAACGATCTCCCTCTGTCCCGCAGTGCTGTGCTAGGAATCGGCTGCCCTCTTTCTGCCTGGTGCTGCAGCGCACCGCTGGCCTTCATGCACGCGCTAGGAGAGCTTTTACAGGTTTTAAAGGGTTATTTTACCCCAAAAATGAAATTTCTGTCATTGATTACCCTCATGCCGTTCCACACCCGTAAGTCATTCGTTCATCTTCAGAACACAAATTAAGATATTTTTGATGAAATCAGAAGCATTTTTTAATCTCCTATTGAAAATTCGCAATTCCCGCCATTCAAGGTCCAGAAAAGCAGTAAAAACATCGCTAAAATAGTCAACGTGACTAGAGTGGTTCAACCTTAATGTTATGAATCGACGAGAATACTTTTTGTGCGCAAAAACAAAACAAAAATAACAACTTTATTCAACAATATCTTCTCTCCCCTGTCTTTCTGCTACGCTGTTTATGTCCAGCGCCTCCAGGTTACATCAGAATGCCGGCTCATTATTGGCCAACGCTGTAACGTGAGCAGCACGACACATGCGCCAATAATGAGCCGGCGTTCGGACGTAGAACCTGCAGTCACACTAGACTTTGAACATGCGAAATTTCTTCGGATGCTGTAACGGTCGTGATATGACGTCACCGTCTACAGCGTCTTTTTTATAAACATGAATTCAACTTAAAGTAATACATTCAAAATGTCAAAATATAGAACCTACTCGACTTTACTGCAAAAAATATAATTCAACCAAGAGGTCATGCCGTGACGAATAGATCTTCTACTGGTCACACGTCTTCACGTGATGCGAATTCGCAGCTCAGAGTTCACCAAGTTTGAACTTTGGAACGCAACGAAATGCGAAATTTTTTCGCACAAGATTGTGTTTCCGGTCTGACGCATTCGCATGCGTTTGAATGGAAGTCAATGGAACGAAAAGTGCAGTGTGACCGCCCCTTAAGAGCTATACGTAAACAGTATTATATATGGAAGCTTGTTTCCGCCAGTGAATAAAAAATAATTAAAAAAATACATAAATTTGTACTTTTTTCCATGCAATTACAAGTTCTCGCAATTCTGACTTTTTTCTCACTGCGTGATATTCCTAATATTCCTTAACTCGCATTTGCGAGACATAAACTCGCAATTGCAAGTTATAAAGTCAGAATTGCGAGTTTATACCTATAAGTCAGTCTTTTTCCCCTCAGAATTGGACTTAACTTGCAGTTGTGAGTTATATCTCACAATTCCGAGAAAAGAAGTCAGAATTGAGAGATAACTCGCAATTGCAAGGAAAATGTCTGAATTGCGAGATATAAATTGCAATTGTGAGAAAAGTCATACTTGTGAGATATAAACTCACAATTGAGAGGAAAAAAGTCATACTTGCGAGATATGAACTACAATCACCAGAAAAAAAGTCATACTTGCGAGATATAAATTCGCAATTGAGAGGAAAAAAGTCAAAATTGCAAGATATAAACTGCAATTATGAGAAAAAAGTCAGAATTGTGAGACATAAACTCACAATTGCAAGGAAACAGTCAGAATTGTGGGTTGTAAACTGCAGTTATGAGAAAAAAGTCAGAATTGCAAGATGTAAACTGCAATTGCGAGTATTACAGTCAGAATTGTGAGTCCGTTTTTCTATAAGTCCATTTTTCTATAAGTCAGTTTTTTCCCCTCAGAATTGGACTTTTATAACTCGCAGTAGTGAGTTATATCTCACAATTCTGAGAAAAGAAGTCAGAACTGCGAGATATAAACTCGCAATTGCAATAAAAAAGTATGAGTTTAAATCTTGCAATTCCGACTTTAGAACAGATAGAACTTAGATTTAGAAGAATTTGCGAGTTTATATCTCACAGTTCTGAGAAAAAGGTCAGAATTGCCAGATGTAAACTCACAACTGTGAGGAAAAAACATCGGACTTATCTTTTAAATTGTTTTATTCCATTGCGGAAACAAGCTTCCATATGAGTTGCTAAGGAAAGATCCCCATCTCATATTAGCAACCTTATAGTAACATGCTTAAAAGGCCTATTTGTCATTACTAATTTGTCTTTTACATGGCACTTTTAATGCAAAGTAGTTTACAGTAGGCTATATTTGTGACAGTAACCGTAACCACAATAATGACAGATCAAAATTGTCCTTTACAGGGTTCAAACCTTCAATTTTTCAGTTTCAAGCTCATATCCTTAACAAATGCATGACCACTCAATGCTGTAGAGTTGTTGTTGTTGTTGATGATGTTTTAGGATCTAAGAATAAAACTAATGTTCCTCTGTATTTTTCTATGCTCAATCATAATGGCCTGCTACCGCTGTCGAAGCACACAATGAACGGTCCCATTTAGTGGGCAACAGTAGGAGGAACTGAGCTGGCTGTCAATCAGGGGCCAGCCTGGGGCCAGAGGTTAGTAATCAACTCTCATTTCACTTTAATGTTGGCAGAGATGAGTGGACACTCACCATAGGTCATGCTCTTTAATAGTACAGTCTGTGCTCTGCAACATGGCACCTGTGTAATCACCCACCACTACACCCTAATGGGACGTCCTAGTGTTACGTCTATAACCATAATTACACCCTTTCAAATGCTTTGCCACTGAGCTGAGAAGAAATGTGCTGGAGAACTGCTATATCTTGGGTGGTTAGGGGAACGGGTCCATTTTTATGACAGGACTTTAAATAGCAGGTTCACACTCGTTTTGTTTTTTCTGAGAGTACTAGGTGAGATAGAGCAGGAAATACAGCGAGCTGTGATTTAGCAAAGACATGATAGATCTACAGTATAGTAATAAAGAGCTGTTTTATAATCATTCATAGCCATATGAGCCTTATTTTAAGCACACTGTTAAAGGAATACTTCACCCAAAAATTAAAATGCTGTCATTAATTCCTCACCCTCATGTCGTTCCAAACCTGTAAGACTTTCGTTCATCTTCAAAACACAAATGAAGATCTTTTTAATGAAATCCGAGAGATTTCTGTCCCTCCATAGAAAGCTACACGACCACCACTTCGATGCTTCAAAAAGTTCATAAAGAGATTGTAAAACTAATCCATATGAATCGAGTGGTTTGAACATGTTTAACATTTGTTCTCGCACGTGAAGCAGTTTCGGTTATAGCATCTGGACTGAATCAGCGATGATCGATTCATCTTGAACTTGAACTGCATAGTTAAATCACCGCTCCGGTCAGTCTGACTTTTGCGGGACAGTTGGCACTTTTGTTGCCATGTGTCGATGCTAAACAGCCCTGTTACGAACTTCTCCCTTGACTTCACAAAGATCTTAATCAACTCAGATCAAATTTCCTCAAACCAGGCCCCAAATTCTTGTGTGATCACCAATTTCGGTTGAGCTTCTGTTCGCTGATCAGTTTTGTGAATACAAGCCTAAATTCAATCTGTTCATCATATAAAGGGATTGTGTCTCTTCAGAAAATTTGAACTAAACCACTCAAATCATTATTTTATGTATTTGACTGTTTAAGAGCAATAAGCAGCGAAAAATAACTCAGTTTAGAACTGAGAGGCGGCTTTATGTGGCGCACTTTGGGTTTGAGCACAAAATCTGCAGGAATAATTAAAATTATGTGCAATATGTGCAATCCCATGCCGAAATTCAAGCCCTGTAACACCAACAATATTCATCTGGAGCAAATGTAACGATTGAGGGGAGGAGGGTTTGTGTGTCGACTCGCTGTCAGAGAGATGAGAGAGAGAAAGAGCGGCTGGTATTGTGTGTCTGTTCTGTGGAAAATGAGTATTGGAAGCGATGCAGATATTTCAGTGTTGATATGTATCCAAAAATCGATATTTTTGACAACACTACATTGCACAGATGCCTTTTTAAAAGACTACATTTGAAAAATGTACATAAAATTCAACCTTTCAAAGTGGCTAGTAGGAGTTACTGCTGAAATCTACCCTCATTTGGCAGGTTGGCGGGTGTTAATGTCAAGCCCTGGTCCTACTGTATATAAATTTATACTTTCACACTCGCTGTTCCAGAGTTTCCTATAAAGGTCTGTTGATTATGAAGGGCATGAAAGGCACTTGACTTCACAGCGTTGTTCATGTAGCCACTCTTTAGCAGTACATGAGAGCATCGACAGGGTCCATAATGCTTCCTTGGCTTTGGCATGCAAAGCAATCATTGCGCTTAATGACTCGCACAAGTAATCATTATGGACACCTCAACATGCTTAACAGCTAGCAATACCAAATAACTGCATTGCAAATGCAAAACCATCAGGATGGTGAAAGGTAAGAGCAAGGTTAAAATGACTCATTATTCCATATAGATTTGTTCCACTGCTCGGGGTCAAAGTATTAAGCTTCTTACAGTAGGTTATGAGTCATTGTACAAAGCCTTAGGATACCAATAATTTCTGAATGGCAATATACTGTGAAAAATTCCTCACAGTAGCAAATTGATGTGCTCCTGGGCCTATCTTCATGTTTCTGTCACACACTTATGATGTATAATGTCGGAAGGAGAGATTAAACATTCTGTCATAGAGAATACGGCTCAAATATAATCATGCGTATGAATTACTGCAATTGCAGTACTGTCGAGAATCTTTAGATACATAACCTGAAATGCTTGAGGGATTAGAAGGTAACAACGGCTTCATTTTGATGGTTTAATTTCAACCTCCGTGTGAGAATTCCCATGGATTGAACACAATAGACGGTGCATCTGGAATGCAGTCTAGTCTACAGAGTGGCAGATTAGTTGCCTCAGACTGACTTTTTGACCCCAGTGTCTGGGAATTGCGTCCTCCGATGGTAGTGGGAGGCAAAAGCATACACTTTTGAAAACCAGAAATCTGATCAGACGGTGCCTGTGATGTCTGAGTCAATGGAGTAACATGACTCCACCCCTCCTGCTCCACCCATCCTCGTCTGGCAGTCTTTGCACTTGAACATGGCTCAGTCTGGTTCCAGACAAGGGTCTGTCTGGGATGGTGTCTATTAAGAGGCTTTTGAGGGCGTATCTCCCCTTGTGCATCCTATGTGGTGCTGTCATGCTGAAGCGAGTCTCTGGGAACCCCAGAATGGTTCCCAGGGGCCTCACGTGTTCTTTGGTTCTCAGAGCTGCATGCAGAGATATGAATATGCATGCTTTGATAAATGGAGTCTGGCTGAGTTGTGACTGTGAATTAGCTGTTCTGCTTTATGTCCTGGAAAGTTAGTATGTAGAGGCCCCATTGACCATTCTCAGGACCCTGATTTCAATGCAAGAGACTGTCTGGGGTTGTGTTGTCAAAAATATTTTGATATGTATCGATACAGAAATATCTGAAACGGTTCCAGTACTCCTTTTCTGCAGTACTGATATACTGATACCAGCTGCGCATTTTCACTCTCTCTTCTTTCTTACGGTGAAGTAACTCACACCTGCCTCCTGTCTCACTCGTTTCATTCGCTCAGGTTGAATAGTGCTTGTATTGCACATAATTTTACTCAGTCCCGCAGGTTTTGAGCTCACACTAAAAGCGCTTGCACCACTGATCTATGTAAGTGGCGCTCTCATAAAGCCGCCTCTCAAACAGCTCGCGAGTACAAAATTCTTTTTCGTGGCTTATTACGGTCAAATACATACAAAATTATGTCAAAACTCCCGTCTTGCCGAGTATATAGGTAAATACAGTCAGTTTGGGAATGTAAATAGTTGAGAGAAAGCACATGTAACAGTATATTGGATTCGTGTAGTCTCTTAAAGTGACAGCAGCCTAATAAACCTGCTGCTGTCTGTCATGTTAATCAAAGAACAAAAGACTAAGGGTACGTTTACACGACAACGATATGCTTAAAACTGAGAAGTTTTCACGTACAGACGACACCATTGTCAAAATGATCCCCATTCATACAATCTGTGAAAACGACTAAAAATGTTGTATTCTCCTGGCAGGCCATTAGATGGTGATGAAACACTTTAGACTGAACATGTATGTATGTGCATGACATAATCGTTTTCACAGATTCGCGTTTTAGTTGTTTACACGGAGACCGTTTTCGAAACTTGCACTTTGAAACCTGTTTTCAAAAGCTTGTGTTTTCAGGCCACCAAAACGCTGTTGTCGTGTAAATGAACAGCCATTTTTTCCATTTTTAGTTGAAAACAGTGTCGTGTAAACAGCCCCTAAGAGAAAATCACTCGCTGCTCTTAACTGAAAAAACTTTGTTTACAATAAAAAATTGTTTACAATAATAAAAACTATCCAGTGTTATTTTACATTTGATTACTTTCATTTCTGTAGTATTTCTTACCTACTACTTTTACGTTTATTTCATTTGTCTCTTTATTCTATTGTATTTATTTGTGCTATCTTTTGCAATTAGTTTATTTGCTCTTATTTTTAATTTTTTGTAAATTTAGTTCAACGGTTCAAATAAAGCCTCCCTGTGCTCTGTGTAAGCTATTGCAACAAAATTATCAAAACATTATGAAATAATAAGAAATTATCTGTATGGCGGTATATATTGCAGTTTTCCCCATGGTATTGAATATTGATATTTTTTAAGGTATCATATCAAAGTTGGAAATTCCAGTATCGTGACAACACTAGTCACTGGACTCTTTTTGCAGAAGATATTGTCTCTTTTTACCTGGGAGGGTTTATGTTAATTATTTAATTAGGTTGCCAGTGACAGCTAGAAAACAGCATATTCCAATATTACCTTTTTAAATTCATGGCTTACGGACACATTTGAACAAATCAAATAATATGGGTGTATCGAAACCTTAAAATACTGCTGTGCCCCAGTAAAATACTGATCCTTGCCTGTCAATGGAGATCACCGTATTATGACCTGAGAATAATTTTTTCGGATAATATTTCACCAATCATGTCAGATTCGCAAGTGAATCACTTTTGATCTAATCGGCTTTACAAAAAGGTCTGAAATTGTTTGTGATTCAGTTTGATTCATTCGGACAGTTCATTCACACACTGAATTGTTTTTAGCTGTTTCTCACATCGAAATAGTATCAGGATGCTTTATAAAACAAAACAAAAAGAGCGTTGGATGAGATGGATATTTACCTTTACAAACCCATTTTTGGACACAAAACCTGGCAGTGACTTCTATCTTTTGTCAGCGATGAATCTTTATTGCACATGCAGCTTGTCAATGACTCTACTGCAGGTGAAGACAATTTATATCCCATATCCATAACAGTACATACAGTCTCAAACTACAGGTCACTTTTTTTTCATAGAGGCATGTGCCCCGAAGGCTAGAAACGCTCTAGACATGTGGAAATCAGCCAAAGAGCAATCAGGGAAATCGGCCCTGCCCATATTCAGCCCACTGCATTCAAAGCAACGTTTTGTTCCATGATGGTACCACCCAGTAAGTCTGGGGTCCCCTTCACAAGGAATCGGGTCCCACATGAGGTATGCAACCGACCTGTCATTCAGCAGCCATCAGGAGAAAAAGAGATGTTTCAGCCAAGACAACAATGCTGCCAGACGGCATAGCGTGCACTCCTCCACTTTCTGCCCTGCCTAGCAACCACTGTCCAGTAACAGAGAGGCTTCATCCTTAACAACAAGGGCACAGAGATGGAGAGGCCTTATACCTTAGCAACAAGGCCCCTGCAACTGAGAAGGCCGCTTCTCTAAGTGTGACTGAAAAGACGTCCCTCTCCCCGTGTCCCCCACCTCTCTTTCTGGTGTGAAGTTCATCTGATGGCTCTGAAAAGCGGACCCTCCCCCTCTCAGACACTTGTCAGATGGAGAAAAGAAAGGGGCAGATACTTGGTGGATAAGATCATGACTAATCTGTTGTTTTTTGCTTCCAAGATCCGACAGGGCCTCTAAAAAAAAAAAAAAAAAAAAAAAACTCACAAGGGCTGCTGGCAGCAGCGCATACAGATGACGCTGGGTCTCCTCTCTGGATCAGGGGTGGGAATGAGGGTACAAGGGGCTACCAAGCCTTTATTTGGGCGGGAAACAACTTTATGATGAGGTGAAACTTTTTCCCCTGCATTTTAAAATATTTGAGGTCCATTATATATTCCATTATATATTAAATATACCTTTATGGATATTTAATTTGTGACTTCACACTTTTTATTATATATATATATATATATATATATATATAATATATATATATATATAATGTACATTTTTGCAGGTTTTTTCAAAGCAGTTACTTTTATTCAGTATGGATGCAGTAAATTGGTCAAAAGTCACCACAATAAAATCTTTTATACTGTTACAAAAAATCTTTTGAACTTTCTATTCATCAAAGAATCCTGAAAATGAATCATAGTTTCCCAAAAATATGAAGCAGCACAAATTAATTCAGCATATTAGAATGTTTTCTGAAGGATCATGTGACACTGAAGACTGGAGTAATGATGCTGAAAATTCAGCTTTGATCACAGGAACTACATTTTAATATACAGCCAAAAGTGATGTCCAGAAGGGTTTTTAAAGACCCTATAAGTTTGATAGAGTGAACAAAATATGAGAAAAACATTTTTAAATATTTTAAATATGAGGGAAGAACAAAACACTAAACTTGGTTAAGGTGTTTATCTGACAAAATTATTTGGCAAGCTACAGGTTTTATTTTACTGCACTGTAAAAAGTAATTGCTGAATCTACTTAAGAAAAACTTGTAAAATTAACTAAATTTGGAAAATTTGTTGATTTAACTTGATTAGGCTGTGTAATGTGAACTTTTAGGTGGATGCAATAGTTAAACTAAGCAAACTTAGTACATAGTACTTAAGAATGTTGAGTGTGTTGTACAGCAATGCAGCCGCGCCCGCGCCCACGCATGCGCATGCGCAATGTTGCGGTACACAGGATTTTGAAGACGACGACGTCGACGTCGACGAAGAAGAAACTTCAGCTTGCCTCGTGATCTGGATGTGGCGGCACAACTAGGTATGCTTATGATTATGGCCTATTTATAAACCAACGTTAAAAAAATTAAATCGATTTTAATTTGCTCGTGTGCAAAGAGTAAAAGACAAAAAGGCACACTGATGCAGGATAGTTTTGTGTCGAATGAGACCGTTTGAGATCAGTGGCTTATTAGGTAGGTGTATATGACATTCTTCTTTCATACGAATACAATCTGAGATATATTTAAGTTATATTAAAGAAGTACAGGCTAATTCAAGCACTATAAATGGCAGTAATAGTTGCTCTGTTTTTGAAGTTTATAAAAAATGCATCTGTCCGTCAAATAACGTGCTCCTCGCGGCTCTGGTGTGTTAATAAAGGCCTTCTGAAGCGAATCGATGCGTTTGTGTAAGAAAAATATACATATTTAAAACTTTATCAAGTAAAGCTTTGGCCGACCGCTCTCCGTATTCAATTAAGGGAAAAGTGTTGAAAGTGCCTCTGCCTATCGAAAGACAAACGCGACCAGGTGCGCGCTCGTCATAACGTACGCATCTTGAATTTCGAAAAGGAACTTTCAACTCTTTTCCACAGAAGGCGATCGGCTGGAACTTTACTTTATAAAATTTTAAATATGGATATTTTTCTTACACAAACGCATTGATTCGCTTCAGAAGGCCTTTATTAACACCCCAGAGCCGCGTTGAGCACGTTATTTGACGGACAGATGCATTTTTTTTATGGACTTCAAAAACAGAGCAGCTATTACTATTATAATAATGCTTGGATTAGCCTGGACTTTTTTAATATAACTCTAATTGTACTCGTTTGAAAGAAGATTGTCATATACACCTAGGATGACTTGAGGGTGAGTAAATCATGGGCTAATTTTCATTTTTGGGTGAACTATCCCTTTAATTCATTCTTGCACATTTCAGTGAGAAGTGATGGCTTAATATCAGTTTGTCCTATTTATTATTATTTTTTTTTTAGATTCTGGCAGAATTTAATCGTATATCTGGCAAAAACCTGCAAACCGAATTCTTACAGAACTGGACCGATTCACTCAACGTTTCATCGATATCTTCAGGGCTAAAGCAGGAGACATTGGCTCCAAACTTGAGCTTCTGCACCAGATTGACAATGATGCAAGTTCCTCAGACACATCACTATTCATTTTCTATAGTAAAAACAATTGTTGCTTTTGCTGTTGTTGTCTGATCTGTGTTTTGTTTGTGTCATGAGCACTAATAAATATTAATGTTCATAACTTTGCAGAAATCCAACGTCAATGCGAGACGAACAGTCGTTCTTCATGGCCTACCACTCCTCCTCGGAGAAGACCCCACCGATTTTTACAAGACATGCTTTGTAAGTAATTTTTTTCTGTGATGTGATTCTTTTTTAACAGGCAAACTGTTCTTCAAATTGTTTTGAGATCTGGCAAGAGTTATGAAGGGGGAAAACAGTCAGGACACTGAAACAAAGAAAGGGATAGAGAAAAGAAAGTTAAAGATAAATTAAGAACTCATAAGAAAAAAAGACAGATGAAAGAGAAACAATTGTAAGAGACAATAGATGGGAGATTGGAAATTTAGACGGGTAGGAAGAATAAAGGAAAGACACAACAGATAAAGTCAGTAAGGAGGCAAGAAAAAATATGTAAATGACAGAAAGGAAGTTAGATAGAATAAAAAATCTGATATTTAATTGATTTTAAAAATTCAATCAATGATGTATTTTGATACCTTTTCAAATAACAAATTATCAGATTTAGAATAGGTTTTTCTATATGTTTTTACAGCTGGCCTTCAGTTTGATTTAATTTCTTTTCTTGCAGTGGTTTGAATGTCATTCCTCCATGCATCCACTGATGTGTCCTGTTTTAAAAGGCCTTTACATTTAGACATAATACAGTGTTGTTAATTTAGTTTTACATTTAAATGCAAGTATGTGCTTTTAAAAGACGTTTTGTGGCTTACATTGACCTAATTTTTTGATATATGCTATTCCTGTTTTTAGGACTGTGATGGCAATGAAGACATGTTCGACACGGCAATCAGTATCATGACAGTGACCTACTCCTTGCATCTTGATGCCACAACAACGGCAATCTTTTTGGAAGGTACAGTGGTTGTGGATAACATTGAAAATGTTCAACAAGCAATGTGTCTGCTCTTTGGGCTAATTTATACTCTAAACTTAGAGCATCCAGCAGCACTGAAGAGCACATTTGATTTTCTACAGAGAGTGATTTTGTCCCTTTGCCACAAGTCACTGAAACCTAAAATCCAATCACTAAAAAAAATCGCCTAATGCAGTAATGTTTTTTCATGGTTAACTATTACTGAGTTGAGTTTGAATAGATATGCCTTTTAAGAACTCAAATTGTTCAGTGCTAGTGTTTTACAGATACTTGTTTTTCCAAAAAACTGTTTTAGAATAGTTTTATTAGAAGATAACTTTTAAAGAGAACTGTATTAGAAAATTTGTTCTGTACTAAACTCTGTACCTGTACTTAACAGACTGTTAAGTGTTTGCAAGATTTGTTTTTGACCACTTTGTAAACATGTAAAAGACAAAGAAACATTGCACTTTTTATTGTAAGTGCAGTATGTGCTTTTTTTTTCTACAGTGTTGTCAGTGGGCCATGTTGATGAGCATACCTTCAGTAATGTCTTTCATATTGTTTTATAGAGCAAATAAACATTCAAGTGTTGTGCAAAATCTGTTGTCTTTCTTTGTATTCTCAACTTAGAATTTTAAGTACAGCTTGCTTGAGAAATGTAAGGCAATCAGTTTCCACACATTCTTCTAGTAAAATGAACAAGCAGACATGTTAAAATAACTGTTTTGTTTGAGTTCTGCTTACAAACCCCAACTTAAATCTGTAAGTTGACTGAACTTTTGAAATTGAGTTACTTTTACTCAAGTTTTATAGTAACCTCTACAAATATACAAGTTAACTCTACAAAGTAGTAGTAAGTAGTATTAAGTCAAAAAGTATGACCTAATTTGCTTGAAAATTTTGAGGCAATCAGTTTCCACAGCTTTTCTAAGTAAAGTCAACTTATTACTTTTTACAGTGTGTGCACAAAATACATAAAAACTATGAGCTCACAGGAAAAAGCATACTATTTGACTACAATAAAATCATTATTAATAATCTTTGGTTGGTTCTCTCTTGTGTTGCATAATTTCTTTGTATGACAGTCTGGCAAAAAAAAAAAATTGCGCAATTTAGCATGTTTCTTTGTGTTCTCACAAATAAAAAATTGACTCGAAGCACAGCTACGTAATATGATTAAAAAATCTTTTCACATTTTAAATAATATTTAAATAAAGAGTGAAGATGTCAGTTTTGCTAGGCCGAAAATTACTTTTGGCCACTACTGTGTCTATTCAAATATAAACATTTTAAATAATATAATATTTCACAATATTGCTGCATTTTAATCAAATAAATGGAATACTGGTGAACATAAGTGACATTTTTAAGCATTTTTATTTATTTCAATGAAACAAATGTACTATATTTTACTTCAATAATGTTTTTTATTTAATATTTTGTATTTTTAGGGGATTTTATGGTACTAACTTATATTTATGCTGTAGTTATAATCCATTTATTCACTTTTTGAGCATAGACCTGAAAATGAAATTTCCAAATTAAACTTGTGATAAATATTTTAATGCTTTAGAGCACAGACTTAATTTTGGTCTCTTCTCAAAGATGACACTTGGCAAATTATTGTGAAAAAAAGTTACAGTGAAAAAAGTTACAGAATTTTACATTTATTGTGAAAAATGCATAAAAATACTATTATCAATTTTTACATGAAATATATATTTTCAAGAACACATTTCACTCTAAAACTCAAAAAATCTCAAAAAAATTAGCTTTTAGTAAGATTTTGTTTGGCCACAGTACTAAAAGTTTTCACTAGATGAAATTCGTCTCCCATTCATTCCCAATGCAGCCATTTTTGACTGCAAGGAGTATAAGTGTGACTATTTTTTTCAGGACCATTTAACCTTTTTGTACCATTTCGATTAAGTAAAAAATCTAAAAAAAAAAATAAAAAAAATGACCGAAAATGACCAAAGAGCACCAGAGGGTTAAATGAAATCTGATTTTTGTAATCTTGAAAAAAACATCAAAACTGACTTCATAAGTTGGCATAAACAAAGAAGAAAACCTCTAAAATGTACAAACCCCTACATCAGCATTTCAATGCATATTGAAAGTAAATATTATAAGTATTAGTTATCTGTGAGCCACACAAAAGCTGCTTTAAAATATCTTTCAGCTTTCTTCACTTCACAGATGCACGTCACCTCAGATCTAAAAATCAGAGCCATTTCTTGTGAAGAACCCTGAAGACGTTACGCAAAGGATTTAGATACTAAATTAATCTGTCTGATAAATACATACCTGTATTTGACTGAATGCTGTTTGAATTTAGTGGAAGCTGTGACTTTTCCTTTAAATCTTTTTCTTCAGAAAAATCCTGTGAAGTGTTTGTGAACATTCAAAGTATAAAGAAAATCTAGGCCTATTAGAAAACTAGATACTGTGCCATTACATGGTACTTTGATATATAGCATGGTATTGCATGATTACCGTTGGCTGTGAAGTGAAGCTATTATCTGTATCTGAAGGGATAATAAAAATATTAACTTTTGGAATTCATCTAAAAGTTGGTCAAACTCAACCCATTTTTGTTAAACATTAATTAGAAGTATTTGTTTCACACTATTCAGATACTGCAATATTCTCCACAACCCAGAGCACATGTCAGTCAATAAGAAACTTTACATAAGAAACTTGCAAAAATGCAGGTAATGACTACGTGCCTCCTTTGCACATCACCTTAAACACACGTTAAACACCAGCAGATGGTGGAACAGAGGGAGAGAGGTGTTTCCTTTGCTCAAGTGCTTTTGTGTGACAGCTTGCCCTGTAAGTCCATCCCTACTTCAGAGCTCTCTGCTTTTCTTCTTCTTGGTCAGGTAGCAAGCCTTTTTCCATGTCCACTGAAGGAAAATAATGTGTCCCTGTCTGTGTCACTCAACAGAGGAATCGATCAAAGGAGCCAATCAGTTTATTCCAACCAATTAGTCCCCTTTTTGCCCTGAGCATTGGCTTAAAGGAGCCGGCCATAATCATCGGTTCCACCTCCTAATTAGTTGTAATTCTAGTGCTGACATGGCTTAAGATCCTCATTTAGAGGGCTTGTCACTCTGGGGGTGGGAACGTAGCACGGGGAACAGGAAAGGCTACCGTCTCTTTAAACACGGCAGATGTGTTCGTCTATTGATTGCATCCCTCCTCCTCCATATTGAGCAGTGTACAGCTGATAGGAGAGCTGGGAAAAGGAGGATTGGCCAAATAAAAAAGGTGAGATGAATGTGTTAATAAAGAGATCCACAAGGCCTATTCACACCATGGACAATAACTATAACAATAAAGATAAAGTTTTAAAAATAGTCCACACCACAACTCTAAAGGCCCGTTCGCACCAAGAATGATAATTTGGCATCCACAGCAGTGGACGATAATGTTCTGTTTATTATAGACGGTTTCAACGGTAACAACATAAACATTTTGTGACCCACACTTAAAGGAACACTCCACTTTTTTTGAAAATAGGCTCATTTTCCAACTCTCCTATAGAGTTAAACAGTTGAGTTTTACCGTTTTCGAATCCATTCAGGCGATCTCCGGGTCTGGCGGTACCACTTTTAGCATAGCTTAGCATAGTTCATTGAATCTGATTAGACCGTTAGCATCTCGCTCAAAAATGACCAAAGAGTTTCAATATTTTTCCTATTTACAACTTGACTCTTCTGAGATACCTTCACCTTCAGATTTTTGATATCCCACCATCCTGTGCTTTCCATTCTGTGACAGTAAACAATAGGGGCTAAATAATAAAGATGGCGCCTAAAGATGCGTTTGCTGGTCAGCAGCTTGTTTGTAAATGTACGTTTTTGACCAACATTTTCCACTTCGGATGTCATTTCTAGCGAGAAATTACAATTACTCACCAAAGCTCGCTCTATTTAGCTATAGATCATTAAACATAAGCAATCCTATCAATTTACAATGGATACAATTATTTCCTGCCCTATACATTTTCTTGTTTGAGAAGCCATTTCTCTCGGATATGTGTCACAATAGGGAAGAAAAGACAATTGCAACTTTCATTTCATGCCGACTTTAATAGGAATGATACCATTGAAATCACTTTCAAAGTGTTTTTTTTTTTTTTCAGATGAGAAGGGTAAAAACATTGACAGCCAATCAGAATCCATCCTGCTTTAAAGAGCTCGAGCATTTAAAGTGGTAGACAACAAAACTGCAGCGTGTGATTATAATAAACACACCTTATCGTGCATTGGTGAGGAGGTGATATAATAATCATTCTTGGTGTAAAAGGGCCTATTGTTTTGTAACTTAAAGGGTTAGTTCACCCAAAAATGAAAATAATGCCATTTATTACTCACCTTCATGCCGTTCCAAACCCGTAAGTCCTTTGTTAATCTTCGAAACACAAATTAAGATATTTTTGATGAAATCCAAGTGAGGCCTGCATAGCCAGCAATGACATTTCCTCTCTCAAGATCCATTAATGTACTAAAAACACATTTAAATCAGTTCATGTGAGTATAGTGGTTCAATATTAATATTATAAAGTGACAAGAATATTTTTGGTGCACCGATTTCAAAACACTGCTTCAGGAAGCTTCGGAGCATAAATGAATCAGCTTATCGAATCATGATTTTCATGTGTCAAACCGCCAAACTGCTGAAATCACATGACTTTGGCGCTCCGAACCGCAAATTCGATACAAAAGATTCATAACGCTCCGAAGCTTCATGAAGCAGTGTTTTGAAATCGGCCATCACTATATAAGTCGGTATTTAGATTTTTTTGGTGCACCAAAAATATTCTCATCGCTTTATAATATTAATATTGAACCACTGTACTAAATATGTTTTTAGTACATTAATGGATCTTGAGAGAGGAAATGTCATTGCTCCCTATGAAGGCCTCACTGAGCTATCGGATTTCAACAAAAATATCTTAATTTGTGTTCCGAAGATTAATGAAGGTCTTACAGGTGTGGAACGACATGAGGGTGAATAATAAATAACAGAATTTTCATTTTTTGGTCATCTAACCCTTTAAAGAAAACTGTCTTCATTATTCTGCAGCCTAATTTCAAATTTAAAAGCTATCTTTTTGCAACATAATCCTAAAATATATTTTTCTCATCCAGCATCCCAACAATCAAGCACAGAGAGTGACTGAAAATGCAAATAATGTTTTGAAAAGAACTGCCATTATATGGACTATGGCTCCATCCTTCCCACGTCCATTCACACTTTTCCCAATGCAGGTGGATCCTCTAATTAGAAGTTCATTTTAGTTTGAGCTGCTCGTGCTCCATCTTTATTGTCCCACCACCACCGACAATTTAATTCCCGACTCTTTGCCTCTTGTATCCGAATCAAAGAGCTGGACTGCTATGCATTGCCGTAAATGGACTCCTATATTTATTGTCCATAGGGTCATATTCTCTCAAACCTGACCCTTTGACCCATGCGAATGGATTCATGTCGCACTGAAAAAGCCTGATTCAGTTTTAACAAGGCATAATGCTCTTGGTGGTAGAAACCAATGAATACGTATAAAGGAACGGCCGACATGAGAAGCAGTTTGGGAAGACCAGCACACGAGAGAAGGAAGGTCCTCTAACAAGGGAACAAATAATGAGGATTAGCATGACAAGCAGGGCAGGGATTGAGGGCCTATGATGCTGTATATGAACTTTTCTCTATATGCACTTAAGGAAACCAAGACTATGAAAGGTCTGATTTACATTCACATGCTTTAATGCAACAAGAAAAATTAAGCTTAATTTCGCATTAGAAATGGTGCAACAGTTGCCCACTTATCAGCTTTGATTTGATCCTGGAATTGATAAGATTACAGACCAAACTGAAATACGAAAATAACGTACAGAGGCAAACTCATTTACTAGTGAGTTTTGTATAAAGGAAAGAAAGGAAGGATGGATGCATGCATGATAAGCAATGATAAAAAAAGAAAAAATTGTTCAATACAGTGCCACTACATTTTTTTATTTATTTTAAATTTCAACAAAAATTTATTTCAGTCCTCACAGACAATTTTTCATAATAAATTAAAATATACATAAGCAAAAAAGGTGTAGGCTGAAGCCTTTGCCTGTTATGCCTACCCTTTGTACATATTTAGTAAGCATCACTCTTCTCAATAGATTTGATAATTGCATTCATTTTTGTTTCATATGTTTTTTGAAAAAACTTTATTTTCAGCTAAACGTAATCTAAAATGGCCAAGTAAATGGTTTACAAACCTATATGGTGAAAGTCAAATGTAACACTGTAAAAAATGCTGGGTTAAAAACAATCTAAGTTGGATTGAAAATGGACAAACACAGTGGTTGGGTTAAATGTTTGCCCAACCTGCTGGGTAGTTTTATTTAACTCAACTTTTGTTTAAAATTACTATATGGCTAGCTTAAAATGAACCCAAAATCAGACACATAATTATTAGAGGCAACAATAATAATCAAAATGTGAACATTTATTAATTAGCAATTTAATAAATGTTTATTGTTTAATTATGATTCATTAAACTTATTAATAAATGTTCATTTATTAAACATATTAATTTTTAACATACTTTTGGTTCATTTTAAGCAAGCAATACAGTCATTTTTAAACAATAGTTGGGTTAAATAAAACTACCCAGCACATTGGGCATTTAACCCAACCACTGGGTTAAAACAACCCATTCGCTGGGTTTGTCCATTTTCAACCCAACTTGGGTTGCTTGTAACCCAGCAATTTTTAGATATTGACAAATAAATATCTTTATTTCATGAATAAGGAATACCACTGTGTTTTGGGGGTTATACTCACTAAAAAATGCTGGGTTAAAAACAACCCAAGTTGGGTTGAAAATGGACAAACCCAGTGGTTGGGTTAAATGTTTGCCCAACCTGCTGGGTAGTTTTATTTAACTCAACTATTGTTTAAAAATTATTGCTTGCTTAAAATGAACCCAAAGTATGTTGGAAATGAACATTCATTAATGTTTAATAAATTAACATGTATTATTAAGTTTAATGAATAATAATTAAACAATAAACATTTATTAAATTGCTTATTAATTAATGTTCACCTTTTGATTATTATTGTTGCCTCTAATAATTATGTGTCTGATTTTTAATTTCCAACCTAGTTTGGTCCATTTTAAGCCAGACATACAGTCATTTTTAAACAACAGTTGCGTTAAAATAAAACTGTCCAGCATGTTGGGCAAACATTTAACCCAACCGCTGGGTTTGTCCATTTTCAACCCAACTTGGGTTGTTTTTAACCCAGCATTCTTTAGTGTACGATCTGACAACCTGAAATCTAAAAATGCCATAAAAATATCAAATCATTACTGATCTTGACACACAGGCTGCATCCAAAATCGTGTACTCTCTTGAGTAGGTTACATTGCAAGCATTAAAAAGGTATGTTCTATATAGTATGAATGCATGTAGTATGAACGTAATCCGGATGTACTACATCCGCCATGCTGTCATTATCATGTGACCTACCAGCGTCAGTTGCGTCGCTTCACCTCCATTCACAAATCCTCTCCCGTGGCCTCATGGGGTAGTAAAGTGTCCCTCGTATATGTGCACTTCAGAATCTCTGAAATGTGCATAGTAGGTCATCCGGGTAACCTACTGTGAATTCAGACATACTTCTTTTGTCACATACTGTACAATAGGGAAGTATGCGATTTCAGAAACTCAGTTTAACCCTTAAACAGGACCTTCATCTTTGCGACCCAAGCAAAATGAAGCGTTTTCCCCCAACCACGAGTAACGAAGGATTCAGTGACAGATTCTGGGTAAAAAGGTCTGTCGACACAGATGTACCAATCAGCCCTTAAGAGTGATATAATTATCAGGTCAGGAGGGGAAAGACTGCTGAATGAAAGACGCCACCTTTCCTCCAGCCCCCCCACTCACTGCCCACCATTATACCCAAGCAACAACAGGCCAATTTGTCCATGAGGCCCTTGTACCCACACTCCCTGCCGAGTTATTTAGCTCCTCTCCTGCTCTTCAATGGCAGGTACTGATTAGAGGGGCTGCAATCTCCCTCCCTGTTCCCTTTAAAAAAAGAGAAAGAAAAACTAGCCCCCTTCATCCTGGCAATCTTTAATCTGATTACAGGCTTTCTACAGCTTTTCAGACAAGACCGGCCATGTAGGACAATGGCAGGCCAAGTGGTTCCACACACAGCCTCTGAGCTATGTGATCCAAGTGTGGATCTCTGGGCGCTCTAACTCCACTGGCAGTTCTTTTCAGAGTAAACTAAGGCTGGGTCGGCCCACCTGCCCACTCCCCTTCACACAGGGGATTAACGAGAACATCTCTGTTACAGGAGCGACACCCTCCCCTCCTCAGACCCTGACCCCCCCTCGTCCCCTGCAGACTTGTTTGATTAGAGAGGAGAAGAGATTTGACCCCGGCTCTCTTGCTTTCAGCCGCTCTGCTCGCTGCGGCGCTAGATCCTGAACTCCGGGCCCCGCCTCCCTTTTCTACATCCCCATGGGAAAGCCGCTCGGAATCAGTAGATGTGCCGGCGTGCTCCGCTGCTGTCCGCCTCGTTTATACCTTGTAATCCCTCAAACCTGAGTGAGCTGTTGTGTATCTGCCCAGACATTTTTTTTTTACTTGTTTGACTTCAGCAATGCTTAAAAAAAAGTTACTGCATAACATTTTGGTGGTGGGCTTTTTGTAAAAAATGTGTAAAGTTTCTGGGGAAAATGGGAAAAATTTGGTGATGTGTCAAACTGCATAGAAAAATACTATAAAAAAAACCAGTGCAGAAAAAAGAAGCATACTAAAGTGTACGCTCTAAAAAAATGCTGGGTTAAAAACAACCCAAGTTGGGTTGAAAATGGACAAACTCAGCGGTTGGGTTAAATGTTTGCCCAACCTGCTGGGAAGTTTTATTTAACCCAACTATTGATTAAAAATTACTATACATCTGGCTTAAAATGAACCCAAAATATTTTGGAAATTAAAAAACAGACACAATTATAGAGGCAACAGTAATAATCAAAAGGTGAACATTTATTAATAAGCAAACTATACACTCTAAAAAAAATGCTGGGTTAAAAACAATTCAAGTTGGGTTGAAAATGGACAAACCCAGAGGTTGGGTTAAATGTTTTAACTCAACTATTGTTTAAAAATTATTATTGCTTGCTTAAAATGAACCAAAATATGTTGGAAATTAACGTTAATTTGTTTAATAAATGAACATTTATTAATAAGTGTAATGAATGATAATTAAACAAAACAAATTATTAAATTGGTTATTAATTAATGTTCATCCTTTGATTATTATTGTTGCCTCTAGTAATTATGTGTCTGATTTTTAATTTCCAACATATTTTGTGTTCATTTTAATCCAGCCATACAGTCATTTTTAAACAATAGTTGAGTTAAATAAAACTGCCCAGCACATTGGGCAAACATTTAACCCAACAGCTGGGTTAAAACAACCCAATTGTTGGGTTTGTCAGGATTAAATTTGCAAATACTTTTTGAAAATAATTTTTGCTTATATTTTTCATTTTTATGTATAGTATCCCTACTTTTGGCAATAAGCAAATAAGAATGAGACGTAAAAAAAATTGTGTCTGATTCAATTGTCACACTGGAAATGGAAGGTTGCATTGTGGGATACAGTGTGCTTTATATTTTGGGAAGTATTGTGCTCAATAGCCTTTCTGGCCGCAAATTTAAACAGAACTTTTTCCATAGTAAATCCTGAAAAATAGAGATAGAATTCACAATTTATGTCAAAGTGAGTAGACAAATAATATAAAACAAACAAATACAAGCAAAAAAAGTACAACAAAAGAAAAAAAGAAGCAAAGTTTCAGTGCTTGTAGCTAAGTATATTTGTACAAGCATCAGCAGTCAGAACTTTAAGCCAAAATTAAGTTGTCACACTGGAAAGGGAAGGTCAAATCGAGCACATTGCATTGTGGGATACAGTGTAAACTGCACATTTTGTTAATGTTGTAGTATTTTATGCATAAAGAAAATGTACATATATTATTGTGCTCAATAATATACACTGCAGAAATAGTATTCTTCTTTATGGCAGCAATATTAACCTGTTCTGCAGAGTATTGAGTCAGGTGTCAGTAGCACTGATAATAGCACATCTATTAAAAATGAAATCATGCACAAACTGAAGTCCTTCATAAAGACATGAAATTACAATACATATTTTTAAAGGCTGTTTTCTCAAAATGAGTTTTTTCTCCTACACTGAGCCATATATCTCCACTTCAGAAGCACTTATACATCAAACTATAGTTTTATTCCTATCTATATTCTGAAGGGATTTGTTCATATATAATTTGCCAGATTTTATTTCAAATAAAAATTGAGAAAATGTATTTTGTTCACAGTATTTTCTGAATTATGGAGTGATAAAAAGAGATACCCAATGTAAAAACCTTTGACTGTAATATGTCAAAAAAAAAAAAAAAACAGAACTTTTTCCATAGTAAATCCTGAAAAATAGAGATAGAATTCACAATTTATGTCAAAGTGAGTAGACAAATAATATAAAACAAACAAATACAAGCAAAAAAAGTACAACAAAAGAAAAAAAGAAGCAAAGTTTCAGTGCTTGTAGCTAAGTATATTTGTACAAGCATCAGCAGTCAGAACTTTAAGCCAAAATTAAGTTGTCACACTGGAAAGGGAAGGTCAAATCGAGCACATTGCATTGTGGGATACAGTGTAAACTGCACATTTTGTTAATGTTGTAGTATTTTATGCATAAAGAAAATGTACATATATTATTGTGCTCAATAATATACACTGCAGAAATAGTATTCTTCTTTATGGCAGCAATATTAACCTGTTCTGCAGAGTATTGAGTCAGGTGTCAGTAGCACTGATAATAGCACATCTATTAAAAATGAAATCATGCACAAACTGAAGTCCTTCATAAAGACATGAAATCTCTCAATACCATCATCGGCGTCTTGCTGTGCTCATTCACAAAAGCAGCGTGTATTTGAAGTTCATTAAATGTCACGGTGATTGATCAGGAAATGACCCAATTGACCCCGTTTGACCCTCTACAAGGAGTCTATTTCCATGAGAATGGAGGAGTTTGGCCTGAGGGTGACCAGAAAACACGCTAACAGATGACCAGCAGCTCAATTAAAGAGCGTTTTGTTGTGATTTTGACAGATAACCGTTAATCGCCGCGTGTCTCTAGTAGTTGTACCATTACACGGTATTAGTAGAATAAAACCAAAAGCAACTTTTAGGCATTTTTAATTAAATGAAACCTGAAATCTACTGTTTGATCCTGCAGATATCACAGGAACATGCAGTCACAAAACAAATGAATTCATTAACAAGATTTTTTTTTGTTTAACAATACTCTTGCCATGTCAAAAGACAATACATTTATTTTATGTCCATGCCAAAATTTTTCTGTATCAAGTCCTCAACACAACACGAACCAAACTCTTCCAGTCTCAGCTTCTACTACAGTGTTTGAGGGTCAAAGTTGACGTATGAAGACTATAAGCTGGCATTATGCCAATTTGTTACATTGTTGCATATGTTTGAAACAGGAAGTGAGACTGGAATTACTTGTTTCAGGCAGTTCAGAATCGATTCTTTCTTTTAAGGCGAGACACTACAGCCTAAAACGCTGTTTTTTCAATTTTGAGATTTTGGGCTTTTTGGATTTCAATTAAGTTTTTTTTTTTCAGACTAGTGGTAAGAAAACATCTAAAATCCACGTTTAAGCATTTATTTTTTGCCACTTTTTCTATTTGTCTATAGATTTCAATTACAATACATATTTTTAAAGGCTGTTTTCTCAAAATGAGTTTTTTCTCCTACACTGAGCCATATATCTCCACTTCAGAAGCACTTATACATCAAACTATAGTTTTATTCCTATCTATATTCTGAAGGGATTTGTTCATATATAATTTGCCAGATTTTATTTCAAATAAAAATTGAGAAAATGTATTTTGTTCACAGTATTTTCTGAATTATGGAGTGATAAAAAGAGATACCCAATGTAAAAACCTTTGACTGTAATATGTCAAAAAAAAAAAAAAAAAATGAAACAAGAATTCTGAACCTAACTTCATCCAATGTTTAGATTTTTGTTTAAGAGTATGCAAATTAGTGCATTATTAAGTAAACAATATGCATATTTAAACATAACATTTTAGAAAACTTGTAATGCAAAAAATGTTTGCAATTCTTATTGTAATCAATCCACTGAGGATGTATGTTGATAACTATTAGGTTTTTTTTACCCTATTAACCTGCAGTGTTTCTCCTTAAGAGACAATAACTTTCAAGTCCTTTTACATTAACAAACAGCTACATTATACACTACATGAAAGGTAATATTTTAAAAAATCATAGTAGAGACACTTTAAAACACTCAAAAACAAGTAATTTTGTAAAGAAGGGAGATTTTAAGGGACGTTTAGCAGAAAGATGCATAATTGTCTATTTATATTTGAGAGAATTAAATCAACATTTTTTTTATTGTCGTTCATAAAATGTGAATTAAACAAACATTTAGCAAAGAACACCAAAGTCATTGAGCAGAAAGATTGTAATATTGCCTTTTTATTTTTTAACATTAGGCCTTTATTTAAAATAGCAAAGAATATAAAGCTTTATAATGACAAAATTAAAAGAAATAAAATTAATATTATCATTCATGGTCACATTGACTTCTCATTTAATCCTTAACAGTCTACATACAAGGAAGGAAACAATATCAAATCACTGTACACTTGAAAATAACTAGATAAATAACTAACACAAGAACACATTCATCATATCAAAATTGTAATAGCCTAGTCAATTCATTAACACAGAAAACATGAACATTATTGTATAAAGTACAATAATTACTATTTCATTCTTTTCCAGAATGATTGAAACTTAATACAATTTAAGTTTAAAACTTGTTGTACAGGTGAATTATGAAATATGCATTAGTTTTAGAAATTATAAAACGTTGTGATTAAGTTAATTTGAGGACTCGCAAGCATAAAGACTTGAAATTGAACTAAGAGCTGACCCTTGTAGCCTTGCAGGCCAATACCTCGAAAAGATATTACAGGGACTAGATTCTCTTGAGCACAGACTTGGTCTGAACATTCCTTCTGTCAAATTTCCCCCTCCAATATGATGTGATCAGGTTCATCTTTTGTGCATTCCTTAATTCTTACATTAGCTCTGTTCCACAGAGAAGTTAGTATCTGACCTGAATGATGAAAAAACAAATGCATATATTTAGGACCTTAAAACAATTAATTCATTAAAAAAAAAAAAAAAAAGTTCTTAAAATGTAACACATCATCTTGGTCATTTTGCATAAATATGGAGTTGATGTTTAATTAATTATTAATTTAATAATTCATCTAATTTATTTCTTTACTGAAATGCTATACTACACATTTATCAGATCATCATGCTATACTGTGATCAAATGCACTTAAAGCTGGAAATGTATTATGTGGTGTGTACTGCCATCTAATGGTGATGTACTAGACTACAACAAACACTTTTACAACATAACCTAGTTACTCCTACTATAAAGAATTAAAACTAAATAAAATGACAAATATATGATTTTTTGATAAATCGTATATTCTATATGTGACCCTGTACCACAAAACCATCATAAGTCACACAGGTATATTTGTAGCAATAGCCAACAATACATTGTATGGGTCAAAATTTTTCTTTTATGCCAAAAATCATTAGGATATTAAGTAAAGATCATGTTCCATGAAGATATTTTGTAAATTTCCTACCGTAAATATATCAAAAATGTATTTTTGTGAGTGGATATGCATTGCTAAGGACAACTTTAAAGGCGATTTTCTCAATATTTTTGCACCCTTAGATTCCACATTTTCAAATATTTTGGCCAAATATTGTCCTATCATAACAAACCATACATCAATGGAAAGCTTATTTATTCAGTTTTCAGATTATGTATAAATCTCAATTTCAAAAAATTGACCCTCATGACTGGTTTTGTGGTCCAGGGACACATATATAGTGTATTATATAGTTACAGTATATTCTTATAACATCAAGAGAATCTATACTTACATGCCAGGATTTTTGCCGACCATGTGGGAGTTGTACTCTAGAATGGGAGGGATGCTCTCCTCGTCTTCAGGCACCTGTAAAGAGGGATTTTTTTCAAACTCAACCCAGACATAAAGAATTCACACTGTATGGAAGAAACTGGGCTACTTGTCATTACATTCTCATTTGAGTTCCATAGTGCCACCTAGCTGTGAAACAAGTAAATACAAATTCAAACTCACCTCCCAGTACACCTCATCATCAAAGCAGTTGTCATCTGATGGGTCTCCCCAGAATGGCAGTCTCAGGATGCAACCTGTTTATACATATACCAGTGTTATTATAGATAACTAAAACTAAAAACATCATTATTTTTTAATCATTAAAATAAACAATAACTGTAATTATACACACAAATATGTTCTTTTAATTATTAACATCTCAATGATACTAATATGACATATTTATATTACATCCTCATGCAGCTGCTACATTTTAGATTCTTACGTGTGGACGTGTTTTTTTTTTTTTTTGGATGCTCACCTACTATAATTCCACCTACGATTCCAAAAACGAGAGCAACACAGATACCAGCTGCCTGGAAGCCTCCTTGCGTGGCGGGTGTCCTTTTAGCAAAGTCCCCTTTAAAATCAAAGGTGTTTACCAACCTGTTGAAATAAATGGATTTGTGTCAGCAACATACAAACTTTTAATATTCCAAAATACAAGCAATATTCTTTAATGTTACCGATTTAACTGAACTGACACTATCGGATGAGAACAAAATTTGAATTAAGCAAGCTGGATAATGAAACTAACTTTGCAACATTGTTATTGACCTAAATTGAATCTGAATTGCTGAAAAAATGACACTATTGCGAATTGCCTTCTGTAGAGCTGCTTATAGCTGAACTGAACTTGTTTCATAACTGATGAGCTGTGCAACTTTAAGGTCACCTATTATGCCCATTTTTGCAAGATGTAATTTAAGTCTCTGGTGTCCCCAGAATGTGTCTGTGAAGTTTCAGCTCAAAATACCCCACAGATCATTTATAAATCCATGTTGTAAATGCTCATTTCTGACTAGTCAAGAACAGGCTGTTTTCGTGCATGTGCCTTTAAATGCAAATGAGCTGCTGTGCCCCGCCCCCTCTCTACGATCACAGTTCTTGCCTCGATCGGATTTGCTGCCAAATACGAACATCTAGACATCTGCTTTTCTCATTTGAATTGTCTTATCTTATTATTTTAATGTAGTGTGAGTAAAGTTATTTTTTGTTAGAATGACAAAAAGTTTTACAAGTTAAATTTTTAGGCTGCTCTGCCTCTACGGTCTAATGGAGCTAGTCAATGTCAAAATGATCGAGATGGCCAATCAAATCAAAGGAGGCGGGTCTTACTGTCACTCACAACGACGTGAAGAGAGTTCGTGGAAAGATTTAAGTAGATGAAAGTTAGACAACTGTTTTATGATAGAAATGTTAAGCGACTGACAGTAAGACTATCTAGTGATGCTTTGAAACTACTTAGCCTAACTTTTTTTGTGAAATTTCGCCTTTTTGAACTAAAAATGCGATCATTATTAATGTAGGCTAATTCATAAATGAAAGGCCGTTTTCGACATAGGCCTATTAGGCATATGAACTAGGGATGTGCAACGATTAATCACATTCCTCATACGAACATATTGCTGCTTTACAGCTGAGACTAAGTAATTTCATGATTGATTAAATATTAAAACTGTATATTAAAGGTACACTATATGTAACGTTTTTCTGCAAATTTAATAAAATTTAATTAAAATTAAACAGAAACAGAATTAAAATGAGGCCTAATCCTTTTTCCGAAACGTGTTTTGTCTCACCTTGATTCACTATGGTAAGCCCATTATTTGTAGACATGTCGGGCTGGTTTTCGCGGGAAACTGTATACATGCGTCACTCGCTCGTGTGCGTCTCGTCATATCCATAAACAGAGAAAAGTTGCTCCGGCTACTTTGACACATGTTTGGGGCATAGGTTAGTTGTCACAATGAGTGAGAAATGCTGACATGGAGCAGCTAAATCAGTGTTCCCAAGGAATTAGGCTACTTTAACAGTGTTGTTTACGGGTTGTTTATGTCCGTGGGTTGAAGCGACCCCAATAACTTGATATTTAGCTCCTGGAATTCTAATTTTACCAGAGGAACCCCAACAAAAAAGTATATTTTACCCCATGGGTGGTGATTTTTTTACTGGGGGAGATATGGAAATTGAGTTTTTATTACTCAACAGGTGAGTAAGGTATTTTATTGAACCGATAAACTATAATATGTAGTTTCTAACAGTTCATTGTAAAGCATTATATGTTGTGAAGGGTCATTTTAAGCGCTGTGCTGGAATTTACTTTAAAGGAATTACTGTGTCTGTTAATGGGTAGGGCTACAGTAATGTCATCAACTAGTCAGATTGAGATCTGTCCATCTAAACTGGTTAAGGCTTTAGTGAATGTTTTATGAGCACTAGGAAAATCTCTCTCTCTCTCTTTTATTTGTTACACAGCAAAATCTCCAGAGTTAAATCAACTCTGCTCAGAGTACATATGGTCCCTCTCTAAATACTGCAAAAGTAACACTGAAGAAGAGTTAAAGTTAATGAGATAATTAAGCAATTAATAAGGCTGTGACTGAAGTCAGTTGTAGTTCTTGTGTTTCTCTTTTCTTCAGTGATTCTGCTTGTTAACAGCAGGTGTTCATCACTAATGCTCAATCATCACTTAATTAATTGCTTAATTATCTCATTAACTTTAACTCTGCTTCAGTGTTATTTTAACACTATTTAGAGAGGGACCATATTTACTCTGAGCAGAGCTGATTTAACTCTGGAGATTTTGTTGTGTATAAGAACCATATTCATCCACACAGAGCCGAAGCACAACCAAAACAATGTTCTTCTGCAAAATTCATGCAGTTTTGTGTTTTAACTGCTAGACAGTGTACCTTAAATCAACTTTGCATGATTTAAAATGTAGTTGTGTATAATAATAAAACTAAACAATCACACTCACCCTTCATGTCCATAGACACTCTCGCTGGCAGTAGCCGCTGTGATGGCACCTACAACTCCTCCGAGGAGCCCGGGCATGGCATGCAGGTTGTGGATGCCACAGGTGTCTTGAATCTTCAGGTACTTCTCCATGAAAGGCTGCAAAGGAAAAAAAAAGCAGGTATAAACAAATCTGTTTTCATAGCGCAAATGACGCTCAAATCTGCTCTTCTGTCACACTCACAGTGAGCACCAGGTAGCCAAACGTGGACAGTATCCCACAGAAGAAGCCCACAATGAGCGAACCGTAGGGTGTGATCATGAACTCGGCCGCTGTGCCCATGGCCACGCCCCCAGCCAGTGTTGCATTCTGGATATGCACCTAAGTTGCACAAAACAGGTGAAATGTTACAAAACACACATGTGCTGCAGATATCATTGGGATATAATGAAGTGCTGTAATTTACCATGTCCAGTTTTCCCTTCTTGGCAGAAAGGCTGGATATGGCAAATGTAGTAAGTACAGAGGACGCCAGAGCAAGGTAGGTGTTTATGGCCGCCCGGTGTTGACCATCTCCATGATCTGAGATGGCGGAGTTGAAACTGGGCCAGAACATCCAGAGGAAGAGGGTCCCTGGAAGAGGAAACATTTTCAGATAAAGGACTGGGTTTTTTTGTAAAAGGCTCATGTAAGATCTTATCAAGTATATGTACTGTGTGTAACATATACTGAGTCATCATAACATACCGATCATAGCAAACACATCAGAGTGGTAGACAGAGCTGCCCAGATGCTTGCTTTGGTCTAGCTTCGGTCGATACAGAATCCATGATATTGTCAGACCGTAGTAGGCTCCGAAAGTGTGGATGACCATGGATCCACCAGAATCACGAGCCTGTGAAATACAAGAACAATTTGTTAAAATCTCTTTGATTTAGGAGGAAATTTTCAGGATGATGAAGGATTATCATCAAGAAGAAGAAACACAAAAGAAGATATTTTCTGTAGGAATTTTTTTTTTCCTACTACAGAAATCAATGGGGTCCTGTTTGGTTAACGACATTCTTCAAAATATCTTCTTTTGTGTTCAGCATGAGGAAAGAAATTCAAACAGGTTTGGAAGAACTTGAGGGGGAGTAAATGATGACAGATTTTTCATTTTTTGGGTGAACTATCCCTTTAAGTGAAATAAAGCGGAAATAAAAAAAAAATATCAGTATTAGATGAAAAACTCATTTTAAGTCAAAGCACTAAAATTAATAACTGCAATTAAAATAAAACTGAAATAAACATAAATTAAACCTAAATGGTAAAAAAAAAAAAAAAAAAAACGCACATAAACTATTATTTTTCAGTATTATTGATAGACTATTTTATTTTTTAAAAAATATTTTAAATTAGTTTTTATTTTTGTGTTTTAGCTTTAATTTTTAGTAAAGTTTTAGTTTTTTTTTTTTTTTTTTTTTTTAAATACACCTATATAGTTCTTATTAGTGTTTATTTCATTTTTGGTTTTAGTTATTTTAGTACTTAAAAGTTAAAATAAAAGAAAATGAGAAATAAGTTAATTTGTAACTATCTGACATAAAATAAGTATATATATATATATATATATATATATATATATATATATACTTTTATATATATATATATATATATATATATATATATATATATATATATATTATATAATATTATTTCAGTTAACGTTTATTTAATTTCAATTAACAAAAATGTTTTTATGGTATCAGATTTAACCTTAGTTTGGTAACACTTTATTTTAGGGTCTGTTAACTTTATGCTTATTAGCATTCATATTACTAGAATATTGGCTGTTTATTAATACTTATAAAGCATATATTAATGCCTTATTCTACATTCTTAATCCTACCCAATACCTAAATTTAACAACTTTCTTACTAACTATTAATAAGCAGTAAATTAGGAGTTTACTGAGGGAAAAGTCATAGTTAATAGTGAATATATGTTCCCTATATTAAAGTGTTACCCTTAGTTTTAATTGATAATAATTACCCTTATAACAAAATGATTAAAATGTAACAATGAAAAGTATAACAATAAAAGCTATAATAATAATACTAAAATAACACTGCTACTCACATGGAGAAGATTAAGAATGATGTATTCCTCAACCGCAAACAGTGTGATGCCAAATAGCGTCAGGACCATCAGTTGCACTGGACTGACTTTTCCAAGGAGAGCTCCATATGCAATGAGGCATCCCGCCACACAGAAGTCGGCATTGATGAGACTGATGGAAGCAAGATGGGAAATGAAACTTTCTCTATATCAGCTGTATCATATAAGCCATCATCTTTTGATGCATTGTTCAAGTAATTCCCATGATTTAAATGCCCAATGATTTAAATGCCCATCTGGTGCCACTATATGGCACGTACGTCTTGTGCAAGAGTAACCTTAAATAAATGAATCAAAACAAGTTATTCTAAGAAAGCGAGGTGCCAAACGTACTTCTCAATGCCGATCTTGATTGCGCCATCAACAGGGTCCAGAGAGTGGAACCAGCCCTGCATGAGCAGAGCCCACTGCAGACCAAAGGCGGCGATGAGGAAGTTGAATCCGACCCCGCCGAAGCTGTAGCGCTTCAGGAAGGTCATGAGAAAGCCGAAACCCACAAAGATCATCACATGTACGTCCTGGAAACCTGAGAAGGTGGAGTGGTGGAGAAGGTTAACCTTCATAACTTGAAGCAAAACATAATTTTACTCTTTAAACATGACATTAACTGCCTTTTCAATATCAAACCCTGCAGAACATGAATACTCACTTGGGTATCTGAAGTAGAAGTCGTTCTCGATGTCACTCGTGATGTTCTTCTCGTGTTTGTGCTCGGCCCAGTGCGCATCTGATTCTTCATCGTAACGCACAAACAGTCCGAACAAGATGATCATGGCGATCTGCCACACGAAGCAGACCGCAGGCAGGCTGATCCGGACGTTAGGGTTTTTGGTCGGGCACCAGAAGCCTCGGCAGCAGTCGACGAAGTTCCCCATGGTGAAGTTAAGAGATGATCGGTTGGGTGAAGCTCTCTTGTATTTTCTGAGTCGGGTGCAGCTGTATTTATAGCTGGTAATCTGGAGGTGTGTCTCTGCTCACCTGTTGCAGGTGTACCTTTTGGAAATGAGGGTGGCCGTGACACTCACCTGACAAGACTGATCAATATCTGGTATGGTGTCTGACTGACTTTTTTTTTGCTTCTTTTTTTTTTTTAAAGAGGTCATACTTGTCATAATTATAATTACACTTTGACGAATAGACTATTCAGACCATCTTCTCTGACAAGGGCAATTCACCTTCTGGTCAGATTATTTTCTTTGCATTTTTTTTTTTTAAACCACTTCTACCAGAGGTTTTGGTCTTTTGCAAGTTTTTTTATACAGTCTAACCTAGATACTTATGCAAACCCTCAAAATCACGAAAATCAAGCCAAACATGTTAATGACTAAGAGTGGGAAACTTTAAGCGCAGCTTTTAATTCTTCTTTATCTCTCTTGTTCTACAGGGAAAAACTGCACTTCTTTTGAGTCAGATGGGCTTTCGACACATGCAAAGAATCGTTTCTTTGGTTCCTGATCATCTGGCTGTAAGTAAAACTCTGCACGAGTAGTTGAACTATTTTTAACAACATTTTTAATTCTTCTATAATAATTATACATGCAGTAATC
The DNA here is from genome assembly GCA_036281575.1 of Ancherythroculter nigrocauda. Classification (NCBI taxonomy): domain Eukaryota; kingdom Metazoa; phylum Chordata; class Actinopteri; order Cypriniformes; family Xenocyprididae; genus Ancherythroculter; species Ancherythroculter nigrocauda. Next base: position 55,254,568 of record VTFQ01000004.1, read on the forward strand.
ATGAGCTCATATTAAATAAGAGACTACATATAAAAATCTGTCTGGAAAAAAAAAAAAAAATGAATTGATGTTGCATGAATTGAGTGAAGTTGTCATTACCGATATTTTATTTCTCTATATATAAAAGAAAAGCTGCATTTTCTGCAAAATCTTCTTTTTTTTTTTTTTTTTATCTTAAAGAGATAACAAGGTAAGCATGACCAGTTTAATAGTTATTATCAAGCTTCAGGTATTCAACTCATAAGTCATAAGACTCTTCTAAATAGGCAATATCTCAATGATTGACATTGTTCTCTGTCAGGTACATACCAGATACTATCAGTGTTTTCTGAAGTATAGCTGAACTGCTGTTTCATAACCGGATCACGTGTATCTACTCGTTATGCAAAGACCTTAAAGCTATATGTTTAATTCAACTTACAACAAAACTGTAAATCTCAGAGATGTTGATCACAATAAAGGAAGTAACTAAAACTTTTTTAATCTTAATATATATATATATATCTTTTGCAAATTGTGTTAATTCTGCAGAATTTTGCTGTTTATGATCATCAACACTCTCTGCATTAGCTTTCATTTTATATCATGAATTGTATAAATTAATAATTGTATAAGATGAATGCAATTTGCTCCTCTCTTTAGTCATGTCATTTCACATTAAATACGGCTTAAAGCACATTGCATATTTTGTGACCGACCAAACTCTGAATTTTCTGAAAGCACAATATGTTTTATTATTTGTTTTTTCCCCTAACCTTTAGCAGCACAGACTTTTATTAAACTTAGATTTAAATTGTATTTATTATTAAATATTTAAATTAATTTAAACATTTTAAAAGACATAAACATTTAATTATCTAGACTGCATCCAATAGCTGTATTTAAAAAAAAATCTTCTAGGATTTAAAGCTTATTATAAAACAAATCTCTCTTGCACCATCCATTCAAGTGTTAGTCACTTTCCACATTATGGAATAAAAGTAAAATGATCAAAACTGTCAAATAACACCAATGAAAGTATGGAAAGTAAGTAGTGACCAAAAATGTGACCAGAAATGAATGCATAGGCAATTTACATGTGTATACAAAACTAATTTCAAGCATTTAGTCAACAGACATATTGTAAATCAATCAAGTGTGTGTCGAAACATTTCCCTGGAAGCGTATTCATTTCTCTCGCATCCCAAAGTCAGGCTCATGTCTAGAAAATAAAAAGAGGGGTGTGTGCATATCTTCACACTTGGCTAGAGAACATGTGGCTGTTGTAGCGCTCAGGAGGTGTGTTTCACGAAAAACAGGTAGAGAGCATGTGACAGTAAGTGTCGCCTCGGATTGTTATCAGGGCGGCATTCCAAGGATAACAGGAATCACATGACCATGCCTGGCCTTTGCAATCTGTCACTAGGACATTCCATTACTGACGACAAAAGGATATCACATGATCCACTGTCAATCAAAGACGAGTCAAGTCTTCACTTCTGTGCAGCTGATTCTGCATGAAGATAACATTAGGCTTTTATTCTTTTTTAGTTTAATAATCATGCCACGATATATTTGTCCAAATAAATTAATAATGTTTTAATGTTGTGGACAATTAATCTGAAATGTGTATGATTGAAAGTCATCTTACATAAATGTCTATGACCAAAAACTAAAACATGTGCATGCATATTACTATTATAAGTAATGCATTACAATTTTGCATTACTCCCTAAGATAGTAACTAATTGTGTTACTTAGTTACTTTCAATATGTTACTTTTGCATTATTTTTTCTGACCTGGTCTGGGCTTGCTTGATTGTTTTTTAATAACCAAAAATATATTTGGCAAATGTAAAGTCTCTTTTACACCAGAAGTGAAATGAATAAGACTCAGACTGAAGGAAAAGCAAATTCACGCCTGTACAGTAGAGGGCGCAGCTCAAGCAAACCTTTTATCTGCGCTGCCATTATGGATTGCAGAACAATAGGACGCAGGAGAAAGTTCAACACTCTTACTTCATCAATTAAAACAACAAAAGAAACAAACTAACAAACAAAAAACACTCAAATGTGATGTTTATCTAAAGTCAGTATCTATCAAAAGTGGTCCAAGTAAGGAACAGTGGTGAACCGGCGACAGGGTCATGGGTCATTGATGCACTTCGCTCTGAAGGCTGGCCCGTGTGGTCCAATCCAACAGACGAGCAACTGTACCTCAAATTGCTCAAGAAGTTAATGCTGGTTCTGATAGAAAGGTGTCAGATCAGAATACACAGTGTATGTATATATATATATTATATATAATATATATATTATGTATGTATATATATACACACATAGGTGCATCTCAATAAATTAGAAAGTCGTGGAATTGTGGAACTCGTGTATTAAATAAATTCTATGCACACAGACTGAAGTACTTTAAGTCTTTGGTTCTTTTAATTGTGATGATTTTGGCTCACATTTAACAAAAACCCACCAATTCACTATCTCAAAATAAATTAGAATACTTCATAAGATCAATAAAAAAAGGATATTTTAAACAGAAATGTCAGGCTTCTGAAAAGTATGTTCATTTGCACTCAATACTTGGTTGGGCCTCCTTTTGCATCAATTACTGCATCAATGCGGCGTGGCATGGAGGCAATCAGCCTGTGGCAATGCTCAGGTGTAATGAAGCCCAGGTTGCTTTGATCTGCATTGTTGGGTCAGGTCAGGTGAGTTTGCTGGCCAATCAAGCGCAGTAACACTTCATGGTCATTGAACCAGCTTTTGGTAACTTTGGCAATGTGGGCAGGTGCCAAAACCTGCTGGAAAATGAAATCAGCAGAAGGAAGCATGAAGAAATCAGCTTCGCCTGACAATCTTCTCAAGTCTGCGGTCATTCCTTTCACTTGTACACCTTTTCCTACCTCACTTTTTCCTTACAGTCAACTTTCCATGAATATGCTGTGGCACAGCACTCTGCGAACAGCCAGCTCTTTCAGCAGTGACCCTCTGTGGCTTACCCTCATTGTAGAGGGACTTGATGATCATCTTCTGGACAACTGTCAAGTCAGCAGACTTCCTCATGACTGCTGTTGGGATTACTGACCTAAACCCAGTATTTATACCCTGAGAAAAGTAATTTAATAGAACTTGAAATTAAATATTTTAATAATTTGAGATACTGATTTTTTTATTTTGATGAGCAGCAAGCTGTAATCATCAAAATGAAAACAAAAAAATTTTGGAAATATTTTACTTTATGTCTAATAAATCTAGAATATATTTAAGTTTTACTTTTTGAATTAAATTACAGAAAAAAAATAACTTTTTCTTGATATTCTAATTTATTGAGATGCACCTGTGTGTGTGTGTGTGTGTGTATATATATATATATATATATATATATATATATATCTATATATATCTATCTATCTATATATATATATATATATACACACACACACACACACAGTAATACAGTTTCTTCCAAGTTTACAAAAAAAGAAATCACTAAGGGCAACTGTAGTTCATATCACCAAGATGTGACCCATGTGACCTCATGTGACCCAGATATGAAGGTAAAAGCATCTTCCAAAACCATCATAAGCAAAATTTAAACCATCGCATTATAAATCATCTCAGTGACAAGCGGAGTGAGGTCTATTTGTCAAAAACACACCCACAAACTGGGAATAGAGGCTTGGCGGAAATAGACATGCTTTGATTAGGATCAGATCTCGAAGATCTCAACTTGTGAGGGGCCAAACGGTTTAGAGAATTATCTGTTGTTCTGCAGTTAAGTCACAAAAAATGGGAGGATCTGGAATGTCGAGCTGTGAAGAGAACCCTTGTCACAAAGACAATGACTTACTGATAGTCATGCTGATAGTAACAGTGAGCAGCAATGTAATGTACTGCGTGCCTGGGCATGTGATGCCACGGACATAGATATTAAAAAAGATGCAATTTCTAGAGCTAAGCAAAATATAATACACACACACACATGCTCTGGGCAAATAATGCAAATGTTGCAGGTTCACTCATTAAGAGTGACCTGTGAACTATAGAGGAGCACTGAGGGTGTTCTGTCATTGTGACATGGCAGGTGTTGAAGGTTAAATCGCTGCCCCTCCGCTACACTACCTCTACATGCTATTTCACACATTTTTCACAGGTCTGCCCAGTACAGTTTTTCTGCGTTCTTCTCATTGTGCTGCCTTCACTGCGATGAGTTTAGCATACATGCATATAGACTCTATAATATATTCTAAATTGCAAATACAAGAAATACACTCTACACAATACAGGGTATACAATTTTATATGACCAATGAATATACATGATGTTTCTTGTCATTTATGTTTTTCTAACAAACATCTTTTTCCATGTGAAACATCTGTTATTCCAACTGTACAAAAAAAAAGTAGCCACCTGCATCTATATTTCTCTAGTGTTTATTATGTTCTTGGTAGTGCAGTTCCTTGACCTTTCAAGAATCAATCTCTATTGTACACAAATGATAATATTCAAACTTTGATTCTCAATAAAAAGAAGCCAAATTAAAGTGTTAGTTCACCCAAAAATTAAAATTCTGTAATCATGTACTTGTCACAGTTCCCTCTGTTCCCGGACTCCATTACCCATGATCCTCCTGTTTCCACACCTGCACTCACTTCCTCGTCATCTCCCCATCAGCACTCATCACCTGCACCTGGACTTCATCTTCTGCGCTCCCTTTATATACAGACTCACTCCTTCACTCCTTGTCTAATCTTAATGTTAACTACATGTGTTTGGTTGTTGTTTCTACTCCTTTGTTTATTAAATACCTTTACTTTGTGGAAATCCGTATACGTCTCGTCTCTACAACAGCCAAACGTAACAGAACTCATCCTCCTGTTGTTCCCTTAAGACTTTAGTTCATCTTCAGAACACAAATGAAGATATTTTTAATAAATTCTGAGCCAGATCTGTACTCTCCATTGACAGCTACACAACTGACACTTTGATGCCTCAAAAAATTAATATAAAGAGATCACAAAAGCAGTTTAGTTCAAATTTTCTGAAAAGATACAATCACTTTATATGATTAACAGACTGAATGTAGGTTTTGATTCACATATTTACATTGATCAGCGAACTTAAAGGTGCCTTAGAACTTTTTAAAAAAAGATGCAAAATAAGTCTAAGGTGTCCCCTGAATGTGTCTGTGAAGTTTCAGCTCAAAATACCCCATAGATTTTTTTAAATTAATTTTTTTTAACTGCCTATTTTGGGGCATCATTATAAATGAGCCGATTCAGGGCTACTGGCCCTTTAATTCTCGTGCTCCACACCCACGGAGCTCGCGCTTGCTTTGAACAGTGCATAAACAAAGTTTACACAGCTAATATAATCATCAAATGGATCTTTACAAAGTGTTCGTCATGCATGCGGTATGCATGCGTCGGATTATGTGAGTATTGTATACTGTTATATTGTTTACATTTGATTCTGAATGAATTTGAGGCTGTGCTCCGTGGCTAACGGCTAATGCTACACTGTTGGAGAGATTTATAAAGAATGAAATTGCGTTTATGCATTATACAGACTGCAAGTGTTTAATAATGAAAATAACGGCTCTTGTCTCCGTGAATACAGTAAGAAACGATGGTAACTTTAACCACATTTAACAGTACATTAGCAACATGCTAACGAAACATTTAGAAAGACAATTTACAAATATCACTAAAAATATCATGATATCATGGATCATGTCAGTTATTATTGCTCCATCTGCCATTTTTCGCTATTGTTCTTGCTTGCTTACCTAGTCTGTTGATTCACCTGTGCAGATCCAGACGTTACTGGCTGCCTTTGTCTAATGCCTTTCATAATGTTGGGAACATGAGCTGGCATATGCAAATATTGGGGGTGTACATATTAATCAGAGCCATATAGAGAGAGAGTTGCGACAACTCCATAGACTCCAATGGAACGGTTTTTTACAGCAATGGCGGCTCGTGGAGCCTCTCAATAGTTCCCGGAAGTAGCAGCCGCGCCGTAGAGTTACAGCAGAACAGACCGTTTGTGATGCACTTTTAGAAGGTAAGCAGTTTAAATTATAATATTTTATAGTATCAGTACATCTGAATCAAATTAACTTGTGTATTAAAGCATGCTAGCTGCTATTGCTCACTAAATAAATAGTTCCAGGGGATGTTATCAGATAGTAGATTAGATAATAGATTAAAACAATTTATTCATCGTTGTGTAATTAGAGAAAAGGGATTCTAAACGGGGTTAAATATAACTTTGGGGCTTGTGGTTGGTGAAAGTGGTAAAATGAGAATATCCTTATTCCTTATTAAATGTACAACCCAGGTGAAAAAATACTATAGTAAATAGTATTGTGTTTTTGAACCATACTATAGTAAATTGTAGTATACTATATTATAGTATTTACAACACGTTGTTAATGCAATATAGTGAACTGATAAACTGTAATAAATACTGTAGTATACTTTAGTTTTTTACTACAGTATACTGTATATTGTAGTATAATATACCCTAAAGTTGTAGAAAACTTAGTACAGTATTAGGTAACGTAATTTGTTTATATTACTATAGTTGTTTTATTATCACAGTGTTAGATCAAAATCTCAATAATAGGTAGAATATTTGTGATTCCAGTCATCAGTTAAGAAACAGGCGCCTCAACCCCTGTGATGTGTGGCAGCAGCAGCGCGAGGCCTCGGGAGAATGACCAAGCAGACACAGATCAAGTGTGGTACAAAGCATTCTCAGATTTATTCAGGAAGAAGGGTCATATTTATAGACATAGGTTAAACAACAATCTCCAGGATGGCTTGAGCATCCAATCATACGACTTAAGAATCAAACTTACCATGTATGGCATTTCAAGAAAAATAATAACAAATAAGAAAATGTATGTGCGTAAATGTGTGTGTGTCTTCAACTTCTGGTTGTGTGTGAGAGTGTCAGTGTGTCCAAGGACTGCTACTTGTTTTGTCTAGGTAGGTACATAAGCTGCACAATGGAAAAATCCCAAGACACAGAGAAAGTCAGAAAGTGAAGCCCAAGAAATAAGAAAATATTTAACACACAGCAACTATAGAATTACCACAACAAATTAATTCAAGTACTTTACTATAGTATGGTTCAAAAACACTATGGTATTTACTATAAATAACTATGGTATTTTTTTCACCTGGGAATAAAGAAAAAAAATCCTTATTTTAGAATTTATATTCGAGAATGTATTGTGATTCTGTTGACTGTCTATTATGTGTCAGCTCAGCTGATTTTTGGATTGATGGGGAGAGGGAAGTTTATAAGTGAGATTAAAAAAAACTGCTTAAAAGCAGCAGCAGCAGCAAAAAAAAAATAAAAAATAAAAAAATATATATATATATATATATATATATACACACACTAGGCTAAATGGGAAATCATACTAAATACCAAAACTGTATATTATATACTGTATTTAATTTCTCCCATTTTGTTTCCTTTTATCTTGCTTTCAATACGAGCACAAAGGGGATTCAGATCCTGAAGACTCCATGCAATGATGCTGTCACCACCAGTCTCTGCTCCTTGGATTTTGCAAGCTTTTCCTTGCTCCTTATTTTTAATAAACCTTTAATAAACATAAAAGTTCCCAGTGTTAGTTTTTGTGAAAAAAGGCAGATACACCTATATATGATTAACACACAACTTGGCGCACAATCTTTAGTTCTATTTAGATTGCTCCTGCTGACTAGAACATAACTTTCTCCTTTCCGTGTCAGTGGGGAAACCATGCATTCATATTGCTTTCTCTGAGTGACTGGATCATCCTCATGCAGCACTGCAAACCATAGCGGAGACTACAAGAACATGTAGGAAAGGACAGATGAAATACTTGACATGCAGTTTATTATAAATGTATAAATCCATTGCACTAAATCAGTGCAAAAGTCAATATGTGTATAATCATGTTTTATTTTAGAGTTGAATATATTGTGTATGAATGTATATAGTAATAAGTGAATGGGGTGCATAAGAATTGTTAACATTAAGATTAATTAAATTTAACTTAATTAAATTTTACATTTCACTTATTTGCAATGTTTTTTTTAAGACAATCACCTGTCACCTGCATGTCTCCTGTCCCTCTAAAACCATAGTGAACATGACATGATTGCCCTTAACTAACATACAAGTTTAAAAACATAAAAATAATCCAAAACAACTGCAACGCGATCTTTAAACAAGGTAATGTTAGCCAGAAATATGTTAACAAGGCAGGCAACGCTGGTTGAAAACACTAATCCTCAAATATTAGCAGGTTTTTATCTTTTAAAAACAACATTGCTGTAACTACATACACATACTACATTCACATGTCGGTGTATTATATAAATATTGTAAACCGATGCATTTATTGACTATAAATTACCAAAAATCACGGTTCTGTCTCTCAAACCCTATCATTTTGAATTGCCGCCGAAGCACTTCCTGGAACTATCTGAAAGCTACACGAATCACGTGACGATCAAGCGTTTTGAACTTCCGTTGTCGCAACTCTGTCTCTCTATGGCTCTGATATTAATGATCCCGACTGTTACGTAACAGTCGGTGTTATGTTGAGATTCGCCTGTTCTTCGGAGGTCTTTTAAACAAATGAGATTTATATAAGAAGGAGGAAACAATGGAGTTTGAGACTCACTGTATGTCATTTCCATGTACTGAACTCTTGTTATTTGACTATGCCAAGATAAATTCAATTTTTCATTCGAGGGCACCTTTAAACAGAATCTCAACCCAACGTGCTTGACACGTGAGAACAAACCTAATGGACTACTTGCACTGAGCCTCGTGACGCACATCCGGTTTGTAATATTACGGCTCAGTTGTTTCCGGTTATATATATTTTCAATGCGCCGTTATCACATAGATAACTAAACCCCTCTTAAAACGAGTGTCCTCGGGATGATTTTAAATTCCAGACATATTCAGAGACAAGAGAAGAGATTCTGATGATTACCGTGTACAGACCTTTCCAAACTCAACAGAACTTTAAGTTTTAATCCAACATAAGCTGTGATTCTTTCACCACAGGGTGTCAGCGCTCTACTAGTGATTGCGACGCTGCAGTGTGAGACGTGATAAATAAGATCAGAATGAACATATTTTAGTCTCTATTCTGTGCCATTTTTTCTGACAACTATTTATGTAATTCACACATTTATGCCAAAAATCCTAATAGTCAAGGTAGTTGCGCTGTCATTGCGTTATTCTTTAAGATTAATTAATAACACCGTTAAAGCAGTTATCACATTCATTCAACTATTTCAAACACTGGAATAAAAGAGCAGTTTTAACTTTTTTTTTTTGTTTGTCTTGCCATCGTGATAATGCGTTGTCACCCATCGTTACTACACTTACCATAGTAAAACAATGCACTTCCTGTGTTTATCAGTCAAATTCATTTAAATGTACATTTAACAGGTATGAAATATGATGACTAAGAGAAAAACACTGCTAATGAGAAGACGAGCACTTGACGGCGGAAGGTTAGTGGGGAAATATATTTATTTATTATTCAGAATGCGCATTTGGAAGGGGAATATATTAATAAACATTTCAGCAGGTTGAAGATAATTAATGTTAATGCAGAGAATATGATTAATTGTTTAAAAAACATTTCGCAGCCCTAAAATGTAGTAATAATCTGCGTTTTCACAAGAAGCTCTCTGTATATAAGTGCGCTGAACGCTGGCCGGAAACGCTCGAGCCGTAATAAGTAGAACGCGGAAGTAGCTGTGCAAGTAGTCCATTGGTTCTTGCTGAAGCTCAAACGTGCTGCGTAACACGAGAATGAACCTCATTGGTTCTCGCACGTCAAGCAAACATGCTTGAGCTTCTGTTTATAATAACCAATGTGTGCATTGATGAATGTTTATATGTGGGGGAAAAAAGCCTTAATTCAATCTGTTTATCATATAATTTGACCATGTCTCTTCAGAAAATTTGGACTAAACATATAGATTAGTTTTATGACCTCTTTATGAAGTGGTAGTGGTGTAGACTGTCTATGGAGGGACAGAAATCACTCAGATTTTATTCAAAATATCTTCATTTGTGTTCTGAAGATGAATGAAAGTCTTACAGGTTTGGGATGACATGAGGGTGAGTAATGAATGACAGAATTTTCATTTTTGGGTGAACTAACCCTTAACACTCCATGTGTGGCAAAACCACTTGCAGAACATAAAAATTCAAATGCCCTCCTGCAAACTGATCTCTGATGTGATTCAGAACTGGTTTGACTATATGTCCAGGTTACTAAGCATTATTTTTAATTGCATGTGGACAAAAACTGCCAATTAAAGGTGCAATTTAAATTTGACACAGATCTGTCAAAAACACTCAGAGAATTTGCCACAGGCACTTCCACACAATGCTTTGAAACGCCCTTTGGAGAAAGGTGTCCTGCTGCGTGCCTGACCGGCCTATGAGTTCCTGACCCCCTGTGAGGCTGATCATCCTGTCAAATATTTAGCTGGGAACCTTTCTCCAATGTGCCTTTCGAAAAACCATCTTATGAATATCTTATGAAACTGCATTTTTTTTTTTTTTTTTTTTTTTGTAATAAGTTGTATAAACCTAACGTGCATGGCAAACATCAAGCACTCAGACAGCACCAACCAGTGAGTGTTGTGAGGAAGCAGGTGCTCCATGTGGGAATACCTGCAGGCCTTTCAAACAGTATTTGCTGTTATGTGCGGTTGTGTCAGCTGACACACAACATGTCACACTGGCATGTTGTTTAACACATCAAGACCATCAATGTCATCCTCTCAGAACACTGATGACGTCTTTTACGCTCCATAAATTAAACTTGTGTCAAATATATTGCAAAGCAATTTTGACAAAAGGGGAGGGAGAGTACATTTATCCACCTGTCTTTAATAATCACGGTACTCTATCTTCATTTCGCTCATCATGTAGCTGATTATTCTCTGCCAGAAAAACTGATTTAGATCAGAATGCATTTATTCTGACTGTCAAGCACGTGGAAATAGTTTCATTCTAGATGCTCAAATATGTGCCAGCATCAAGTTTCAACGTCTCCACACAGTAAATGTAGAGGTATGATGCATTGTATATAGTTAAAAATATATTTTTTAAATTTAAAGTTCATAAAATACACTGGTCCCAAAAAGTATTAAGACAACTAATCCACACTTAATGTATAAACGTCATTGCATAGATAGAATGTCAGTGGAATCTGCAAACACTCAATGCTAGATCTTTTCTTGAATTTTCTGAGCAGTTTTTGCATTGACATTTAACCAAATGGTGTGAAGGTGATGAACTACGGACTTTAATTAAACCTAACAAACTTCTTTTTGTGAAATGTTTTGCTTAAGAAGTGTGCTTGTCTTTTGAATAAATGCATGCTTTGATATTGTTATAGTGTGTCCTAATACTTTTTGGGGCCTCTGTACAGTATATTGCATTTGTGAAGTTTCAAAACAATGTTTTTTTTTTTGTTTTCCAAGAAACTTGCATATTAATTTTTCCATACCTCACAAACTATTAACCCATTTTTAGAACATAAAGTGAAATGAAATGAAAACAGGGTAATTCTCAATGCTTTTATAGAGTTTAAGTGAGCAGTTTGACAGTGCACTGAAATGTTTACTTAAAATTCAAGGACTATTCTGGACCCATGTTTATTAAAAAAGCCTCAGAGCTTGGATTATCTGTGAATTTTCCCAATAATGGCAATCAGGTTTCTAAGCAAAAAATATCCTGGATCAGCAGAAATGAAAAAAATTTGTTCAATTTCAGTTATGCAAAGTATTAAAGCCTCGTGCAGGTTTGGCTGTGAGTCTTCTCTTTTGTTTCCTTCAGGCAGATAAGACACATGAACAGATAGACACGCCTATTCACACCTGTGTGGCTCTGCAGTGCATACATATTTAGGAAAATTACACTTTATGGAATTAATTTTTGTTGGAGTGAACAAAAACTAAATTTCCTCATGGAAGATAATACTGTTCAAACATTTGGGGTTGGAAAGCTTTTGAAAAAATGTCTCTTCTGCTCACCAAGGCTGCACTTATTTGATCAAAAATACAGTATAAAATATAGTAATATTGTTAATTATTTTAACAATTCAAAATAACTTTTCTATTTGAATATATTTTAAAATGTCATTTATTCCTGTGATCAAAGCTGAATTTTCAGCATCATTACTCCAGTCTCCAGTGTCACATGATGCTTCAGAAATCATTCTAATTTGCTGCACAAGACACATTTCTGATTATTATTGATGTTGAAAACAGTTGTGCTGCTTCAAATTTTTAAGGGAACCATAAGATGTTTTTGTTTCAGGATTCTTTGATGAATGGAAAGTTCAAAAGAACAGCATTTATTTGAAATGGAAATATTTTGTAAGGTTATAATTGACTTTAGAGTCACTTTCAATGTGTCCTTGCTGAATAAACGTATTAATTAAAAAATTCATACTGAAAATGTTATATTAATAATTATTAATACATTTATTTACAGTTTTTTCATACAATTGAATGTACAGACTTATATATGATCACATTTGTCATCTGCAAAAAAATAATAATTTTTTAATAATTAAAACAATAATTTTTTAAACATCAGGATGTCACCAATAAAAACTTTCAGAACACAACATTACACAGAATCGAATATAATATAAAATCAAATAATAGCACTCTGTCAGAAGGCACTGATGGTGCACTTTACATTCTTGTATATGCACTGTATATGCATTCTTGCTTTTTTTTAACTGTGGCACACAAATGCAAAAAAAATAAATCCTTTGCTTTGGCCTCATCATAAAATAAATGCACTTACATGCAAGCATGTGTGTGTTACCGACTTAAAGCATACAGATCTGCCTTTAGTTTTCGAAATGTGGGTCGATTTCTTGGATCATACTGCCAGCACTGACACATGAGGGCATAGATTTCATCCGGACAGTTATTTGGGGCTGGCATACGATATCCTAAAAACAAAAACAAAACATATAACCAACCCTTGCTCTGCAAACAGGCGATTAGCCATAGTTTTATGTGTGTGTGTTATATATACTATAGAGTGTGTGAAGTACCTCGCTCCACCTCGTCTCTGGTCTGTTGGTTACTCATGTTTTGTGGTATGGTATATGGTGTGACTCCTCTGGAGAACGTCTCCCACAACAGCACTCCAAAACTCCACACATCACTCTCAGTGGTGTATCGCCCTGATGAAACAACAGAGGGCAGTGTTGAGACGTAAAACCCTCAAACATGACCAGTCAGGCATAATGCAGTGTTGTTTGGGATACTCTGCGCTCTGGGTACAAACTGATCCCCCTTAACAGAACTAAAACATGCATAGTCTAACATCTGTTTTAGTTCTTTTTTAATTCATCAATCCTGTGGCAATGTGTGCTTAATGGATTAATTCACTTTCAAATGAAAATTACCCCAAGCCATCCTAGGTGTATATGATTTTCTTCTTTCTGATGAACACAATTGGAATTATATTAATAAATATCCTGACATGTCCAAGCTTTATAATGGCAGTGAACGGGATCAACAAGTATGATCTGAAGAAAGTACATCTATCCATCATAAATGTACTCCACACGGGTTAATAAAGGCCTTCTGAAGCGAAGCGATGCGTTTGTGTAAAAAAATATCCATATTTAACAAGTTATGAAGCAAAATGTGCTCGGATTGGTCGGCTGCACCAGTGTGTCGTGATTGGTCAAGCACTTCAAGCGTGTTTCAGAAATGTCCCGCCCCTTCCCATGATTTTCAACACACTACTAACTCACTCAACCAGGCCCCGCCCCTTTATTTTTGCATATTCCTTGGGTTGAATCCCAGATGAAAACTCAAAACTACAATGGAGGCGTTTGAGGGAGTTCAGAAACAGTGACACTGATACAGAGAATAACTCCCGCTGGAGGGTCTTTTTGTAACTTTGCAGACCTTTTTCATGCTCAACATTAGAAAGTTAATATAGCATAATAGGACTTCTTTAAGTGAAGTTGGTACCATAATTGAGGGCTTCAGGTGCCGTCCATTTGACCGGGATCTGCCTCATTCCTCCCGTAGCAGAATAAACACCATCCTGCTCTTGACGAGACATACCAAAATCACTGATCTTCACCACGCTCTCCTCTCCCACCAGACAGTTACGGGCAGCCAGATCTCTAGAGAGAGAGAGAGAGACAGGGGAAATTAGAGAGATTTATTGTAGGTTGCTTTGAAATAAATGAAAGCATAGAGAGAAAGACAGAAAGCTAACTAAAAAAAAGTATAAGAATGACAGACAGAAACTGAATTCACTGGCTCTATTAAAACTCAATCCTCTCGAGAGACACTGAAGCGTTTGACACAGCATGAGGGAAACTATCAGATGGAGCAGTGAAGTTTCATTTCCTCTCAGTCTCATTATCCCAAAATCTTCCCATCGGGCATTGCTTGCAAACCGCTGGTAAAAAGACTTAACCATAATAGAGAAATACCTAGAGTCTACTTATTGCATTCAATAAAAACCAGCTGTGAGCTCTTTATGAGGTCTGCTAGTGCTTTATGGATCTACTTTAGTTTCTCAGCATTGAGACTGAGATCTTATGGAGTATATAATTTCACTATATTTCATTGTCCTTCTGTTTCATTTTCAAACTCTCACCGATGAATGCACTTCTTGTTTTCCAGGTATGCCATGCCAGACGCAACATTTTCTGCCATCCTGATCAACATCTTGGGCTTCAAGTTGTGGCCTTCGGTGCGCAAAAATGTCAGAAAGTCCCCTCCTGTCAGGAGAATACACCATCAAGAGACTGTTTTGTGGCTTGAACATTTTAAACTAATAGTTCGTCATCATTTATTCATTGATTTAATACTTATAATAATTTGTTAATAATAATAATAATAATAAATATGCAAATAAAAAAGGAGTTCCTTTATATGAATTTTTTCATGGTAAATAAATAAATATTTTATTATTTTATAACTTTAATAATTTATCATTAATTTAATAATACAACAATTTAATAATAACAATATTATCTCATGATTTTCTACATACGTTTGTTCTTCAAAAAATAACTTACGTTTATGGTGCTCTTGTCATTTTTGGAGCTTAACAATATAAATTATCACCTAGAGCTGCACGATTCTAGATAAATTGAGAAATTTGTTTCAAATTTTAATTTGTTTCAAATAGAGATCATGATTCTCCCACGATTCTGAACAGACAACTAAACAAAATAACATGTAATTTACTAGAGGTTCTGATAAAATGTTAATTTCTGCCATTTAAAAAGTTTAATTAATCTGAATGACTGATTCAATGACTCACTCATAAATAATTCACTTGTTTCATTACTGGACGAATCAGTGGTTTTGAACAATTAATACATTTTTTAACGTCATGTGTAATGTTGTAATGATTCAGTTGTTATCTGAAGCACCAAGTTACTTTCAAAATGTGATTTGCTCTATTTTCATTGCTTTCAAAGACATCAGTGTTTATATCTGAACTATAAATTTTTATCACAGTACTTCTTTAATAAAAAGAATATTTGTAGCACAGAAATAATGATTCTGTGTTGTAAAGACTGTTTGTGAAGCTGTTTCATATGATAACGGCTCTTTCTGGCTCAGCGGCAGTGCAAACACATGTTGTATCCCAATTCGCCAACTTATACTATGCCCTAAAAGTATGTACTGTTTCTATGAAGAAAAAGTACATACTTTTGAGTGTGTAGCAGAAGAGTATGCAAGGTTTGGGAAATACTACTTAATTGTCATTGTCATAATTGTGTCTTTAACGGACGCTCTGTCGCTTAGTTATATGCAACTTAAAATCTTAGTTATATGCATAGTTATATCGCTTAGTTATATGCAACTTAAAATCCTCCACATTCAATTAAATTGAATTTCCTACCACTTCAGAGAGAAATATAACGTTAGTCGCAAGTTGATCTGTCAGTCATGGGAGAACTCTCCTCATGTTTGCATAATGATGTATTTAAAAGTTAATGTCTAAACGCATCGTTATAAAAGTTCACACTGCTGTTGCAGATGAAATACAATGTGGATCACATTTAATAAATATATTGTAGTCAGGTTAGATACTGATTATTAATCACTCAAACCCCTTTATCTTAACCGCTCTGCTTAACCGTCGGTTTTGCATATCCGTCATGTTTGTAGTTTTTTTTAACACATTTTATTAATGTTTGTAGTTCTCATCAAATCCTCGTCCACAGCACAATGGGTTGTGGGCAATATTAGCCATTAGATACGAGTGTGCACGGATCTGCACTTTGGATTCTAACTGGAAAAAGATACCCATCCAGGTATCTTTGGAATACTCATTTCCAGTGTTGGGCATGTTACTTTAAAAAAGTAATTAGTTATAGTTACTAGTTACTTCTCACAAATAGTAACTGAGTTAGTAACTGAGTTACATCATTATAAAAGTAACTAATTACCAGGGAAAGTAACTATTGCGTTACTTAAAAAAAAAAAATTAAAATATGTCAAATAACTTGCCCCTAATATTAAATATAAGTCTAAAAATAAATTATTCTTCATCCGACTCATGACTTATGATCTGCTCTTGCTCACGACATGAAATTTCTCTGTACTGTACTACATGTTGTAGCCATTAAAGAAAACGTAGTTTCATATTTATGTTTAAATAAGCCTATGTTATATTTTAAATTCATCTATTTGATTATGAAAAGTGAACAACATGAGTAAGATAGGATACATCATAAGATGCACAATATATCGGGAGTCATGGAGTGGGTCAGACATGATTTTGACAACTTCATTAAGTTTTGTTTTGTAGAAAACCTTTCTTTAAAGTGAATTTCGTTTTCTAAAAAATGTATCTTAATTGTAATCAATGTTTCAGCAACCAATTGCCTGGATTTAATAAATAAGAAGCAAATATAGCAGAAAATATAATCATGACAATATAATCATGGCGCCGGCGCGATCACTTGCACGTGAACTGGAGCACGTCTTACAGGCTAAATGATCCGAAACTCAGCGGCTGCTTGCCTCACAGACATGAGAAATATATCTATGGAAAGCTTGAAATGTCTACTTTAAAACGAAATAATTCATAACGAAAAGAAATAGGCTACTCTCTGATTATGTAATCCGAATGAAATGTGCATTTTCTCTCTAAGAGCGTCCATGGAGATGATGAGAGTCAACAATGTCAACTTCATCTTTACAGCTGACACTGATTCAGAAAACATTAGTTTATTAATAAACAATTCAAATGTCTCCTTGCTTTTTTTGTCATTCATAATCATTACTTTTGCCGGTTCTTTATGGCAAGCTTTACGCTTGAGTGCTATATAGCCTATATTATGTAAATGCTCATTATTATGGTTTATTCTCTCCAGTATTTAAGAAATCAAATTAATATAAATGTGATTAGTCTACTAATGGCTACTTGAACTAACAACTACTAGTCGACTAGAAAAAAACTTATTTCACATATTTTCTATCCAGCATGTCACAAAGGGCGTTCTCGCATGCTCACAGACACACACACACACACACATGGAGCATTGAACATTATTATCAGTTTAAAATGATATTTGTGTATGACTAACCCCAACATACACCAGAGAAAATGTGAATTGGGACACAGCAACAGATTTGAATGTTATGATGTGATTTTGTCAAAGGTGAAATAGACATGGCGAATCATTGTCAATTAGGAATCAGATCATGTTTGAATTGAGGTCGCGATCTATAACAATTAATCGTTCATTTTTGGGTGCACTGTTCCTTTAAATGATTTTAATGAACTCTTAGACGTACCTTGGACTAGTTCCATGATGATATATATTGGCTGTTTTTGTGTGCAGACGCCGATTAGCTTCACTATGTTTGGGTGGTCGTACTGTTTTAGGATCCTGGGATAGAAATGGAGATATGTTTAGTTAAATGAGAGTGTGTATGTGTGAGTATACACAGTATGTGTGTGTTCATCAGTGTATATACAAACCTGGCCTCCATTAGGAACTTGTTCTTGTGTTCTGCGGGTAGATTCTCTCGGCAGGCTTTCACAGCGACTGGCGTGTTGTCTGAACGCAGGCGGCCACTGAACACCTCACCAAAGTTGCCCTAAAAACATCCAAAGCATTACAAGAAGCAACATCATTAATAAAGAACTGGTTTGAACAGTTTGAACATTTTAAATCTTTTTATATAACACAGAAGATATCCGGGCTTACCCGACCAATGCTCTGTCCAAGGATAACATCATCATGCTCCAAGACCCACTTATCCTAACCCCCCCCCCCACAAAAAAATGAATTAATCTATGCAAACTTAATAATGATTGGTCAATCACAGCACTCAGCCTTCCTAGGTGTATATGACATTTTTTTCTTTCAGATGAACACAATCAGAGTTATATTAAAAAATATCCTGGCTCTTCCAAGCTTTATAATGGGAGTGAATAGTAACCAATATTTTAAAGCCCAAAAAAGTGCATCCATCCATCATTCCGTTAACGGAAGCCAGTGATTATAGTTTATAAAGTTATTAATATGGATATTTTTCTTACAAAAACACATTGCTTTGCTTCAGAAGGCCTTTATTAACCCCCTGGAGCTGTATGGATTACTTTTATAATGGATGGATGCACTTTTTTGGCTTTAAAATCTCGAGCCCCATTCACTCGAGATTTTGTGTGTCAAGATTTTATGTGACGACGACTCAGGTTGATTGGGATCCATAAGCGGTTTATTGGTAAACAGCAAGCTCACAGTACAGACAGGCGTGGGCCTTATCAGCAGTGTAAATAACACTGTCAGAGGCAGCACAATAGTTGTAGTCATAACCAGGCAAAGGATCGGGGTAGGCAGCAAACAATAGGGTAACAGGCAGGCGACAAACAATCCAAGGTCAGTAATCCAAACAAGGTCAATACATGGGCAGACAGAAACAGGAATCAAACTGATATGATCTGGCTGATATGAAATCTGATATGATAATCAGGCCAGGTATGTGGGTGCTTGGGATTTGTAGTCCAGTTAATACTCGGGAGAGTGAGATCTCCGGTGGCCGATCGAGGGATCTTTGCTGGCATTCATAACACATTATAAAGCTTGGAAGTGCCAGGATATTTTTTAATATAACTCTGATTGTGTTCGTCTGAAAGAAGATAGTGATATACACCTAGGATGGCTTGAGGGTAAGTACATATTGGGATCATTTTCATTTTTGGGTGAACTAATCCTTTAATGGCCAATGCCCATATCTAGATATCATTAATGCCCACTCTCTTAGTAGATAAAAAGACACTCCAAATATAAAGTTCATTTATAAACGTTTAACTTTTAACTATTAAACGTTGATCTTCTAAGATGTTTAAATGTCCTTTTGTCATTTGATGTTATTGCTAAAGGTTCTTTAAGAATCTTTGTGTAAAAGAGTTAAATTATGAACTTTTTTCTAGGTGGATCTTAAAAAGGATAAATAAATAAATAAATCATTATTATTAAATAATACCAATAATAATATTATTATTGCTATTATTATTATGGATGTATTACATATTTGAATAATTTAACAGTTTAACAATGTAATATTAATGTAATTATTAATTTAATTCTAGCTACTTCCACTAATAATAATAATATTTTTGGATTGTGAGTTATGGATATTTTTTTAATAATAATAATAATAATGATTTTTTTATTACATTATCATTTGAAAATATTCATAAACCCACAATCCAAAAAATTTGAAAATAGTTTATCAATAGTTAAAGGATTAGTTCACTTCAGAATACAAATTTCCTGATAATTTACTCAGCCCCATGTCATCCAAGATGTTAATGTCTTTCTTACTTCAGTCAAAAATAAATGAAGGTTTTTGAGGAAAACATTCCAAGATTATTCTCCTTATAGTGGACTTCACTGGGGTTCAACGGGTTGAAGGTCCAAATGTCAGTTTCAGTGCAGCTTCAAAGAGCTCTACATGATCCCAGACGAGGAATAAGAGTCTTATCTAGAGAAACTATTGGTCATTTTCTAAAAAAATAAACATTTATATACTTTTTAACCACAAATGCTCATCTTGCACTGCTCTGCGATACGCCACGCATTACGTAATCACGTTGGAAAGGTCACATGTGATGTAGGCAGAAGTACCTCGGTAGGGCGAAAAACTCCATCTCATTTTCTCCTCCAACTTCAAAACCGTCCGACATTGTTGTTTTACCTGTTTTGTAAAGGGTGTTTCACTTAGTCTTTGCACGTTCGCTTTGTGGACACTGGATCAGGACTTCCACCTACGTCACGCGTGACCTTTCCAACATGATTACGTAATGCGTTGCGCATCGCAAAGCAGTGCAAGACGAGCATTTGTTGTTAAAAAGTATATCATTTTTATTTATTTTAGAAAATGACCGATCATTTCTCTAGATAAGACTCTTATTCCTCGTCTGGGATCATGTAGATCATGTAGAACTGACATTTGGACCTTCAACCCGTTGAACCCCAGTGAAGTCCACTATATGGGAAAAATCCTGGAATGTTTTCCTCAAAAACCTTCATTTCTTTTCCACTGACGAAAGAAAGACATAAACATCATGGATGACATGGGGGTGAGTAAATTATCAGGAAATTTTAATTCAAAAGTGAACTAATCCTTTAATCAGATTGTAGAGAGCACTGTTAGTTAGTATAATCTGAAGTGGGCAGGGAAAGGAGAAGCTCTTATTTGGCCAAAGGGGAAATGATAACATTCAAAATGACAAAAAAAAAGGTCCAATTTACAACCTCGTCCAATATGTATCAGCCTGTCACTACTCAGCAGTAATATGTATAGTAATCATGAGACTGATTTGGGATCAGTGACAAACCTTGAGGATGGGTCTCTTCAGCACAATGTCTGTCCTCTTAGTGACGTTCTGATGGGAGGTGAGGAGGTGATTCATTAGCAGCGGTACAGAGGCGAAGCCCTCACCGTCAAGACGATACACACCCTAAAATAAACACACAAACATGTCAGCTTACCACTGCACACACCATGTACAGGAACAAAAAAGCACCTATAAAACTCACTCACGTCCGCACTCTGAATGAGGAAGTGCCGGCACTGGCCGCCCCAGTGCACAGACAACACGTATTCTTGTTTGCCCTGGCTTTCTCTAACTAAGAAGTCCCCATCGTTCTTCAGCAGTTCCTGAACCTCCAGACGGGGGATGGCACCGTGATACCAGCCCTGCTGTGTCAAGGGCTTCTCCGCCTCGGGCACCGGCGTCAGGGCGGGGGGAACCTGGCGAGATGTATAAAATACACTACTCTACAGAAAGTCGTAGACACAACAATGAGCGGGGAGGAGGAGCGAGAGAAAGACTGCCACCAAACCCAATACCACTAACCGTATACTTGGGCTTGAACAAGCTGCTGAGATGGCTCACGATTACGTCCATGTTGAGGTGCTTATGTTCTTTGTCACGCTCCTGCATGAAAACAACATGGCGAATAAAACAACGGCGTGACAAACAAATCTGTACAACAAGATGCAAATGCTTTGACTAGCGCTGTCAGTCATGGGAAAAGCCATTAAATGTTAAAGCACAAGATCGCAGCGGACATTCAAACTGATTTTTTATTATGAACATAGGACTGACCTGAAGGAAAATGCTAAATCTAAATGCAAGTAATAAACTTGGTCACTCGATATCTCTCTCACGATACTCTTCTACATAATGCAGTAAGCTTCAATGAACAAAATCAAGAGAGAACGAACTGTGTTTACATTGACAGACGCAACAACATACACAATCAGTGGCGCAGCGATACTTATGTAATGCGGTCAGCTGTATGTCCTTGGGAATTTTACAATGGCTTCAAACGCAGCTTAACCAATCAGAATCAAGGGCCGGAACTATCCATTTTATAAATAATAATATATACAGTTTACTACAGTATGGTTCAAAAACACTATAGTACTTACTATAAATTACTATACTATATTTTTTCACCTGGGTGTGTATTTATAGCCCTCAGTTTGTTTAGTTCTTTGTCTAAATAAATGTATTTAATAGATATGCATTTTATTTCATTTATTTATTATTTAATGATTATTATAACTTTTTAATTATGTCTTCTAAGACAGTGTGTTCAGGGTTGGTTGGGAAGAGATTGAAAATGTAAATAGTATTATTTCTGATAAGTACAAATAATTACATTCATTTTTGCAAATAAGCAGATTAAGGATTATATTATATTATATTATATTATATTATATTATATTATATTATATTATATTATATTATATTATTATATTATATTATCAGGGATTGACATGAACTTTTTTGCTCACCAGTCACTTTTTGCAGCAGGTATATTAGGCTGCTGTCACTTTAAGACCTGATGCACGGATCCATTATACTGTTACACGTGTTTTCTTTGACAACTGTTTACGTTCACTTAAAACATAACTGACTGTGTTTAAGTGAATACTCACCAAGACCGGCATTTTGACATTATTTTGTGTATTTGACTGTTTAAGCTCAATAAGCAGTGAAAAATAACTTAATTTAGTACTGAGAGGCGGCTTTATGTGGCGCACTTTGGGTGTGAGCACAAAATCTGCATGAATGAGTAAAATTATGCGCAATATGCGCAGTCCCACGCCAAATTCAAGCCCTGTAACACCAACAATATTCATCCGGAGCAAATAAAAAGAGTGAGTGAGAGGAGGAGGGTTTGTGTGTCGACTCGATGTCAGAGAGATGAAAGCTGGTATTGTGTGTCTATTCTGCATTTTCTATTGAAGTTTTAATGTTTTAAACATGAAAATATATATTCTTGTATTCAAAACTAAAGGAATTCACTTAATGTATTTTCTCCTTACTGTATATACTCAAAATATTCTTTTTTTTGGAGAACGCACAGTTAAATCAGGAGGTCAGCTGAACACAAATAAAAATGATTTACAGTGGAATCATGTCTCAGTCTTCTGATATATGTTAGAGAAACAACCATATTCAGAAAGGTCAAACAGCAACATGCAAGTCAGGGGAGTTCAGAGTCAACAAGGTTGTGCAATTCTCATATTTCAAAATCAATGTAACAACACAGCATGACTGGCTTTGATACTTTACAGTACATCTCTATGGTGCTGCATTTTACAGCTTTGAAGAAGCCACTATATTCTTTACAGGGGCCATATCATGTTTTTTTTTTATTATTTTATTTTCAGTCCAATTATAATGTTCTATAAAGTTATAAAAGTTTCTACAAAGTTTCTGTGCAATAATTTAATTTTCTCTCTATCCCTTAGAAATACATGGGCCTTATCATGATTCACTCTGGGGTTTAGAAATGATACTAGTTATCTATGCAACTTCTAGTTATCTTCCTTCTACCTTGACTAAATGGACCAAGTCAACAGATGTCAAGCCGAGTCAACTTTTATTTTAAAAGATAATGTAAAAACTCAAGATTTCTCATGATCTTATTACCCTATCAACCTGCCAGTAAGGATGTTTGAAAAGTCAGATATGCAGCTTTTATAATACAGCTGGATAAAAATCCAAAGGTTAATCTAAGCTATCCTGAAACCTTTTCAGCAAATGTGTAAGAATATCTGAAGCTCTCAGGACAGATTTATTGAGATGAGACTGGACTCACTGAGTTGTTGGAGGTGACAGATATCCGATCATCATCCAGGCCAACAGTTGGGACCTCATTATTGCCCAGAGACTGAAGTTTATCGGCCAGAATCCTCCGCTGGGCCTCCAGACGAGCGCGAGCCACCATGGACAGAACTACCTGCTGTCTGCTGTCCTCCAGAGCATTACGCTTACTGAACTGATACACCCTAAAAAAACAAGGGAGGAGGACAAGCTCACATTAATGCAAAAAGTGGTGAGAATTTGGTGAAATCTGGATGTTCCTAACGCTTTAAAATTATTTGATTAGATTCATTTTGATTAATTTCCTTTTATTGCCACTGTTGAGGCACAAGAAGTTGATATACACCAGCACTTCTCAAAGTCCGGACTCCGGTCCGGATCCGGACCCGGAGGGAATTTAATCCGGACCCGCCTCCATTTCGTATTTCAACAGCAGTAATTGTGTGTAAGGGATTAAAAATCTGGATTTCCTACTTTGATAAACGAATGTCAAAATCATTTGTTTAGTGTTTTATGTCTTTTTGGAGATGGTCCGAAATTAAAGCGAAGGCGAGATATTTAAAGTTTTCCTCCGTGATTCAGTTGCCATGACATCCAGTGAGCATATACTTTTGATGTAATTGGACACGAGTCGCGCGACGCAGCGTTTGAATGGGTGTGGAGCAGTGGTTCTCAACCTGCGGCCCGTCACAAATGTAAATGCGGCCCGCGATATGCCGACCACAATAATAATAATAAATAGCATACAATTTATTTTTGTTTTAAAATTTAAATTAAAGTGAATTAAATAAATATAAATGAGCTATAATGCTTTATTTGTCATATAAAATAATTTTGGTGAGCATTTATTATTTTCAGACATCAGGCAATGTAGGCTAATGACGCAATCACTCAGTTAACGAAACAAACACAAGTGCGCGCTTAGGAAGAATCCAAACAGTAGCCATTAATTTTGTAAATTTAAGCCTCAAAATGGTCAAATTTGTTATTAAAGGAGAAAAGCTAAATGTGGAAGATAAAATGAAGGAACACATGCAAACAAGAAGAGTCGCAGCATCAGCAGCAAAGGTAAGAAGAATGGAAGAATGGAAGAATCAGTTTGCTGTTAGGCCTAATGAGCGAGATGGGCAGCCTTCCTGTTTGCTCTGTAGTAAAGTACTTGACAAGCAAAACCTACAATTTCAAAAGACTGAACTGTGAATTCGATGTGTTTGTTTGATGTATTTTAAATCAGTAAAAATAACCGCATCATCGCACCCGCGGCTGGATGAGCCCAACTCTGCGCGCGCTCGCGGATCCGATGCTGCGCGAGGGATTGCGACATGACAGAATGCTTGATATCGTCAGAGATTGTAATTAGCCTACAGTGCGCTCAGTGTTGTTTGTAAAAAGAGCTGAGTAACATTTGCTTATTAAGGCATTTATGTGATTGTTTGGTGACTATTGCGATGCTTTTGAAGAGAGTCATACAGTCATACAGAATTAAATAGCAACTTAAAGTGATGTATATACAGTTTGTGTGTTAATTGAGCATTACTGATTATTAAAGATAATGTCAGTAAGTTAGTTTTTATTTGTTATTTATTGTGTTCAAAATCTTGGTATAATAATAGCCCTTGTGCATTGTTCAAATTCACTACCCTTTCGTTATGTTCGTGGCTGAAAACATCCACTAAATAAAACTGCTGTAAAAATGTATCAGATAAATATTTTTTTCAAATTTTTTTGCATAAATCTGTTAATCAACCTCTGTCCTGAAAAAAACTACTAAATGTTTAAAAAAAATTCAAGATTTTTACTTTTTTATTGCCAAGTTTATAAATGATGTCACTGATTTGGGGGAAAAAACACACAAAATGACTTATTTTCAATATAAAAAGTGATTATGGACTGGATTTTTTTTTACCTTTTATCACAGTCTTGGACATGTCAAAGATTAGTAACAACATTGGTTTTGATGCATTGTTAATTTTTGTGCAGCATCAGATTTAAATTTTTTCTCCCTCATTTATTGTTCGTGGCTGTTTTTGCCCCATTGACTTCCATTATAACGACATTTTTTGATTGCAAAGCCATGACACCATAAAATCATGCATTCTTGATTGATGGTGGTTTTCCCTGTTGGGAAGAGGTAAAATTTCTAATTTTTACAGTTGATCACCAGGTGGCGCCATTAACCCTTTAGAAAGGCCTGTGCAAAAAAAAGCTTAGTTACTGGCTTTTATATGGAATTATATGGAGTATAACAGCATATTATAGTGTGTGTGTGTGTGTGTGTGTGAGAGAGAGAGTAAGACCTTTGCGCACTTACCTTGAAAATATGACTCAAAATATGCACCTCAGCTCTCAGAACTACATGGAGTAAACAAAAACAAAGTAAGTGTATTTATGCACCTGCTGCCTTTTGATGGTGAGAAGTACAGACTAAACAAAAACAAGGTAAGTGGATTTAAACACTTGCATGCCATCCTGTTGCGTGACTCCAGGGCCAACGCATTAAGGCAGGAACACACAAAGCCGACACCGACAAACTAGTGGCGACGAAGGCAGACTGCGAGGTTGGCTCACGTCGGCAAGGTCTGGGTCCAAAGTTGCCCTGACACACCAAACCGACGCTCGACAGCTGGCGGCCAAGTAGCACGTCCATTTAGCGCCTGCATAAGATGAAATGCCTTTCCGTACCAGCAGGTGGCAGTAGCTAAACAGCCAATCAGAATGACCAGATGACCCCACAGATGACGAGCTCTGATGCCGATTCAACATGTCGAATCGGCCGAAAAAAAGCTGACAGGGACCAACTTCAGCCGACAGTGAGGAACACACTGAGAAAACTTAGTCGGCTGAGGAACAAAATCTGCCCAACGGCTGACCGTCTGCTTGGTGTGGTCCTGCCTTTATGCCATCGCAAGGGTCCAGAACGTGGATTCTGTGTTCAATCTGTTTTTTGTTTTTTTTACAGAGGAGATGATTGACCTCCATGGGCGCCGCACAATGAGAAACTGGAGTTGTTCCACTTTGGTTCATAATAAATTATGTTCATAAATTTGATGCAGAGTAGATTTTTTACAGAAAAAAATGGAAAAGTGTATCACTGAAGGATTTTTTATGGTTTTAAACTGGCTTTACCATCAAGAAAAGACAAAGCATTTCACACATTCTCACCATCAAAAGGCAACAGGTGTATAAATACACTTACTTTGTTTTTGTTTACTCCATGTAGTTCTGAGAGCTGAGGTGCATATTTTGAGTCATATTTTCAAGGTAAGTGCGCAAAGGTCTTACTCTCTCTCTCACACACACACACACACACTATAATATGCTGTTATACTCCATATAATTCCATATAAAAGCCAGTAACTAAGCTTTTTTTTGCACAGGCCTATCTAAAGTGTTAATGACACCACCTGGTGATCAACTGTAAAAATGAGAAATTTTACCTCTTCCCAACAGGGAAAACCACCATCAATCAAGAATGCATGATTTTATGGTGTCATGGCTTTGCAATCAAAAAATGTCGTTATAATGGAAGTCAATGGGGCAAAAACAGCCACGAACAATAAATGAGGGAGAAAAAATTTAAATCTGATGCTGCACAAAAACTAACAATGCATCGAAACCAATGTTGTTACTAATCTTTGACATGTCCAAGACTGTGATAAAAGGTAAAAAAAAATCCAGTCCACAATCACTTTTTATATTGAAAATAAGTCTTTTTTTGTGTTTTTTTCACCCAAATCAGTGACATCATTTATAAACTTGGCAATAAAAAAGTAAAAATCTTGGATTTTTTTTAAACATTTAGTAGTTTTGATCAGGACTGAGGTTGATTAACAGATTTATGCAAAAAAATTTGAAAAAAATATTTATCTGATACATTTTTACAGCAGTTTAATTTAGTGGATGTTTTCAGCCACGAACATAACGAAAGGGTAGTGAATTTGCCCACAGTGTATTTTTGAGGTTTTGAAAATTTTCAAAGCATTTTCCCAAAATATATATCAAAATAAGATTTGTCACCAAAAATCATTCCATTTGCTGAAACACAAAGAAAGTTGTGGCCAAATTAAGACTCAAAATCACCCCATAGTGGATGAAAACATCCCCAACAACACATAAGGGATAGTATTATCTGCTAATACCATAACATTAAATCTGATTGGTTTGCATTGGTGACGTCATATGTAAATTATATGCGGACCGTGAGACTTGCACTTGGACCATTGTGCGGCCCACTGGGAAAAAAGTTTGAGAACCACTGATATACACTATATATAATATATTGTAGAATGCTTCCATTAAAGGTGTAGTAAGCAATTTCTGAGAAACGCTGTTGAAAGTGGATCAGACTTAGCACCACAACAAACTTGTATTCAATCAGCAGTAAGGGGGCGTGTTCACTCATAATGAGGGAGGAGAGAGAGTAAGCCAATCAGCAGTAGGGGCGTGTCTACTCATGATGGGGGAGGAGAGAGAGTAAGCCAATCAGCAGAAGGGGGCGTGTCTACTCATGATGGGGGAAGAGAGAGAGTGAGCCAATCAGCAGTAGGGGCGTGTCTACTCATGATGGGGGAGGAGAGAGAGTAAGCCAATCAGCAGTAGGGGGCGTGTCCACTCATGACGGGGGAGGAGAGAGAGTGAGCCATTCAGCAGTAGGGGGCGTGTCCACTCATGATGAAGGAAGAGAGTAAGCCAATCAGCAGGAGGGGGTGTGTCCACTCATGATGGGGGAAGAGAGAGAGTGAGCCAATCAGCAGTAGGGGCGTGTCTACTCATGATGGGGGAGGAGAGAGAGTGAGCCAATCAGCAGTAGGGGGCGTGTCCACTCATGACGGGGGAGGAGAGAGAGTGAGCCATTCAGCAGTAGGGGGCGTGTCCACTCATGATGAAGGAAGAGAGTAAGCCAATCAGCAGGAGGGGGTGTGTCAACTCATGATGGGGGAGGAGAGAGAGTGAGCCAATCAGCAGTAGGGGGCGTGTCCACTCATGATGGGGGAGGAGAGAGAGTGAGCCAATCAGCAGTAGGGGGCGTGTCCACTCATGATGGGGGAGGAGAGAGTGAGCCATTCAGCAGTAGGGTGCGTGTCAACTCGTGTATCACTGATAACTCGTCTATCAGTGTCAGTATTTTGGATCCATGCATTAGTTTTAAAGTGACAGCAGCCTAATATTCCTGCTGCTGTCTGTGTTTTTAATGTTAATCAAACTACAAAAGACAAGGAAATCACGCACTGCTCTTGACTAAATAGCTTTTGTAACTTTAATCTTTATTTAATTTATACAGTGAAGATTATATGCAATGTTATTTTACATTTGATTATTTTATTCCATTTCTGTGCCTGAAACTACTGTTAGACACCTAAATAACCTGAAAAGCACTGTTTATTTTATTTGTATCTTTGGTCTATTGTATTTATAGCTGCTGTTGCTTGTAGCTTGATTATTTGTTCTTTTTTTCTTTATTTTTATTTGACAGTAGCCCTTTTTTCCCTGAACATGAGCACATACCAAACCATTGACCCTAAAACCGTGATGTGAGTAATTTGAAGCACCACTATTACTTACCTAAAAAAGATGTGTAAACTTCCTTTTTGAACTCTATTTGGCATTTAAATTGCAAATCTGGAGCAGAGGAGTTCAGTGATCTGTGGTGCGTATGGAGAGCTCACAGACTCACCTCTGGCCGATGTTTGCAGAGCCTTCCTCATCCTGCAGATCCAACTCCAGCTGGTTGACAGTTGCCTGCTGGGAACCAAGAGTACTAGCAAGACACAAGAGCTCCTCCTCCACAGCAGTGAGCCTTGGAGAAGAGAAAATATGAGAAGCCATGAGAGCACAAAATGAGTTGTGATGCGATAGAATATAGTCAAATTGCTGAGGGCCAGAAATACTGAGTAACACATTATATAAGGAAATATGTGTGTGAATCATGGAGCGTGACTATATTTGCTTGCATGTCAGGCCTGGCGTCAAGAGGGGGCTGTT
Organism: Ancherythroculter nigrocauda; assembly: GCA_036281575.1. Lineage (NCBI taxonomy): Eukaryota > Metazoa > Chordata > Actinopteri > Cypriniformes > Xenocyprididae > Ancherythroculter > Ancherythroculter nigrocauda. The sequence continues at coordinate 55,284,244 of VTFQ01000004.1, forward strand.
TATTCAGTTAAAGTGATCGGCTTTAGTCTGTGGTCCTTTTATAACTTTCCTGAGTGTGTGAACAGCTTTGTGTAATACTGTTTTCTTCACTTCAGATGCAAAAGTATGTGAGCAGGTTGTGATGCCATGATGAATATATGTCTACATGACCACATGATGAATTACTAAATGTGTGTTTAAAAAAGTATTTGGAAAAAACAAACAAAACAGTTTAACGCACTTTGCAGCTTGTGTGAAAAGTGTTAAGCGTCAATAGTTTTGTAAAATAACTCTTTGTTGTAGAAAACGACATAATGGGTTGAGATGTTCTGCTTAGAGAGTGGATTTGAGTGTGTAAGTAATTGGAAAAACCAATTATCTGGTTCCTAATAAGCTTAAGTTGATGCCTTATGGCCAAAACACGTGCACACACACAATAATCAACTGAAAAGCAAACAGACTATGCAAAAATACAGTATCAGATAGATAGATAAGATAGAGTTCATTTCCTAACCTCCAAAAAACACACATTAAAAAAGTTTGTTCCAAACATTCATATGACAGTTTCAGAAACAATCACAAGGATCCTGAGGGTTATGATTTCACTTCTGTCTTTCTATGAAAGACATTTGTGGTTTCACTTGCACTATTATGCTACCCAGCGATGAAAGAAGAAGAACCTCACCGATGCTGGATTCCCTCTACTGTGAGCTCATTGAGCTGCAGATCTTCAGGCTTCAGACCTTCAGCATCCTCCAACAAACTGCTGTCAAACTCCACACATGCAGGAATCTCTCCTCTCGACCTGCACATAAAGGTCATTCGGTTTAACCGTCCAAAGGCCAATACAGCCATTTCATTTGTGATTAAAACATCTTAAACTGTAATAAATGTATATGTTTTTTATTCTGGCATGATTTTATAACATCATATATCAACATAGTGCAAAATTGTATTAAAATTATGTGTAGAAGTCGTTGCTTTGTTATGAGAAAAATTACTTTCATTGATGTCATTCGGAGTAACCAATATAAAGGGACCATTTTGAATCAAGTCATGCGGTCAATATCATGTGACAGGATGTGACATCATTCAGATGCCTGCAAAGGACCACATGGTCGTGAAGCAAAGTAACTAACTCTCTCTTAACTATTTGAAAAATTAATGTTTTCACTTGATCATACACGTGTCCCGAAACATCAGATCATTCTGTACAACCGCTATAAAACATGGAAAATGTTGTAATATTTTAAAAACTTGTACTAAATATAAAATGTTTGATTGCAGTTCATTATTAGTTCATCTTAACTAATGTAGTTAATTAACATTAACTAATGAACCTTATTGTAAAGTGTTACCAGCTAGCTTGATATCAGCCTGTTAGCATTGTTTGAAAATATCGTCATTCGGTATAACCAAAAGTGTCATTCGGTAAAACCAAAATTTTGGTTAAATCTTTTTTGGTGACAAATTTTGTCCATCTTGTAAAAAATGACAAAAGCAGTGTTAATTGATTATAAAAACCACATAATCTCAATTGTTAACACTTAATAAAACTTCAAAATTAATTATATCTTCATTATGTTTTTTTTACACTTTTAAAAACCTTATTCGCCAATGACATGTGCATACAGAAAGATCCTAACTATCCTTTTAAAGGTAACATGAAAGGAAATTTCCAATATATTTAAAATGCATAATATATAACAGAATATTTATAAGGAAATCATGCAGAAAAAGACTTGATTTTATCAGTCATGATTTGATTGGACTGTAAAAACTGGGCTATGATGTTATTAGTTATATTATGTTGCCCAGACCACATGGCCGAAGCTGTTTTGCCAGTGATCATTTAATTTTTGGACTAATTTTATTTTATTTTATTTTATTACTAATTTAACTTTATTTATTGTAACCTTTCACTTCACAGCTCATGCACCAGCAAGGTAGATCCTAATAAAATATTGTGAGATTGTGAGCAACTGTTTGAGTTTTTTTTTATTTCTTTAATGCGCACTGATGAATCATGTGCAATAAGACAAGGAACATTTGCTATGAAAGTAAACAGGGTCAATTATGATTTCATGTTGACTTTAGGAGATAAGAAGTTTCCAACATCCTTTTTTTCCTCTGGTGCAGGTTCCCATCGCATTCAACAAAAACTGGGAACAAAAGGGAACGGTATATACCTGTTCTGTTGGATGAAGCTCTCGTACTCTTTGTGGGGCTGGATGGCCTTTAGGGCATTGGCCATTTCAGTGTGAACACTGACCACCTCTTCATGAAGCAAACTGGACAGATCAAAATATTCCTGCAGAATCTCCTTCCTAAGAAAAAGTAAGTCACATTAGTCATGTGTATTTTCAAGCACAAGACACTCTGCAAAATGACTTCCTCTCTTTGACTAACTGTAACTATGAGTAACGACTATTTACATTGCTTGTGAGAACTAAACAAGATGACATATCACACATTGAGAAAAAGCAGAAGTCTATAACTGTCACTGTACCGTGTCTCTTAAAATAAGGCAATGAGTGCGCCAGGGTAGAAAAATATGGCCAAAATATCCTAGCAAAGGTCAGTGCCTATTAGTGAGGTGGAGCCGCAGCATCAAGGTCGCACCCACACTCAATCGCAAGCACAGCTGTCAATCATGACCTTTTTATAGCAAAAAACTAACTAAAACCAAACTTATGGTGAAACGAGCACTTGAACATACGTCTGCGAGATGAGAACTACTTAAAATGATAGAAACAATCTTTGGAAAAAAAGTGTTTGAAGTGTAATTGGATTTTTCAGTTTGGATCTCGTCCCATTTGATTACATGGAGAGGGCGGAGTTTATGACCTATACTGCAGCCAACCACCAGGGGGCGATCGAAATGCTTTGGGGGGTGGAGGCGTCATCTACCGGCAGACCGGTCGCAAGCACATGAGCGAGTGGTGGGGGGATTAAGTCACATTCAGCTATGAATTACATGAATCAAATGTAATGATAGCATATTTTCAAATTCAAAACGAGGAAATTTCATAGTTCAGTAGCTTTCATCCCTGGATATTACTGTCGGTCGTTCAACATTCCTCTCGTGAAACAGTTGCCAAATATTAAATGTTTAGATACTTACATCTTTCCATGCACTCTTTCAGCAGTAAAACTAAAGTGTTGTGCTGGAATTCGCACTCATCTTCTGTGAACGGTAAAGCCCCGCCTTCTTTGATCTGATTGGCCATCTCACTCATTTTGACTCATTGACGAGTGCTGTTAAACCACTAAGACAGAGCAACCTAAAAACTTTTTGTCATCCTAACAACAAACAGAGCTGTGCGTAATGTCAAGAATATCATATAATGTGGGACAAATTGGCCATTTCTAATTCTTTGGGGGGACTATTTCATATATTTACACTACCTTTCAAAAGTTTGGGATCGGTAAGATTTTTAATGTAGTTTCGTCTGCTCACCAAGGCTGCATTTATTTAATTAAAAATACAGTAAAAACAGAAATATTGTGAAATATTTTTACAATTTAAAATAACTGTTTTCTATTTGAAAATATTTGAAAATGTAATTTATTCTTGTGATCAAAGCTGAATTTTCAGCATCATTACTCCAGTCACATGATCCTTCAGAAATCATTATAATATGATGATTTGCTGCTCAAGAAACATTTAATGTGTACAATTGTACAAAATATTTGTGTACAATATTTTTTTTCAGGATTCTTTGATGAATAGAAAGTTTAAAAGAACAGCATTTATTTGAAATATAATCTTTTGTTACATTTTAAATGTCTTTACTGTCACTTTTGATCGATTTAATGCATCCTTGCTGAAAAAAATATTAATTTCTTTAAATTCTTCTCAAAAAAATAAAAATAAAAATTCTTACTGACCCCAAACTTTTGAACGGTAGTGTATAATTTGTATTTTTGTATTTGTATTTTATTTATATAGCACCAATTTAATACAACGTTAGTTGTCCAAAGTGCTTCACAGTGCCAAGAAAAGAACAAAAGTAAAAAAAAAAAAAATAAAATAAAATATAATGCTACAGAAGCTTTGTATTTCAGATAAATGCTGTTCTTTTGAACTTTCTATTCATCAAGGAATCCTGAAAAAAAGTACACAACTGTTTTTAACAGTGATAATAATAACAAATGTTTATTGAGCAGCAAATCAGCATATTAGAATGATTTCTGAAGGATCATGTGACACTGAAGACTGAAGAAATGATGCTGAAAATTCAGCTTTTCCAACACAGAAATATTTTATATTATATTCCAATAGAAAACAGTTATTTTAAATTGTAATAATATTTCACAATATTACTGTTTTTACTGTATTTTTAATTAAATAAATGCAATCTTGGTAAGCAGACAAAACTTCTTTTAAAAATATTAAAAATCTTACCAATCCCAAACTTTTGAATGGTAGTGTATATCTTATCTTTTATGTTTAAAATACATTTACAATGAACAACTGTTATACAGAGTAAAAAACATATCTTAGGCCTATCTAAGGCAGAAGACAACGCCTGTTTTCGGAGTTGCGTAGATGTTGATAGTTGAAGAGTCAGCGTTAGAGCCCCCCCACTCCTTTAGCTGTGGGTTTATTAAAAGAAATGATGAATATTCATTTTGTTTAGTTAGCCTGGTATTTAGCATAAGCGTAAACTAAAGCAGGAACAGAACGAGAAGAGAGTCCACTTTGGTACCGAGAAGTTGCGAGAGAATGGGTCTTCTTGGTTTTTCAGTATAGTATTTATAAATAATTCAGACTTAACTTACTCAGTCTACCCACTAAAATAATACAGTAAGACAAATAAGATTTTTTTCATTCATAGCTCAGACAAAATCATAATGCAACTGCATAGCTTTGTGATTAGCTTTGTGATTTCACTGTTTAACATTAAAGTGCTGATGCTATTGATGTTGACTCACAGAATAAGCACCATTTCCTCCTGTAGCGTCTGCAGGGCTCCCAGCAGGGCTGGCTGACTTTGACCATAGTGGAGTTGGTGATGCACCTGGGCGGCCTTCACCGACAGCACATATTCGTTGTGGTGTTCATGCAGTTTCAGAGTGGCTTTGATGTAGCGCTCCTTCGCTTTTTCACGTTCTTTGTCTGTACAAATGCCAACCACAAACACACAACTTGTAAGAGAAAGGTGACATTACAGCTATATATCAGTAAGGTACAAGAGGCTACGCAACAGTTGTGTTTTAGGCACAACAGGCAGTGGACTGTAATAATAATAATAAATATAGATGCAAGCAGCAATTAAGGGGCGAATCACAAAGAAGGCATGATAAATCATGTCAGCTTGGCTGAGAGCATCAGACCAACTGCAACAATGAGCAATTAAAGACATTTTAAGATGATTTTAGGTAAAATGGCTGAGAAATCATAAATACACTCACTAGTATTACGATTTATGGTTTATCACTTTTGACTAATAGGTGGTGTTATGAAATTGACGCGGTGTGGTCAGAGTAAGGTGACAATGACAAAAAGTTTAGTGTCAATATGTCAAAGCATTGCCGAGATACAACCTCAGACTTATTTTGGCATTATGCCATCAACAAAATGGTTTCGTCTATCAACACGAAATCCATATTTTTTGCTGGCACGGTCTATGATTTGACTCAAATTTGGTGAAAGTTGTACAAACGGTCTAGGAGGTTTTCAAAAAAAATCTAAATGGCGGACAGGAAGTTTGTCTGACTCTGGGAAAACTGGTATTCTTGGCATGACTCAAGGAATCTATTTAGACCAGTTTCATTACAGTAAGCAAAGCTAATCAAAAGCTATTAGCATTTCATTATAATTTCTGACCACAAGGTGGCACTGTATAGAAACTTTCTGAGTACAGTCAGGAGTTTCGTAACGATATGCCAATACATTCATACAATATAGCATTTTACGAGAAAATTCTAATTGGCCAATGCTCAAAATGGTTGATATGGTTCGACTCGGCATGCTGCACCAAATCTAAAGAGACCAGTTTTGTGTTTTTTGGCCAAACGGTTCAGAAGTTATAAGCAAAAAGATCCATTTTCATGTCTCCTGAACACTAGGTGGCACTGTGCCGAAACTGTACAGGTACACTCAGGTCATGGTTGTCATAACAAACAGCAAGTTTGGTCAGAATACGCTAAAGCGTTGCAGAAATACAGCCTCACATCTATTCAACTTGAATTCCATAACTTTTTGTCGCCATGGTCTGAAAATGATCTGGTTCAATTGCCGTGAAAATCGGAGCATCGGGCTAGGAGGAGTTCGAAAAAGTAGGTTTTTTGGAAAATTCAAAATGGTGGAAAAATTTGTATGATGAAAAATTGTCATGGGATGCAATCGAATCTAATTTTTGTTTCTAACCCTTACGGTTCAAAAGTTATTAGCATAAATGTGCTACCAACAGTCTAAACCTTGGACAGTTGGTGGCGCTAGAGGGATGGAGTTTGAGACTTTTTTAGAGACTTGTTAAAGACAAACCAAAATTGCTGTGGATAATGTTCAGACTTTCCTCTATCTGTGTGCAAATTGCATAACTTTCATGCAGGTGGTTCTATGGGCTGCCTTAGACTCAAGAGTGGAAGAAGAAGAAGAACACTAATGATTACAACCTTCAGTGCTTGGCCCCTAATAATAACAACAATTCACAATTTAGCACTGCTATTCGCACTGTAAAAATTACTTTAATTTGTAAATAAAACAAACATTACTGGAACGTACAAGAAAATACTTTCTACTTCAAAATTTCATGGTTAATTCAATGTTTTAATTGCCAATTCTTTGTAATTATTTGTGAAATTTACTAGCAATTCCCAAGTGAAAATTGTTTTAAATAAAATCCAATCAGTTTTGTTTTTCAGTGTATATTTTCTTTATAATAAAATATACATTTTATAATATTTACCATCTTAGTTCATGATATTTGAACTTAGGTTAAGACTTTTATTTAAATTATAAAAAAAAAATATATAAAATTATATTAATAATTACACTACCATTCAGTGGGGTCACTTCAACTTCAGATGATTTCAATCAATCTAACAATATAATGTGACACTGAAGACTGAATAATGATGCTGTATATAGATTATATGCACGGTTACTTCCTGGTTGTGGTTAAGCCAGCTCGGGCATTTCCGGTGAACTGTTAGCTGTTCATTCTGTACTTGCTGTACATTGACACAAAACCATCAATGGTTGACTTATTAATGTTGTATTCATACTTTCATGCAGTTATCACATTTACCTAATTTGCCAATAAACCAGCTTTATTGATTGCAATAAAGACGAAGCTATTGGGACCGTTTAAAAACGCTGTGTCTGTAATTAGACATGCACATGCATTTTTTTCCCCCAGCACTTCAAATGTTATTTTTAATGTGATGACCACAAACATTACTTGTTCATCCTTCTGAGATTGTCCCCATTGTAAAACCGAACGTTTCAAAATGTAGGAAATTCAATATTTGATAGAAAACACTTATTTAAAAATAAAAAAGATAATAATTACCACTATAACCAGCAGGTGGCGGCAGAGTAGCATTTACTTGCGCAAATATCAGCCATTTCCTCTAATCGTTTTTCAATTAGTTTAGTTTTTGACTAAATATTAAGCTTTATAAAATAATTAGGTTTACATTTTGTCAATGTGAAGTATGAAGTACTCAAAAACATCTTATGAAAAACAATAACTTTTCTTGTGAATGAATGACACAGAAAGCGAGCACCGCACTTTCCCTTTATAATCACAGCAGCTGTCAGTCAGTGAGATCAATGATTTCAGCACACATGTAAAAACACATTTTATTCAATTTATTCTAAAGTGCACTATAAATATTTAATTTTTGAAGCTTTTTTCACATAAAAGTATGAAAACTGAAAGTCGAATTGAATTTAGCCGAGGAGGAACAATGCAGTACTTATTTCTTTCTTTCTTTCTTTATTTATTTTTTATGCTGTCTTACGTTTGAATAACTAAATTAATGCTATGCCTGACTATTTAAGTGATTATATTCTGATTATAAAATAAGTATTACACTAGTGATGCTCAACACACCAGCAAATGACATCTCACCGGAAGTTTGAGCTATCTTATATTATTGCGGAAGTTCTAAAGAACGCTCTGTGCATACAGACCATTCAGCTTTACCAGCAAAGGAATAAATTACAATTTTCAAATAGAAAATAGTTAATTTAAATTGTAATAATATTTCACAATATTATAATTTTTACTGTATTTTTGATCAAATAAATGCAGTCTTTTCAGTGGCGTGCACTGGGTTTGGGTTCGCGCCCTGCCCCTTTTATCACTAATAGTAACTTTCGGTCATTTTGTGGTGCCCCCCGGAACGCAATTTCACCCCCCCTCCTCTCTCTCTTGTTTCCTCCTAAGATTTCTCTCCTATTGTCTGAGTACACAAGTGCCTTGTTTATACATAATATCCTAAAATTGTTCCGTATTTAAACATTAAACAGTTCCTCTTATTGTACATGCATCTCTTTCATCACAAGATATGCTTTTCAGTCAAAATGAAAGGAAAGTGGCCATGCTTTTTAGAGAACTAGACAGCACAGAGGCATCCTACCTTTGCTTGCTTCTTGGTATTTTCTTTTCGCCTGTGCCGCGTCCCGTACCAGCTGTCTGTAACTGGACTTGAGCCGGTCCAGCTCGGTTTGGGTGACCTAACCTTCCACAACAGGACACAAAATAAAAACAAATAAAAATCCAGGGTTGCAGTCAAACATCTTAAGGACATTACAGGATGCTGAGGGGCTAGATTCACCGCTGTCAAAAATAACAAACAGGTGTGCACATCCTAGACCCAAGTTGGGATCCGGTGCAGGACAAAAAAAGATAATGATGAATAGAAAAGAAATAAAAATTTCTGCATGCTGAAGAAACACAAATAGAAATCAAAAAGTCATGTGTTTCAGATATACACAAAATAATGTCAAAATGCGGGTCTTGGCGAGTGTTCATGTAAACACAGTCAGTTATGCTTTAAGTGACTGTAAACAGTTGAGAAAGAAAACGTGTCGGTGCTGATGGCCTCATGGGCAGCATGTAGCGCCAATGCGCTTCGGGCGATCCGAGTTCGAGTCCCGGCTTGTGGTCTTTTCCCGATCCCGTCCCCCTCTCTCTCTCCCACTTCACTTCCTGTCTAATCACTGTCCTATCATAATAAAGGCAAAAACGCCAAAAAAAACCCTCATGTGTAACTGTATAATGCATCTGTGCGTCAGGTCTTAAAGTGACATCAGCCTAATAAACCTGCTGCCAAATTATGAGATAATTTAGATACGGCAGTTTTTCTCCATGGTATCAAAATTGTGGCCAGTGAAAATGTTGAGTGGCTAGTAACAATGGAAAACCACTAGACACAGTGACTGATGAGCAAAAAATGTCAAGCCCTGCATATAATATATATATGTATATTTGCCACATGACTTTTTGATTTCTATTTGCATCACATGATTCTTAGGATGTCTTTAATTGATGCTATCACTTGTTTCAGTAAAGAGTTGCATCTCACTTTGTAAATTGTGCCTGATAAAGACCTGATTGGTCGAAACGTTGTGCTGCTCATAAATATATATACATGTGTATATATATATACAGTCAAACCAAAATTTTTTGATATTTTTTACTAGTGGGTGCAGGACATTATAGTTCATTTGTGTAAGTGAGGATAGCAAAATAAAGAAAACTGTGATATTATACCCAAAAATTCTTCATACAGTGGACAACCAGTAAAAATTATTCAGACACTTTGACCTGACCATGTTTTGTTTAAGTGTTATCTGACATAATTAAGATAATTTTTTTCTGACACAACTCTGAGATCTTGTCATATTTTATTACCATATTTTTAAACTATAGTGAATAAACTGAATTAATGAATGAAATGTTCAAGGTGTCTGAATAAATTCTGGTTCGACTGTATATATGTATATGTGTATATATATATATATATATATATATATATATATATATATATATATATATATATATATATATATATATATATATATACACATACAAACACACATACACACATGCACACACATGCATATATACACACATATATATATATGCACACACACGCGCACACACACACACACACACACACACACAAACACACATACACACATGCACACACATGCATATATACACACATATATATATATGCACACACACGCACACACACACACACACACACATCATATATATATATATATATATATATATATATATATATAACTATATGTAATATATATATGTAACTGTACAGACAATTTTATTTCTTTTCTATTTATAGATTCACTGCTGACGATTAATTCGACACGTTATTAGCCTGGTTTAGATATGAGGAAGAATATGCACCATATTGAGCTAATAATAGTTTTGAAAGCCTCCAGGCTCAACATATGTAATGCCAATTACACATAATGATTTATTTTATTGCAGTGGTAACCTTCTATATTTTTCGATGCTGATGTGCAAATTCATGCATTACTGGGTAAAAGCCAAATCAGAAATGAAATCTATATTGTGACGAACATGGAGAGGCCTAACAAAACCCAGGAACAAAACTACTGAAGGGGAAATAAAATATGACCATGACTACCTTATGTTTGTTTGCTGCTTAATGTCATATATAAATGGCATCTTTCTACTTCCTGATTTTTATAACTGCGAAGGTTATCAATGTTTACGGAAACCATCTAAAGACCCACGGGCAACTCGTGTTTCAGTAATGGCTTCATGTTAAGAGACCAAACTAAAAATAAGCTTCAGTATGGAAATGTGAAAACCACACGTATGTTGATTAAAACAAATGATAAGTGCTATTTGATTACTTATATTTCCTCTTTCTATTGTATCTAATATTAGATTCTGCTAAATGTCTAAACACATGCACAAAGTCAAATGTATGATAATTATATATATATTGAAGAAAATGTGAGTGATGCCTGTATGTGAAAAGACTGCAGATACAGTGGATGTAGTGAGTGGCCTGTAGACATGTAGCTATGCGGTTTCTAGTTTGTGTATTTTAGCATGCTGTGAGGTTGATTACCAGCTCTAAAAAGAGCCCCCTCACTTTGCTTTACTTTTCACTTTCACATTTTTTAAAGAATATGATACTTTTATTCAGAAAGGATACATTGAACTGATCAAAAGTGAAAGTAGAGGCATTTATAATGAATTCTGACAAAAAATATTAAGCAGAACAAATGCTTTCAACAGTGATGATAATAAGATTTTTTTCTTAAGCAGCAAATCATCATATTAGAATGATTTCTGAAGGATCATGTGACACTGAAGACTGGAGTAATGATGCTGAAAATTCAGGTTTGCATCACAGAAATAAATTACATTTTAAAGTATAATCAAATATAAAACAGTTATTTTAAATTGTAAAAATATTTCACAATATTTCTGTTTTTACTGTACTTTTGATCAAATAAATACAGCTTTGGTGAGCAGAAGAGACTTTTTCAAAAATCTTACTGAAAGGCAGTATATATATTCACACACACACACACACACACACACACACACACACACACACACACACACACACACACACACACACACACACACACACACACACACACACACAGTATTTCCACCTTCGATGTGTAACTAGTTTTACTGGCTCTTTTTACATGTGGTTTGGTCTTATGAAGAAGATTATAACTTTTGGGAAGCTATTTGAACAGAACGTTTCTGTGTAAACCTTGAATTTTACAGTTAAAGGGACAGTTCACACAAAAATTTAAATTCTAAATGAATAAAATAGTTGTATGTATATACTGTAGTTGTACCACCTGACATGGAAAGTGTACCAACCTACCCATACTTGAAATTACTAGTTTTCAAGCGATCTACAAACCTTTTCCACAAGGATGAGTTGGATTTTCATGTTTACTGTTATTATCTTGTCAATTCATAATAAAAGAGTCATGTTTGCAGTCGTGCCACCCTGACATTTGAGAACATACAAAGTGCTGGACAACAACTTTAAAACTACTGATATTTATAAAATGTGTTTATATGAAAAGTTTCAAACCTAAAATGATGCCATATTCTTTAGTTTTTAATTTTAAATAGTATTCTTAGTCTGTTATTTTGTTTGGACAGTTGCACCACCTGACAAAACATAAAATAATATGTATTATTTAAATGTACTAAAAACGAATTCAAACTAAATAGGCTTTGTGCCATGAATTTATCAAATTATTTTAAAAGGAAATAATGCATTTGGACACAAAAATATGCACGTCCTGACCCGTATATAAAAAATAATTTAGATATGGATGGAATTTTTTCATTTCCCTAAACCTAACTGAGCCCAACGGTAAGATCTTGTCTTAGGACATTTGCATAGTTAGTATTCCAATGCTAAATTTAGACCATGAAACTAAAACAGAGGGAAAATGCAAAAAATACGAATAATAGTTTCTTATTAAGAATAATAGTTTTTAATAATAGTTGCAGTAAGTGCCTTTAAACCCCTCTAATAAGAAACACCAGATAATGTGAAAGCGTTCTTGCCACGAGAGAGTGATTGTGTGAGAGTGATGTGCCTGCGGCGCTGACCCTGCACATGTCCTGGTTGAGAAGGCTCCACTGTTCCCCGTAGGTCTTCCTCAGCTGCTGTTTGTCCCGGATGAGGAGGGTGAGTTTGCTGAGGGGTCCCACCATCAGATCCTCCGAATGCTTGCGTATGATACGACTGAGGCTCTCCGTCTGACTGACCAGCACGTTCCACGACTGCGAGAGCGAGAAAATGAATGAAACATTAGGATTTACCAGGCATTGAAAATGAACGTATGATTAGATTTTTATTGTGGTGCATTTATCTCTGAAAGAACATTTGAATGTTTAGGATTTGCATACTCGTATGCTCATTGAGTGCTGTTATCATTGATGTAGGGTCTAAACAAATGGAAGATCCTCTGGGAAAGTCAGAAAGAAAATATCAAGAATATCAGAGAAAGCCTGAGGGTTTTTGGCAGAAGGTTTCGTATGGCCTGCATGTTTATAGTGCGGTTTCCCATATCAGGGACAGGGCACTTTCTGTGCCTCTTCACTACTCTTTAAATAGCACCTTTTAGTGTCTAAATATCTTAACATCATGTGGAAAGCAAGGGTGGACAGTAATGAAGTATTGCTACATACTTAAGTACATCAAGTATCTGTACTTTACTGGAGTATTTTTTATTTTGAGCAACTTGACTACATTCCAAAGCATAATATTGTACTTTTTACTCAATTCAATTCAATTCACATTTATTTGTATAGCGCTTTTCACAATACATATCGTTTCAAAGCAGCTTTACAGAGAATGCATGTCAACATTACAATTTAGAGAATGCAGTTAGCTAATAATGTAATAATTTAGGCAGTTTAATTTACAATCACTGTTAGCAGTTTAATTGAAGGTAGAAGCAATGAGCTCCTGGAAATAATGAATTACATATTAACAATAACTCCACTGCATTTCATAAAAAACATTATTTTGAACTGAAGAAATCATCACATGCTCGTGTAATGCAATAGCAGTGTCCAATTTGTGAACGAACTGGTTCTTTTCAGTGAACCTGCTAAACCGGTTCGCAAATCACACCGAATGATTCATTTGCAAATTGGACTGATCCGATTGCAGCTGTTCCCGAATGAACAATTCACTGATTCAGTCATCTGTTCAGAGTCTCTAGTTAACTGAATTTACAAGTCTGACTCAAAATGAGACTGAATTTACAAGTCTGACTCAAAATGATACAAGAACTGGTGTTATGAGAAATCGAGTCCCCCCTCTAGGAATCAGGTCTCCTTTAGGACCCAGGCGGTAATGCCTGATCAAAAGTTGTTATTGTGATGTCTTGATTAATTATAACCTATTTCACTGTTGTATGGTGTTACATTAAGTGCACAAACAACATGCTTGAAATATAAAATGAATGCCTATGTATTGCAATAATAAAATAAACTGGAAACAGATATTGGAAGCAAAAAAAAAACCCTAATATAATACAAGCTAAGCTAGCAGGCTAATCGGGTATAGATGCTATATGAGTACATAAACTAAAAAACAGTAAGAACAAGCGGAACAAGAAGAAAAAGAACAATCATAGCAAGGGACAGGCCAAAAACCTTACCCTTATCAGAATAAATGCAATTTTAATTATTTAAAATAATATTTAATTGACTTTGCTTTGGTGTAGTATTGATAAAACAATACACAGTATTGATATGTTTTTAAATCACAAATTTATTTGCTGTCACAGTACTTCTACGTCTGATTATTTCTTAGGGATGCAAAAGACACCGATTTCATGGAATGACCCTGTTATGCATTAGCCCTATGTGACGTCTGTTTTTACTGTTTGTCAACACACATTACTTATTATGTATCTGCATCCACTAATCTTCCCTGACAGTACTTGTCAATTCAGAATAATTCATAATGATGTTAGACCCAGCATTTCCCCTTCCCCCAGGGATTTTAAGCAGTAGGACTTTATAAAATATATAATATAAATTTAATTTAAAAGTATATAAGTATATGAAATTACAAAATAAAACATTCATCGATCAGTACTTTTTACTTTTAATACTCAGGTACATTAAAAATTAAGTAATTTTGTACTTTTACTAAGTAAAACAGGAAAGGAGTACTTACTGGAGTAATATCTTTACATTTACTCAAGTACTTGATTTGTGTACTTCATCCACCACTCAACACCATTTTAGTGTGGATATATCCTCTAAACACAGTAAAATCTCCAACATACACTGAAAGCTTTAAACTTGCTAAGGAGATACTTCCAACCTTATTGAACTGGCTGATGTAGTCGACACCTCCTCCAGGCTGGGACCCATCCAGCTTCTCAACAATGGCTGACATCTGATGCAGCTGTACGGAGAACTCGCGGTCGCTCTTGGCCCTCTGTGTTATCCATTTCTTCATGACCTCCATCAAACGCAGCTCAGAGTCTTGTAGTTTCATTAGGGCGGCGTGACCCTGAGGGCACCACAGGTCCTCTGCAAAGCCCATACCTGCAGCTCGCTACAACAGTCTGGTCAAAGGTCGAGGGCACTTTTATTTATATAGCACCTTAAAACAACATTTCTGCTGACCAATGTGCTTCACAATAACACAATAAAAAGATAACACAGTCATACAAAAAATACTAAGTATAAAAATTTAAAGGTGCCATTGAACATTTTTTTACAAGATGTAATATAAGTCTAAGGTGTCCCCTGAATGTGTCTGTGAAGTTTCAGCTCAAAATACCCCATAGATTTTTTTAAATTAATTTTTTAACTGCCTATTTTGGGGCATCATTAACTATGCACCGATTCAGGCTGCGGCCCCTTTAATTGATTGCGCTCCCCGCCCCCCGAGCTCGCGACTCTATCACTGCATAAACAAAGTTCACACAGCTAATATAACACTCAAATGGATCTTTACAAAGTGTTCGTCATGCATGCTGCATGCATACATCGATTCCTGTGAGTATAGTATTTATTTGGATGTTTACATTTGATTCTGAATGAGTTTGATAGTGCTCCGTGGCTAAAGCTAACATTACACACTGTTGGAGAGATTTATAAAGAATGAAGTTGTGTTTATGAATTATACAGACTGCAAGTGTTTAAAAATGAAAATAACGACAGTCTTGTCTCCATGAATACAGTAAGAAACAATGGTAACTTTAACCACATTTAACAGTACATTAGCAACATGCTAACGAAACATTTAGAAAGACAATTCACAAATATCACTAAAAATATCATGATATCATGGATCATGTCAGTTATTATCGCTCCATCTGCCATTTTTCGCTGTTGTTCTTGCTTGCTTACCTAGTCTGATGATTCAGCTGTGCACAGATCCAGACGTTAATACTGGCTGCCCTTGTGTAATGCCTTGAACATGGGCTGGCATATGCAAATATTGGGGGCGTACATATTAATGATCCCGACTGTTACGTAACAGTCAGTGTTATGTTGAGATTCGCCTGTTCTTCTGAGGTCTTTTAAACAAATGAGATTTATATAAGAAGGAGGAAACAATGGGGTTTGAGACTCACTGTATGTCATTTCCATGTACTGAACTCTTGTTATTTAACTATGCCAAGATAAATTCAATTTTCCATTCGATGGCACCTTTAAATCAACAACAACCATAAAACCAAATAAAAATCAGGCCTAAGAATTTAACTCACTAAAGGCGGGTGCACACTGCGATTTATAATAGTCCTTTATGATTGTTGCTTGTCAGACTGTACGTTCATGATCTCAGGATCTCAGCTGTCATTTATGTTAGACTGTATGAAAATCAAGACATGTTAAAAATGGATGCATGCATGAAAACTTGTCCGGAGTTTTACATCATCAACCCACACACATTCGGTGACTGTGAGCTGCATTACACACGGACTGAAATGGTGGCTTACAAAGAAATATCTAGCGTTAATTTTGATCACGGCTTGTCTTGAAAAACAAGTCAATTTGACATTTGTCGTAGGAGAAGTCACACTGCAGGACTATGTGCCAAATCTTCTGACACTGCCAGAATTTTGTCGGAGGTAAAATTTGATCACAACGGTCATTAATCAGCTGTCGATGAACATGTCAAACTAGCGGTCAAAGACTACAGATTTTAGCCTATGATTATAGGAATCTTTTAGGATTTGCAAAATTTGTCTCAGATGACCAAATCTTGGCCAAAATCGCATAGTGTGCACCCGGCATAAAGGATTAGTTCACTTTCAAATAAAATTTTCCTGATAATTTACTCACTCCCATGTCATCCAAGATGTTCATGTCTTTATTTCTTCAGTGGAAAAGAAATGAAGGTTTTTGATGAAAACATTCCAGGATTATTCTCCTTATAGTGGACTTCAATGGACTCCAAACGGTTGAAGGTCAAAATTACAGTTTCAGTGCAGCTTCAAAGAGCTTTAAATGATACCAGACGAGGAATAAGAGTCTTATCTAGCGAAACGATGGGTCATTTTCTACAAAAATACAACTGTATATGCTTTATAAACACAAATGATCACCTTCCAAGTGGTTCTGCCAAAACTGCACTTTCGTATTCTTCAAAAAGCTTATGCTGTATGTCCTACACCTTCCCTATTCTATTTATGGAAAAAATGGAACTGGCGCTGCTTTTGTTCAGTAAGTAGAATAGGGAAGGTGTAGGACATACAGCGTAAGCTTTCTCCTGGAATGTTTTCCTCAAAAACTTTAATTTCTTTTCCACTGAAGAAAGAAAGACATGGGGGTGTGTAGATTATCAGGAAAATTTGATTTGAAAGTGCACTAATCCTTTAAGACTAACAAATCTAAAATTATGAATAGGCCTGAGAAAAAAAGATACATTTTCAGAGATGACTTAAATACAGATAGAGAGGAGGAAAACCTAACAGATTGAGGGAGTGAATTACACAGCTTAGGGGCAAATACAGAAAAGGCTCTATCACCTTTAGATCTCAAGCGAGACAATGGGATGATTAATAGTTTGTCAGAGGATGATCTAAGAGATCTTATGGAGAAATAAGGTCTGCGATATAAACTGGAGCCAGAGCAAGGCTTTAAATACAAAAACTAATCAATTCTGAATTTGACCGGTAGCCAATGTAAGTGTGCCAAAATAGATGTGACGTGCTCACGTTTTTTCTTCCTCATTAAGAAGCGAAATGCAGCTTTTTGAACCAGTTGCAAACGTGTTAGGGAAACATATAAAGCATTGCAATAATCAAGCCTTGTTGAAATGAAGGCATGAATAACTGTCTCTAGGTCACTAAAAGATAAGATTTTAATTTCCGTAAACCCCTAAGCTGGAAAAAAACTGGCTCTGACAACAGAGTTTATTTGCTTGTTGAATTTTAACTCTGAGTCAACAACAACACCCAGGTTCTTTACATAAGTGCGAATATTTGCTTGCAGAGGACCTAAACTGGAAATCAGGCCATGGGGGAGCCAAATAAAATGACTTCAATCTCGTTTTCATTCAACTGAAGAAAATTATCACCCATCCAACTTTTAAAGTGTTAGTTCACCCAAAAATGAAAATAATGTCATTAATTACTCACCCTCATGTCGTTCTACAGACCTTCGTTCATCTTCAGAACACAAATTAAGATATTTTAGTTGAAATCCGATGGCTCAGTGAGGCCTGCATAGCCAGCAATGACATTTCCTCTCTCAAGATCCATTAATGTACTAAAAACATATTTAAATCAGTTCATGCGAGTACAGTGGTTCAATATTAATATTATAAAGCAACGAGAATAAAAAAAAACAAATTAACGACTTTTTAACAATATCTAGTGATAGATGATTTCAAAACACTGCTTCAGAGCTTTATGAATCTTTTGAGTTGAATCAGTGATTCGGATCACGTATCAAACCGCCAAACTGCGGAAATCACGTGACTTTGGCGCTCCGATCCACTGATTTGATTTGTAAAGCTCCGAAGCTTCATGAAGCAGTGTTTTGAAATCGGCCATCACTAGATATTGTTAAAAAGTCGTAATTTTGGGGTTTTTTTGCCGCACAAAAAATATTCTCATTGCTTTAAAATATTAAGGTTGAACCACTGAACCCACATGAACTGATTTAAATATGTTTTTAGTACCTTGAGGAAGTACCATTGCTGTCTATCCAGGCCTCACTGAGCCATTGAATTTCATCAAAAATATCTTAATTTGTGTTCTGAAGATGAATGAGGTGTGGAATGGCATGAGGGTGAGTAATAAATGACATTATTTTCATTTTTGGGTGAACGAACCCTTTAATGTCATTTCCACAGGCTAACACTTAGACCCAGGTTTTATTGACTGGGTATCATCCCAGTCTAGGGAACATAAGCATCATTACCATTGTTCATTTGAAATGTGTGTGAATATATTGTCAAAAACAATAACAAACATTCAAAATTTACCTACAGTGTGTATGTGTCAGCAGCAGTATGTTGGTAAATTAAACTTTCTGTTCAGGTCAATGAGCAACACCACAAGCCCAGATCTACAGAAAGAGGAAGAATATTTTGACTTTCAAAATACCTAAATGTGCATTTCATCACATAATTGAAGCATTTTGTGTGACTGTCGCAAAAACGATTGCACGGAACGTAGGAGTTTTCAGATGCTTTCATTTCCTCAGAGGCAATTTAGGACAAGAAAGTGATGTTGTCTATGCTGACCACTTCCCGTATCGCCGTGGCCTTTCAAATGTGAAAGCTTATTCATAATGAAAAGCTCAGACATAAGGAAATGTGCTGAAAAAGTTAAAAATTTACATTGCATAACATCAGAAAGAAAAATACATTGTTCCACACTTCATGAAAAAAAAAAAAACTGATTTGCATCTCTGCAGTTATTATTAACCACTGTGCTTTAACTCAGCAGAGACACATACAAGCTGCTTAAAGTTATCCAAAAAGGGTATGAGAAGTAAACTTCAAAAAAAAAAAAAAAAAAAAAAAATTATATATATATATATATATATATAAACTTTTTATGGTGTTTTCTCATTATTAGACACTAGTCACATTATTTACTCTAATAATTTCCTTTAAAATATATAATTTAAAAATTATTTTACAACAATTAAAGGTAACACTTTATTTCGATAGTCCACTTTAGGTTATTTTACAAGCCTAACAATAAGTCTAACAACTTATTCTACTAATCCTAATCTACTAGTTTAATGCTAGAGTTAGTTGACATGCAGTTACTTATAGTTAGTAGAATGTCTAAAGTGAACTATCGAAATAGTGTAACTCAAGTTATAACATTTGCATGAATAGAGCTGAAAAATAAATAGTTTATTGTCTAAAGGGGATGTCGTCGTGACGTCACTGAGGATCTCTTCTAATATATGTCGGTCAATGAAACATGGCTACAGCAACAACATTAGAATTGTCAAAATAACATTTTCTTAGAATGCTATTATTAAATCAGACAAACATATAGTTCTAAAATAGAATGATGATGTAAGGAACAACAGAACTCCGAATATTTGCCGAGACTTGAAAATTCCGCGAATTCTCACCTGAGATGTGTCTGGCGCGAGGACACGTCCTGTCAGAGCGACCGGAACGCGTAATTATCCATTATAATCGAGCGATGAGAAGAAAAGAGCGCGTCGAAACGATTTCTACTGGAGATGGTGAGATAAGCAGGGCGACAGACGAGCTCTTGTGTTGACAGCAGCAACTGTAGATCTGAAACCAGGAAGACAGTCCGGCAGGCAGGACGCAGACTCACTGCCTTCAGCAGGATTAAACCTCTAATGCACGACAACACCTCATTTACACAGACATTAACATGTCTGCTAGGAATTTATTTATACAGCATGTACATTCAGTAAAATGATTAAATATTAATTTCATACATTATTATTGTAATTATGAATAAAAATAATTTGTTTAACATTTTTGTTTAGGCTATATATATATATAGGCATATTTATATAAAATGTAAATATAATTTTGTAGTTAAGACTTTAAATGTGCTTATACAGATAGTATGTGTATATACAAGTTAATTTAAAAGGGTTAGTTCACCCAAAAAATAAAATTCTGTCATTAATTACTCACCCTCATGTCTTTTTTCATCTTCAGAACACAAATTAAGATATTTTTGATAAAATCTGATGGCTCAGTGAGCAAGATAATTAACACTTTCAATGCCCAGAAAGCTACTAAGATATATTTAAAACAGTTTGTGATTCAACCTTAATGTTATGAAGTGACGAGAATAATTTTTGTGCACCAAAAAAACAAAATAATGTCTTTATTCAACAATATCTAATGATGGGCAATTTTTTTTTTTTTTTTGTGACTACGTTCAGCAGAAGAAAAAAATTCATACAGGTTTGGAAGAACTTGAGGGTGAGTAAATGTTGACATAATTTTCGTTTTTTTTTTTTTTTTTGGGTGAACCACCCCTATAATAATAAATGCTCACATCAGCAAGCAACATACAAAAGATCTAGCTGTCGCGCCACAGTCATGATTTAATATTTTGGTCAAAAGTATGATGAATCATAGTTTTTTCTTCAGTAAGCATGTTTTGCTGAGGATTACACACATTTTGAACCGCTGATGTAACATTGTACAAACTGAGGGAAGTCATCTGGAAGTCCACTTTTGTTGCAAAACAGGCAATGCCTGAAATGTTTTGTTCGGGTTTCATTTTCATAGTATTTTCGAGTCACATTTCAAATAATTGGCCAATGCACTGACCAGTCAGTAAACAGTTCGACATTTCTCAGTTTAACACATTCTTTATGTACAGACAAATCCTCCCCTCAATGCATGCAACACTTCAACCTCAACAGGATGCCAGACCTGTCTTAGAAAAAACACTTCTAAAAACCTTTAAAAAGTCACATGTACCTTTGACAAGAGCTTTTCAATTTAGCCATCTACTACTATTTAAATAAAAATAATAAAACTACCGAAACTACCATAAGATTGTCTGACCTACAGGAAATACAACAAAGAAAAAATGAAGTTTGCATAGATCTTTATTTTTTTTTTGTATAATCTATAATTCGCATATTGACATCAATTAAATAAAAAGAAAAAGAGCAAAATAATCTTTAAATTACATGTAAATGACAATGCACCATATATAGTACAAAAATAGGCCTTATTATTATTTTTTTTTTTTCCCCGTCTCAGGTAGTCATATAAATGATTGGTGTTTTCTACTTGGGAATCTACATGCATCAGTTGACTCTTCAAATAAAGGAGAAAATAATCCTATGAGTCCAGAAGGTTCTTGTTCAGCCCGAACACACACACACACACACACACACACAAACCCTCTAGCGCAATGCAATTATCGCACCATCAGCGTGAAAGCATATTGCGCATGACCTGTGTAAAAACTGTTGTCACCAGCATTTTGACCACAACCACACATAAAAATATAATTCAACAGCCCATTCGAAGCACTTTTTAAATGTGTATGGCCCAACCAGCGACTCAATTTAAAACTGCAACTAACATTGCAACAAAAAAACACCCCAAACATTGTGTTATTTATTAATTTACTCAGTGTGTTTTTTTGTTTGTTTGTTTCAGGTCATGTTACCACTCTAAGGCAAGCAGATTTTCATCCTGTGGTCTTTGGTCATGCCTTTGCACACTTTAAGGCTTTCCAAAACACAGCTGTAATGCCAAATCATTACTGCAGGGGGCGAAAGAGCTCAGTGGGGCCAACATTGTCAAATATCATGATATTTACCAGCTGTGAAATAGGATGTACGTGAAGACGTTCTGTTGGTTTACAGACATTGCACTATGAGAGTGTGGAGATAAACGGGACACATTTCATTATACCATAATGAATTGATAGTGTGAAATAAAATTTGGTTGCCCTACCCAACAAAACTAAGGAAAGTCAAGGCTGAGGATGGTGCAAGTCGTTTGTGGACTGGCCACACCTGTGTTTGTTTTGAGCAATCGTAAGGAGACTAAACAACAATGGTTTTGAAAGGCTGATCATGAGCACCAGTTATCACAAATCACTGTGAGATATATATATATATATACACAGCTATGGAAAAAATTAAGAGACCACTTAACATTGATTTCTGAACTTGGAGTGGTCTCTTAATTTTTTCCATAGCTGTATATATATATATGATATGATAAAGGAAGCCGGACTCCAACTCCATCACATAACTCTGTTGGGTCTCTATTGCACAGATTTGATAGATAACATTGTCATTTCGTAAAGATAATGCATTAAACCAACATATGTAACATATCATGAATATGTGACTCAGAAAACAACAGAAAAACAACTACTATATTCTGGGCAGGTTGCAGATGAGCTGACGAGGCCAAGCATATTACTAATAATAAACTTTAGTAAGCAAAGAAAAAGACCTGATGAAAAGACTGTTGAGCAGATCAAACTAAACCAATCCTAAGTGATATCAGACAGCTGCTCGGGGTGGTGGTCATGAGAGCCCTTTCTGATTTATTTAAAAAAGACACCCATACTGTACAGAACAAAACCTCCATAATCTCTATATATAATCACTATAAACATGACAAAAAGGAAGCCAGGTCCTTTCAGGATGGGCCATTAGCAAAGACTCTTTCTAGTGTTTCAAACCCTTGACTGGAGGACAGAATTAAATTGGCTCGGAGAGGCTGGCCGACATCAGAGTTTCTCACCTACATACAGTCAAAGAGCGCAGTTCGCAAGCAATCTCTCACACAAAAATGAAAATATTTACCATATTCACTTACTCATGTCGTTTTAAACCTGCGTGAGATCTTGCTGTAATGAAACAAGTCATTTTGTAGAATCACCAGAGCTTATTTTTTTAAAAATAAATGAGGGTAGAGGATGTCAAGCATCAAAAAAGACAACAAAAGCACCATAAAAGTGGTGCATAAAACTATATTTAAAGTTGTTTGATGTCTTATCAATTGAAGTCGCTATTTGCTGATAATATTCTCCTGCACATCCATGCTTCGTTTCAAATGCCATTCCTGCTCATGTTTAATTAAAATGATATATAAAACAAACAAATATACAGGTTTGATGTCATGATTTTGACATTTTGAGGAGCCTTATTTGAAGTGAATGACATTTGAGTGAATGACATTTAAAATATTTTTATGGTACACACACATACAGTATATATGTGTGAACCATATGCAAATGGCCCCAGTCACCCAAATTCAATTCATATAAAAATTAACTAGACCACTTTTTGTCTTTACTTCAATAAACATTACACATTTGTAATGTCCTTTTAGAGCTTGAAAAGCCCTAGTCCTCATTTATTTATGGTGATATGGACACAAAGCCTTTGGACTTTTGACAAAAAGTCATGCAGGTTTGCAATGACATGATGAGGGTTAGAGTGTTAGCAAATGATGACAGAAGTTTTATCTTTTGGAGAAGGATTCCTTAAAAAAGCTTACATAAAATTAAAATCATGAATTCAGCAATGCAGATGCTCCAGGGGGAGCAGTAAGCTCTATAAATGTGTGCAAGACAACATGCTGCTCTCTTCTCCATCTCTGATCATGAAGAAATAGTGATATGTTCTTCTAAAAGGCTCCCTGCGCAAAGCCAGTGGATCCGACCCACTGCAGCACTGACTGACTTCATAAAAACGTAAGTTCACTCACTCACTCCACTCACTCACTTCACATACTCACTCCACATACATACTCACTTCACTCACTTCACATACTCACTTACTTCACATACTCACTCACTCACATACTCACTCCACTCACTTCACATACTCACTTCACATACTCACTTCACTCACTCACATACTCACTCCACTCACTTCACATACTCACTCCACTCACTTCACATACTCACTTCACTCACTCACATACTCACTCCACTCACTTCACATACTCACTCCACTCACTTCACATACTCACTCCACTCACTTCACATACTCACTTCACTCACTTCACATACTCACTTCACTCACTTCACATACTCACTCCACATACATACTCACTTCACTCACATACTCACTCCACTCACTCACATACTCACTCCACATACATACTTACTTCACTCACATACTCACTCCACTCACTTCACATACTCACTCCACATACATACTCACTTCACTCACATACTCACTCCACTCACTTCACATACTCACTCCACATACATACTCACTTCACTCACATACTCACTCCACTCACTTCACATACATACTCACTTCACTCACATACTCACTCCACTCACTTCACATACTCACTCCACATACATACTCACTTCACTCACATACTCACTCCACTCACTTCACATACTCACTCCACATACATACTCACTCCACTCACTTCACATACTCACTTACTTCACATACTCACTCACTCACTTCACATACCCACTTCACATACCCACTTCACATACTCACTCCACATACTCACTCCACATACTCACTCCACATACATACTCACTCCACATACTCACTCCACATACTCACTCCACATACTCACTCCACATACTCACTCCACATACTCACTCCACATACCCACTCCACATACCCACTCCACATACTCACTCCACATACTCACTCCACATACTCACTCACTCAGGGTGCTTTCACACTTGGTTCGATTGCCTTCATATCAGCAGCGAACTGCACCAGAGTTCACTTGAACCGCACCCCAGACCACCCTTTTTAAGCGGACTCGGGTACGGTTCACGGGTGTGCACCCGAATTTCAGTGTTCAGACATTGTTCACATCATCCAAACGTACCAAACTCTGACGTCAATCGAACCTGGGTGCACACCAAAAGTGCTAATGTGAAAGCACACTCACTCCACATACTCGCTTCAATTACTCGCTTCACTTACTTCACTAACTTCACATACTCACTTCACTCACTCGGTTCACATACTCACTTCACTTTCATCACTCACTTCACATACCTGCTTCACTTACTCGCTTCTTACTTCACTTACTCACTTCACTCACTCGGTTCACATACTCACTTCACTTTCATCACTCACTTCACATACCTGCTTCACTTACTCGCTTCTTACTTCACTTACTCACTTCACTCACTCGGTTCACATACTCGCTTCAGTTTCTTCACTCACTTCACTTACTCGCTTCTTACTTCACATACTCGCTACACTCACGCGCTTCACTTGCTCACTCACTCACTTCACTTACTCACTCACTCGATTCACTCACTTCACTCACTCACTCACTCACAGAAAAGCTTTGTTATTCTCGTATGCAAATATTTCAATCTCATTGTTTCTTTAAATCTCACTAGGCAAGAGGAACAGACCAAACGATAATCATGTTTATTGTAGTTTTGTCTCGTCCCCGTCGCTTGTGTTTGGAAGCTTTCCATGTTGAGGCACCGAGAGGTCAACGCCCAGGTGAATCATGGCTCATATAACTAAGACAGGTGGGAAAAACAAACCAAAATGCCCCAAAAGTGAGATATGTTCAGACGAACCCCAGAATGAAAACACGTGTATATTAAAAAAAAAAAAAAAAAAAGAGACAACAGTGCAGTAGAGGCTAGAGAGGGGAGGAACGTGG
This sequence comes from Ancherythroculter nigrocauda, assembly GCA_036281575.1. NCBI lineage: Eukaryota > Metazoa > Chordata > Actinopteri > Cypriniformes > Xenocyprididae > Ancherythroculter > Ancherythroculter nigrocauda. The sequence continues at coordinate 55,310,335 of VTFQ01000004.1, forward strand.
TTAAAGAGCACTTTGTGTTTTGATGAAGGCAGTCCTCTCATTGTGGATCTCGAATTCCTCATTCTCAGACTCGGAATTGCCCTCATCCTCCCCCCAAACGGTCGGGATGCCCTTGTAGGCAACTGCGGTGCGGTTCAAGCCAAACCCGACCAGTAAGCCAGACCCCGGCTCCGCTTCGACAGAGTGCAGTTTGTTCTGGCCGCGCGTGTGCAGCTGCAGAAAGCCAAACACACCCACAAACGTAGCCACGATGAAGGCACAGCTGAGCACCGCCACGGTAACAGGCAGGCGAGAGGCCAGTTCGGGCCGGGGTTTCAAGGACGTGCCGTCACCTTGCGTCTGAAACAGTCCGCCGTCCGGAGACTCGCGCAGGATCTGGTTCTGGTGCAGACAGGTGCCGGCAACGACGTCCAGGTGGCTGTGAGGCGGGCAGGAGAGGCAGTCCTGAGACCCTGTGGCACTGCAGGTGAGGCAGACAGAGTGGCAGGGCAGGCAGGTGGGGTGCAGGACGGGCATCACCTCGTTGTTGGGGAGGAAGGTGGAACGGGTGCCCGGGGTGTATCCGGCTGGACAGTCTCTCACACAGCCCTTCTGGTACAAGTAGAACCCGGGGTTGCACTCTGAATGAGGAGGAGGAGGAAGAAAAGTAAACTTTAATCATTTATAAAGGTTTCAATACAGGCATAACATTATTTTGGGTTGAATACAAGTCTGTACTGCTGATTTCATAGAAAATCAACTTGATTCATCCTCTCTTTTTTTAACCACTTGGATAGTTGTCCAAGGGACCAACATTCCTGGGAGTTTAAAGGCAAAAATGCAAAGCTTGTATGTTTTTGAAGGGCATTCAACAATACATTCAGCAAGCTGACAATAATAATAATAATAATAGAGGGTATGCACATGATATCATCGTCGGCTGGAGTGACTGCAGTTACACCCACTGAGTGGGAAAAAGACTAAGTGGAAGCTTTGGTTTTCAGTGCGAATGCCACAAAAAACACATTAAAAACAAGAAAGATCTTTGCGATTGACAAACAGATTTGACAAGAAATCTGAGGTATAATTATACAGACTGACGAAAGCTACAGAAAAGAGAAGCAAATGAATCGCTGCAATTCACAGAAACAACTGGACTCCAGGCAGCGAAAAGTGGATTTGCAGTTATTTTGTCAATATGTTAAAATCATATATAATCGCTATATATTGTGTTGACAACTCATCAATTAAATATTTACCATCTTATATTCTGCATAATTGGATGTTTTTAAATAAACACATATATATATATATAACATTGATGTAAGTGATTACCTGAATTTAGAGCTACCTATATTAAATTTATATAAAGCGTTCACAGGCAAATTTGCTTTATGTGTTTCCCCGGCATCGAAATCAGGCACAGATATAAATGACTGGAAACACGATTCCTGGCTGCATGTCAATATGGATTATTGGATCTTCAGTAAGTTGTAACAGGAACACTATTTTGTTTGTTTTACTTGCATTTTCTCAGTTTCCCCTAAATCCAGTCACGCAGCAACTCTTTTGCCACTCGGTCCGGCTGAGGGGGTGTGTTCTGGCGTCAATGCATACCCTCTATTGAATAGTTATTATGCATGCGTTTATCTCCTCACTTACAGAGGGACTAGATGGAATATAAATTCACGTGACTTTGGCAGTTTGATACACGCTCCGAACCACTGATTCGAAACAAAAGATTCGTAAAGCTTCGAAGCTTCATGAAGCAGTGTTTTAAAAATAGCCCATCACTAGATATTGTTGAATAAAGTCGTTATTTTGTTTTTTTGGCGCACAAAAATATTCTCGTCACTTCATAACATTAAGGTTGAACCACTGTAGTCACCTGAACTGTTTTTAGTAGCTTTCCCCCGATACCTTTAATGCAGTGTAAACCTGTTTTAATATTTACTGTCTGGCCCTGTGTACTTTCTTTGGCTTATTAAATTGTGATTTTTTTTTTAACCAAAATAATTTTATGGTAAATGATCCGTATTCCTTGGGCTTATTTACACCTCAAACACTGCCTGGCAAGCCAATAAGAAATCCGATCCAGGAAAATCAGGTCTTTTCAAATGCGCTACCTCTTTAAGGACCCAGAATTGCTTGATGTCATTCCCATTTCTGGAATAATTATTAAACCACACAAGTCAGCATCTTCTGACTGCTGGAAAGGCTAATCTGCTAAATGGCACTTTTTAAGTGCAAAATCCCTTTTTATAGGCTGGAAGGGCATGTTTGGTTGCTGTGGTAACAGTGCTTAACACCTGGAGAGAGTTCAAGCTGTGGAGGTCAGATTAAGGGTAATCTTGATCACATGAGGACCAGGAAGAACTCCATCATGTGATACAAACAAAGCACCTGACATTTCAAAAAGCAATAAAGCATGAGAGGCTATGCTTTGCAGTCATTTTAACATGGTTAAGAGTATTCTTAAGCACAATGTGAAGAGTATCTTAAGCCAGAGTTTTCAATAATTATCAAACTATTATTAAGTAATAACTTTTTAAATTAATATTATTATTAATAACTATTATTAAAATCAATAATTTTCAATAATTGAAATAAAGCGGAAAAAAAAAAATTAGATAAAACCTTAAACTGCAAAGGTTAAACTTTTTAGTTTAAGATGAAATACTTTAATTAAAATGCACAAAAACTATACAAGTATTTAAATACAAATACAAAAAATTACAATCCCAAAGGAACTGTTGTAAAATCACTATAAGGCATATTGCTTTTATAAAATAAGGTCATGCCAATGTGATAAAACACATATTTATATACAGTATAAATAATATTACATTTGCTTTTAACCCAAAAGTAAGTATTATTTGTAATTAAAAAAAATAAAATAATAATTGTTTGAATATTGAGCAAATAATTCAGGTATTTTAACTTTTCTTCCAGATTTGACAGAAATTTGGTCTCAGACTCATCATAAATGATTTTATATTTTTGTGCTGTTTCGCTGCACATAGTCTCAGCCATCAAACCGCCACTGGTTGCTTTACGCGCCGGTCAGACGGTCTCTTCAGGTCTAAGTTAAGTGGGCAGTTCTTGGCCAGAATAAGCTGGGTTGAATAAGAGGCTAAGCTGCATTATACTATGTGTAAACAGGCTTTAAGAAACTGATTTCTGGGAGAGAAATCAAATACATACTCCTCTGGCTTATTACAGTACACAAAAAAAAGAGGTGAAGACTACAGTATCTCTTTAGCATTCATAATGCTTAAATCCATTTAGTACGGTGTCAGTCAGAGGAGGACATTAGAGGAGAAGATGGCAAAGGTGAGAAAAAGGACAGAGCTGATGAAAGGAGGAAAACTACTGAAAGAGAAGTGGAAGGGTCAGTGTGTGTGTGTGTGTGTGAGAATGCGCTGGCAGTGAGTGGCCACATGAGGGGCATGGCCGTAGGCTAAACTGGACAGATGCCTTGAACACGGCTGCCAATGCAGCTGGCACTCTGAACTATTCCAGGACGGAGTTATGAACACACAATTTAACAGCTAAGACATGACCAGCACAGCACACTCAAGACTAGCAAAAGGGACCTATAAAAACAGCTGTAAGGTTTATAGCCTTATTTTAAAGATTTAAATTAGTGTGGAGATTATCGGGGTCACATTTACAACCATTACTTATTAATACATTAGTAGAAACATTTTGTAAAAATCAGACTGCCATTCAAAAGTTTGGGGTTGCTAAGATTTTTGAAAGATGTTTTTGGAAGAAGTCTCATGTTGCATTCATTTGATCAAGAGTAAAGTAAAAACACAAAAATTATTACAGTTTAAAATAGAGGTTTTCTAATTTAACGCATTTAAAATTATGTCTGTGATCAAAGCTGAATTTTTAGCATCATTACTCCTCACATGATCCTTCAGAAATCATTCTAATATGATGATTTGATACTCAAGAAACATTTACAATTATTATTTATGTTGATTTTTTTTTTTTTTTTTGTGGAAACTGATATATTTTTGTAAGAAAGTTCAAAAGGACAGCAATTATTGTTTTGTAACATTGTCTTTACTGTCACTTTTGATCAATTTAATGTGTCCTTGCTGAATAAAAGTATTAATTAATTACTAACCAAAAAAACCTTATGGACATCATAAAGGACACTGTGTTTACTAGTCTGATGTTTCAACAAAATTAAAGGTTGTGATCATAATGGAAAACCAGCAAAAAAGCATGTGAAACAAATGAATTACACAACGATAAACATTTCAAACAGTGGCATGCTACATTGTTGTCACATGACACAGCATTGCATGATTCATTCAGAAAAAACATGACTGTTTTGCAACGACTTTTTTTTTTTGGCCAGGCAGTGTATTTGTGTAAAATGTCAAAAGGTTTTAGATTGCAAATAAAATAGTTAAGATGTTAAATGATATTTTGTTAAACAATATATGGAAGGTCAAGTCGGGCACACTGTTATGTGCGGTGTACTTTACTGCACATTTTGGCAAATGTAATAGGTCATCTAGGTGTTTCGTGCATGAAAATGGACAGTACACATACTACAAGAAGGTGTATGAGTAATATTGTAGCATACCATTCTGACAATTCAAGTCTGCAGCTGAAAACTATCAGAGGAAAACTAGTAAATACCACTAGTAGCTGACAGGGGGCACACTTTCACCATCATTTACTCTGACACTTACCTGTGCAGATCTGATTGAGGTCATAGGTTTTGCAGCTGCTGTCAGCGGTCTGGCTGGAGTCTGCTGTTGAAGGGCTGGATAAACCAGACGACGTGCCATAGAGAATCAGCGTGAACTGAGTCAGAGTGCCTAAGACGGACAGACAGAGAGTGAGTCTGACTCGTGTACACAAGAAACTCACCAAATGAGAACAGTTGACATTTGTGAATCAGTATTTTTTCTGCAATATCTCTGAATCAGTAGACTGTATTATATCCACAATTTACAAACGAGGAACAACACAAGCGATTGACCAAAAGCAAGCAATATTAGCATAGCTGATATCATATGTAAACCAGAGCAGTACCAAGTTAGAATATAAATATTAAAGCAATATGCCACAAGAGGCAACGCATTAGTGATTTTACCAAAGTTGAGGGGCATTATAACTCATAACTGTGTAAAAAAAAAAGTTATGTGGGGTCTCTCGTAGCTTACTGCATTTATAAAATGGCAGCAAAGCAATATGATAAAGCAATGTTTGACAAATGAGTACATTTAATTTATTAATGATCATTCTTCAAGTAATAAAGTTCATTATCTTAAAGGGGACCTTTCACAAGATGTAATATGCGTCTCTGGTGTCTCCAGAATGTGTCTGTGAAGTTTAAGCTCAAAATACCCCACAGATCATTTATTATAGCTTGTCAAATTTGCCCAAATTTGGGTGTGAGCAAAAACACGCCGTTTTTGTGTGTGTCCCTTTAAATGCAAATGAGCTGCTGCTCCCCGCCCCCTTTCCAGAAGAGGGCGGAGCTTTAACAGCTCAACAACAACAAAGCTGGAGAATCTCACGCAGCCAAAATGAGGATTGTCAGTAACAGTGTTCAGCCTTACATTGTTCAAACCGGAGTCGACACTGATGGAGAGACTCAGGAAGAAGTTACAACTTTTAGAATGAAACTGGACGTTTCTGAATGGTTAGTGGATAAATTTATGTAGTTGCTGTGGAGTTGATTCAACTCATCCACTAGCATGTGCCGTCATATTAATCTATCGGGAATTGACCCTCATTTGTGAAGCAGTCCGGCGTAAAATGACGTCATGTCAACAACACTCTACTACAACAACTCTTCCTCTTCTCTAAAGCAGTCCAACATGGCCCCGCCCCTTTTGTTGTGTGTTCTCAGGGGCGGGGTTTATGTAAATTTTAGTGTTAGTGATGTCACTAACCCGGGAAGAAGCTTGTTGTAGTCCCTACTAGCCGTTTGTTGTAGTCATATAAACAGTGAATTCTTTAAAAGAAAATATCTCCCTTTGCATTGAACTTTGAGCATCATAACTTTGCAGATGTTTTTTATGCTCAAACAGCAAAATTACACACTAACTAAAGTTAAAAAAGTGAATTCATAAATCAACCATCACTTTAACTGTAGGTGATATTGTAGATATATAGACAAGCCATGTGCTATGTACAAAATTATTCAAATGCAAAATAAACTCCATTAATATTCTATACTTTTTTCTTAATTCTTCAGTAACCCTGATAGAAAAATACCATTTTATTTTGAGATAATGTCTGATTGTATCACTTGTACCTGTTTGCTCATTTTGTGTCCACTAACATGGATCACTCAGAAGATACAAGTCTGATCATCAGTGTGCCCAGTAACAGCACACGATGTGTTTCAACATAGACTTCTTGTCATCATCGTTCAGTAACTGCAGTGCCGCATCGCTTCGACATGCATTAGATTAATGGCCCATTTTGTCTCTATAGTCCAATAAAGTCAGAAGCTCTGTAAATTCTTAAAGCAACAAAGAGAAATGGACTAGGTAATGCACTGGACGGATGGTCCGTTCAATCCAGACATAAAGCAGTTATGTTAGTGTCTGGCCGGGACAAAAGAATGGGGTTTGGCTGGAAGTCGCTCTATATTTACAGCGTTCAGGGGCGGCTGGAGAGTGTGATAGTGGGAGAGGGAGGAAAAACTCAGTCCTCTGATTTACTTAGCTAGATTTAATTAATCAGATTTACTGCAGGGTGTGGTGAAGGAAGACAAATTGACTGTGACATAAAAAAGGAAGAAAACAGGACTGGGCAAATCAGGCGGATTTAGAGAGAAGATACTCCTACACTTGTGCGAAATGGAGAGCACTGGGAGACATAAAAAAGAAAACGTTTTTTTTTTTTTTTATGGACCACAATCAATGCCTGACTTTTTAATCTCTGAAAAGTCCTGGATTATGTTTTTATTTTATTTTTAATATCATTTTTTATGATCATATTTGTTTCATTATATCTATACTATCATTTTTATTGTACTTTGGAGGTCCAAATAAAATATGTTGGATACGAATCTGCATCTCCCGTATGAGCACCACAGCAATGCATTTGGAGAATAAATGGAATAAAATAAAAGCAAAATAGATGGACGAGCTGTTACCATAGTCGGTGGTTCCAGCCACATTCTCGATCTCCAACGTCCATTCTCCACGAGGGTCTTCATCCCAGGAGTGGGTGGTCATGAAAGCCCAGTCATTGAAGCCCTCAGAGGAGTAATCGTGAGGTCTGTGAGAGAGAAAGCGTTAGACTCAACTGACTGAGGGGAGCATGTGAAGCTGCTCACAAAGCAATGCTATATTTAAGTATTATAAGAGTGGACATTTTAGTGGCTAACCTGGGAGCAAGCAGTGTGGAGCGGGTGCCCTGTGGGCTGATCAGGTGGATTGCCAGATTTCCTCTGCGGTTGTAGGACAGGGTGAGCTGGGCTTGAGCATGCTCTAATGAGCTCACAAAGTTGGCCGTCCCAGTACATGCATCCACACTTTTGGTGATTACCAAATGGCTCCCAATATTCCTAAAAACAAGCACATAGTAGGATAAAAGTCATAAAAAAAATGTTCAAGAACTGACAGTTAAACACAATGAACGTCAGACTTCTAAATACAAAAAGTTATGCATGTATCATACACTGCCGACCAAAAGTTTGGGGTCGGTAAGATTTTGTTTAAAAAAGTCTCTTATGTCTCACCAGAGCTGCATTTATTATGTTGTGCTGCTTATTATTTTTCTTTTCTATTCAGGATTCTTTGATGAATAGAAAGTTCTTAAGAACAGATTTATGTGACATTTAAGATGGCTTTTACATCATTAAATGTTTTTTCATAAAAATGAAATTAATGCAATTAATAAATGCATCCTTGCTGAATAAAACTACTAATTTCCTAAACAAAAAAAAGTCTTACTGACCCCAAACTTTTTGTAACTTTTGAACCACCATATAGCTATAAACAGTCACAACACTAGATTTTTTTTTTCATTTATCATCCAGCAGGTGAAAACTGTTAGTTCAGTAGCTTATAAAAAATATTATCTTCATGCAAAGCCTTATGATTTTACTGAATTCTCTTAACAAATTATTATTATTTGCATAAACCTTTAATGAATTTCCAAACACTGTTTGGACTAATAGGTGTTTATTTCCCAAACTCACACTGTCAGCAATTGACATGCTAAAGTTGAAGACTGAAGTATGTAGTTTCTGCGATACTAATGGCATTTAGCAGAAACACAAAAATAAAGCATATTTTAAATCTTGCTAACGTCCCTTTTGCACGACTAACCCAATGCGTAGCAGCACGACGGCCCGTTCACTTTGACTTGTGAATGACCTGTTTTCTCTTTGAAGGTCTAAATGCAGTGAATTTTGGCTTGCACTTCTGTAACCCATGTAACACATCAGTCATGGTCCCCCTTTGGCTCTGCCTGCTACAGTAGCCACACCCCCAAACTCTCGTTATAGGTTGAGCTGGGAGGAGACGGATCTGAGCGGACCTCTCTCAATGTTCAGACGGTGCTTCAGTTTTTACACTTTTGGGGGAAGTAAACTCATAAATGGCATAATAATATTAGTCAATGAACAATAAACTGGGTTAAGAGAATGCATTTTAACTAGTGCAGTCAAGCAATTAAAATGTTTAATCTGATTAATTACACTATGTGGCGATTAATTAATCGTAAATTAATCACATCAAATTTGGCTGAGAAATTACCCCCATAAGATAATTTAAAGTTGTTATTGTGTTAAATGAGAAAAGTGTCAAATAGACATTACAAATAGCTTTAGAAGGAAATATAATTTTTTACTCTTTTAGGCTTCAACAGGCAATGAGGGTGAATAAATTATGATAAAATTATGAACTATACCTTTTATGATTTTTTTATTAATATGGAAATAGAACATTTTTTTCACAAAATGATCTTCTAAATAAGAAACTAAAACTGCCAGTAGGTGGCGGTAAATGTCTTAATGAGTAAGTCAATGAATCATTGGTTCACCAGATTGATTAGTTTAAACAGCTGATTCATTCAGGAATGAAGTAAATGGCTCTCTTCATGAATGGGCCATTGAATCATTGGTTCTGTTGCTCGGAGATGCACAACAGTTCTACACTGGCTTTATAGGTAATATTTTCATTTTCAAAAACATACAATATTGTGTCTACAATGTAACACTATATTAACTTCTTATTTATTGAACTGTTGTATAAAATCAGTATCACATTTGCACATGTGCTATTAGGGACAAAAACTGCATTTGTGTGATACTGTGCTCATTACTTGTGTGATATTGCTTAACTACCTCATGACATAAATATGAGACAAAAACTCATTCATTTTTGCCCTGATATCTTGAATTTTAGGGTCATTCTAACTATATTCTATAAGATCCATCACACATTGAGTTGTTGCCCTGCTTCAGGTTTGTCACCAATCAACTTTATGAAATGTCTGGGGCGGGGCACACGTTCTTTCCCCCATAACGTGTTAAATCGACAGCCCTGATTTTAACATAATCTTACATCCTTGACCTTAAAACAATGTTTTAAAAGCACTACAATGTTGACTCTGCACATCAAACTGGGATTTCACTATTTTAACACTGAATAAAATAAATAAATAGCTTACTGAATCAGGAGTGCTATACTGTATCAAACTTTTGCTACAATACTGATGGGTGCAAAACACATCAGAAAAGTTGAGCCAGGTTAAGACTTGTGCCACCGATGACCCTACAGGAGCCTTTAGGCTTTTGGCACTCTACACCCAATCCTGTAAGGAGCTTAGAGCGCCCGTCCCTGCTCACCAGAGACAGGGTTACAGAGGAAGAAGAGCTTAAATCAAGAGAGAGAACGACAAGTCCATGAGGAATGAAGCATAAAAACCCCCCTCTGTGCAAGACTTCAAGTCGGAGATGTTGCGAGCAGAAAAATGAAGAAATGCACGGCAGAGCCAAAGCGAGGCAGCCCGTAATCACTTTGCTCTGTGACTTCTGCAACCAGCATGTTAAATTGGGCTTTGCTCCAAAACCTCTTGATCTTTCAGTAACGTTGGTGAACCATAAAGCATGACTGGGAGAAGGGATAAAAAGAGGGTGACTTTTTAAAGACAGACGTGATTCGCTGAGTGAGAGGACGAGGCACTTTGAGGGTCCGTCCAAGATGTCAGCAGTGATGGAAGTGTGACGAACGTGGATGTAACAAGCTTATCTGCGAGTCATTACCTCTTATAACCATGCTCTGCTGGCAGCGGAGATTCTTCATGCACTGAAGCATCATTCAAGATGCCCAGCTCTAAATTTAAATGTGATGCACCATCAAAAGTGATGTTTCGCTACCACCTCATTTCTTATTCCTGTTTCATCTTGCACTCCATGACCTTTTTAGCAGCACTAAATTTAAAACATCATCCCAGTTGTGTGCACCAAAGAACCTCAGTTTGCCACGAGTTAGTATCAATTAAACCCCTTAACTGTCACCGTCCCACAGGTGGGACGTTTGCCATTACATATTTAAAACAGTAATATTCTATACTAAACCTAAACTAATCTTGACAAACTATATATCATTTGAAAGCTTAGAATCTCTAGTTTACATATTTGGTGACTGATGTTCAAAATAAATTACATAGGAGCAGTAATTTATCAATTTGCAACAAGCATATTTTCATACTCATAAGGCATGTTCAGACCTTTATTTTGAAATAGCGATGAACATGAAAAATCATTAAAGATTGGTTGAAACATGTTTGTTTTCATGCCAAGAGTTCAAAAGATAACATCCATTCAATTTTTTGAGAAAAAAAGGTCTGAAAATGTTTTTAATAGAAAAAAAAAAATACATTTATGATTGTGGCGGCGATCTATAACCCACATACATGTTATTTTTATGTTTATTAGAGGCTGAATTCATATCAAATTCTGCCAAACTTCCCATACTACTTCTATATAGGATGTCTACTTCATAAATTGTATGAAAATAATGGAAATATATGGTTCAGATCACTCAAACCATATATGGAAATGGAGGCGCCTTTATATGGTCAGTAATGGAGCTTGGTTGTCATCTAGTGAAAAAGTGTGGTACTGCGCCCAAACAAAATCTTACTGAAAGCTCATTTTTTGAGATATCAACCTGAAATTTGGACAACTTGTTCAGATTTTTGGCTTTGATTTCCTTGCAGCTTTAGAGTAAAACTTGTTTTGTAAAATATATATTTTATATAAAATATAAAATATTATATTTTTACATTTTACATTTTCATAAACTTAAACTTCTATAACTTTTTTTCTGTTTCACTCACATAAGTTATTTCACATCTACAATAATCTGCCAAATTTCATCTTTAAAACGAGACCAGCCTTATGTCTATACTCCAAAGTATTCTTGAATTACAACCATTTAAGTTTGGATAGTGCATTTTCTTGTCTAAAAAAAAAAGTTGGGTTACAGTTAAAGGGTTAAGACTGCAGTTTCATCTAGTGTGGAGGGTTTAAATCACACAAAAATGAAAATTGCCATCATTTATTCACCCTCATGTTGTTTCAAACCTGTACAACTGACAACTTATCTATGCAATGTATGGCTGTCAAACTCCAAGAAGTCATATTATAGCATTTCTGACTACTTTATGGTGTATTAATGTGTTTTTAAAGATAGGCAGCCTCTGGATGGCTTCACTGTATTGAAAACAGCAGAGTGAACATTCAGTTTAAAATCTCCTATGGGTTTGGATGAACATGAAGGTGAAAAAGCGATGACAGAATTGCCATTTTTTGGTGAACTAACCCCTTTAAGCCTGTGATCTAGTATGAAGGGTTTAACCTACATGGGCTCAGACACCAGGGAAAGGACACACTTCTGCTGAGGTCCAACATTTGTCCAGTTCTTTGCCAGAGCCACTATAGCCCCAGCATCCAGCAGACCATATCCATAAGAATGGCTTACTGTAGGAGAGAGAGAGAAAAATCAATACTGTTGAAAGTAACTATATAGGTGGTTTAAAAAAGCAATAAAAAGACTGACATTATAAGTAAAGAGGTGAGTTAAAGAGACTGATATCATTAAGAGATCCGGAGCTGTTTGCCGATTGGTGCATCCAATGATGATGTTATCGATCACATCACAAAATGTTCAAGCAGCTGGAAAATGGAAAGAAACACTGGAGGGAAAAGGAAAGGGAGGGAGCGATGAAAAGCAACGAGATGGGCTTTTACCTCGGCGACCCACTCCATTTATCTTCCAATCATTGGTGGAGAGGTGGGCAGGGTTGGACGTCCTCACAACCAGATGCTGCATGTCTCTCCAGGTTAGGTTTTTACTACCGAGAGAAGTCAAAGCGTTAGCGCCTTTCACACATGTGAGATACACGGTAGAACGGAAGAACTTAAAACTGCCTGCATGCTTCACAGCTCTCCGAGATAATCTCTTCTGCCCTTTTATAAAGGTCACTGATAGCTACAGGTAGAGTCATAAAGGTTATATTGTTGCTGGTGAATTAATTTAAAACTATACAAATGAAAATGCCACTCAATGCATGCATTTGATCCAAATGAGAATTTGAAGGTTAACTCCAGTCTGCCAATCTAGCCAGTAACCATTTTATTTCGTAAGCCTCAGGTCACTCAAAGTGCTGATAAAGAAAGATGACCTCGCTTGAGGACAGAACAAACACTCTCCGGACGACTTACTTGGCCTCAAGGGCGAGGGCGATGATTCCTGCCGCCAGCGGGGCCGAGGCTGAGGTGCCTGTGTGGGAGTCTGTGCACTTCTGCCTGAGGTCTGTAGTGACCTGAAACAGGAAGTAGAGCGAGACATTTCACATCACTGATATGAAGGGAAAATCAAATTATTCCAGACGGGGACACAATACTAGCACTGTACTGGCACAACAATGAAGTCACTGCATTTATCAAAATTAAATTTTGTAGCTTAAAGGAATAAATTAGCTTAATTAAAATAAATGCAGCCTTAGTGACGATGAGAGACCTTTCAAAATAATTTAAAAATCTTAAAGGGGACCTGTTATGCCCCTTTTTACAAGAAGTCTCTGATGTCCCCAGAGTGTGTTTGTGAAGTTTCAGCTCAAAATACCCCACAGATCATTTTTTTATAGCATGTTAAAATTGCCACTTTTGGGTGTGAGCAAAAACACACCGTTTTTGTGTCCTTTTAAATACAAATGAGCTGGTGCTCTCGGGCCCCTTTCAAGAAGAGGGCGGAGCTTCAAGAGTTCATGCAACAACAAAACAGGACAATCTCACGCATTGAAAATGTCAGAAACTGTCAGTAGCGGTGTTCAGTTTGAAACCGGAGTCGGGCAATGATGGAGAAACTTGAAGAAGCAGCGAAGCAGTCTGGCGCAAAATTATTGGCATAAACATATAAGACTTTAGCGACTTTCTTCGGGACATTTCCTTCGAAAAATGAAATTTAACCATGATGTCCTCAGTGATTCAGTTAGCAGGAGTCTAATGAGACTCTTATGCTGCGTTCACACCGAACGCGTCTGGGGCGTCAAATTCGCATCAGACGCTTCTAGTTGGACGCTTGAACATTTTGAAGTCAGACGCTTCAGACGCGCGTCAAATTCGCTCTATTCGCGCGTCTAAACAAAGTGTGTTCAGACGCGAATTCGCGTCATGGGAGGGGCTTCCATCTCTTTCTGCAAAAATCCTCTGAATAAACACAATCTCGTCAGTTGGAAACCAGTAGTGGCAATTTATCTCTGTTATGCCGGCAGGCTTTTGCTAGCTAGAAGGTGGGCTAGTATCGACGGCTAAAATCATGCAAAGTGTTTTACAACTAACCAGATTGTCTGATTTCTTTGCTTATCCTCTTCCAGACAAGGTCCTTTTTATTCCTTTCTCGATAAAAATATGATGACACATAGAGCTCAGGGTGGCCACACACAGCGACTATTATCTTTGTTCTGGTCTCCACCGCTGATCACGTCATAAACATGTGACTACCAAAGCAGAGTCCCTGATTGGTTAACGCGCAGCGAATTTACGCCAAAGTTCAGATTTTTCAACTCGGGCGTCTAGGGTGTCAGACGCTCAATTCGCGCGTCAGGCGTATGAACGCTCAAATTCGCGCCGCGCCATTCGCATGTCAACGGCCAATTTCGCGCCAGCAGGACATCTAGACACACGTTTACATTGACTTAACATGTAAATCAGACGCCCCAGACGCGTTCGGTGTGAACGCAGCATTATGTGCATTGGTACATCCCAAAACACAACACTTTGAATTTTGCATAATAGGTCCCCTTTAATTATTCAAAATGTTTGACCGGTAGTGTATATGTCAAAAGATCAGGGGAAACTTTTCTCAATTCATGACTCCTTTAATAATCTAATGGTGTCTGGCATTCCATTATTGTTGTTCTTACACTCAGGAATTTGAATGAACACCTAACACTTACACCGCCCGGCCAAAAAAAAAAAGAAGAAAAAAGTCACGAACCCCGCGGGTTTGAGAGTGTTTTTTTTTTTTTCCACTGCAGTTTTAAGGAGAAAATCCTCAGCAATGGTGGTGACTTATGAATTTGCACATGGTTTGTCTTAAAGCATATTAAAAACACCACATAGACATATAAACAACATTAAAAACTTGATTTTCACCACGGGTAGTCTTTAAACATTTGCCTATTTAAATCCAAACAGCATTATTTTTGACTGGGCAGTATTACATTTTGATGTAACGGTTTCTGCATTTCGATTTTAGCGGACAAATTGGGTGAAACAATCCCACTGGGGACCAGAATTTCATAGAGACTTGGGAATTGGGCTCTTTCCACTTGGGCCTGTAGGCAACCACCCAGAACTTCCTAGCAACTGCATACCAATGCCTTGGCAACAGCAGCAGCAGCAGCAGCAGCAGCAGCATCTGCATGGGCAAGCAGCACTGAAATATTCTTCAGAAAATGTAAAAAAAAAAAAAAAAAAAATGTCATTCAGTTTATGCCCATTAAGTGACCCAGGTGGTTCAGGGTAAAAAGCGCAGCATTTTTAAGCCCTTAGGGTTACGCAGACAGAGCTGAGACAATGCAAGACAAATGCAAGCACAAAAGGGTTTGACGGGTGACACTTAAAAAGCCAGGCATCATAGGATGTGCACTGACTGCGACAGACCTCCTTGCGTGAGACTAATTGCTAAAAATGGCGGAGTGGCTGAATGACAGGAGCGATGACAGCAGTTGCACACTCTAAAATGAATCGTGGGAGACCACAGGAGAGGGATATTGCCTGACAGAGTCTCTGCTGCAGGAAAAACAGCAGGTATCAGGCTTCTGTCCTCTAGAAGCACACCTCCATTGTGAACGGTAGTATCTGTGTCTTGAATGCGGGACAATGGATGACTCAGTCAGGCATAGCCGGTTATGAGAACAATGCTTGGGTGTGTGCCTCGGTCGGCACTGAGCCGGGTGAAGAAACAAAACCGAAAAAAGAGCAAAGAAAATGTCATGCCATGACAGTGAGGTATTGTTTTAAATCACAAGGATATTCTTGTTTTGAAAATAGAGTTTCACATTTTCTGAAGAACACAAGAGGGTTGTTTGCTTACGTAAATGCCATCGTTACTGTGCCAGGCTGTTGCTTTGGGGTTCCTAAGATGTTCTGAGAGGTTCTTAGAACACTGCTATCAAGTTACTAGGGTGTTCTGATTCCGAATTCATGGAACATTCTTAAGAATACAATTATTCTTAACTGCGATTTTCTTCTTATTTTCTAATAAATTTAAGAATAATTTATTTTGCACAATCTTAAAAATTCTTTTTATTGGGGTTTTCAAATATTAGATATTACAACAACTGGCTACTTACTGTATAATACATATAATTACTATAACTAGTGGTGTGCACGATTAATCTGAAGTGACACCAATTAACGATTATGTAAACAATGAACGATCGTGATTATGTGCGACATAACTTTTTTGCTGAACTCAAAACAAAATGAGTCAAACAGGGATCTCATTAGGGCTGTCACTAACGATTATTTTGGTTATCGAGTAATTGGTTGATTATTTTGATGATTAATTGAGTAATCATATTTTTTGTGGTATTAAAAATAGACATTTAAAATGACTTAAAATACATATAGAGTGTGATTTGTGAAAAAAACGAGGGGGGGGGGTGTGTGTTTTGTTTGGTGTGTTACTATTTTTGGCAGCTGTTACGTAATCATTTTTACAATAAATACTCTGATTTAACTTTGAGCTTTGAAGTATTACATATTAGTTAGCTTCGATATTTGACCACTATTTACAATGACACTAATAATTATTAATTTCTGACAGGAACGCAAAATCAATCTGTAGTTATTGATATTTGGAATATAATAACCTGTACATTCAATCGCATTTGCTCCCATTTGTTTTTGATCACAATGCATACAAGTACAAACTTTTCGTTAGATAGAATAGAACCATAATTTCTTAACGACTCACAGAAAGACGATTCTCTGCCGATCCATCAGTCAATTGCGTGATCATAATTCCCACCTTACGGTGACAGGTAAACTTCTGCGTTCTCTCAGAATACACTTAAGCGTCAGTTTATTATATATAATATTTGCATTGGGTCACAATAGCTTGAGTTTTGAGCAGAAACACTGTATTGATCCCATACTGTCACTGTAAAATGGAGTATTCAAATTTTAAAATGGAGTACTCGAATTAAGGAAAAGTTTTAGAACAAGAAATGCACACTCTTACTGACTTCTTAGAGTTAATCTATTAAGTTTTTTAAAGGGTTAGTTCACCTAAAAATTAAATTTCTGTCATTAATTACTCACCCTCATGTGGTTTCACACCCGTAAGACCTTTGTTGATCTTCAGAACACAAATTAAGAAATTTTTGATGAAATCCTAGAGTTTTTTTTTAATCCTCCATTGAAAGCAATGTCCAGAAAAGCAGTAAAAACATCGTTAAAATAGTCAACGTAACTACAGTGGTTCAACCTTAATGTTATGAAGTGACGAGAATACTTTTGTGTGCAGAAACAAAACTAAAATAATGACTTTATTCAACAAATTCATCTCTCCCCTGTCATTCTGCTACGCTATTTTCGTTGCAGAGCTTCCAGGTTCAACATCCGAACAGCGGCTCAGTATTGGCTGACGCCTGATCACGTGAGCAGCATGAGGCATGCGTGTGATGCTAATGCAGGAGCCAGCCAATAATGAGCCAGCGTTCGGACGTAAAAACACGGAAATGCCTCACTGCGCCAACTGCATAACAGACTGGCAGGGAAGAGGATAAACTGTTGAATAAAGTTATATTTGTTTTGTTTTTGCGCACAAAAAAGTATTCTCGTCATTTCATAACATTAAAAACTTCTCGTATTTCATCAAAGTATCTTAATTTGTGTTCTGAAGATGAACGAAGGACTTACAGGTTTGGAACAGCATGAGGGTGAGTAATTAATGCCAAAAAAAAAAAAAAAAATCATTTTTGGGTGTACTAATCTTTTAACTTTTTTCTTAAGAAGATTCTTGTGAATCTGGCCCCTCATGTAGTTGCCACCTCAAAATCTCTAGATATGGTCTTTCAATGCCCTTTTTCCCCCCCCCCCAATTTTATCATCTGACAGGCCAAAACTGTAAGTCTGACCACCTAAAGTAATAGAAAACCTCTCCTCAACAAGCTGCACAATTTGATTTACAAGGAAGAGATACTGTAACTTTTACGGCTTGTCACTTTTCTGGTTAGGACACGGTGAAATGCTCCGGGCTGGGGTTTGTTGAAATCCCTATGTACAAGCATAAGCAATAAAAATAGTGATGCTTGACATAACAATCATCATTAATACGCGCAAACACAAAGATTAAACCAAGCCATGCGTGAAAGTCAGAGGTTTTGAATCACAAGAACATCCGTGTTTTTGAAGCTTTAAACAGAGAGCAAGGCTTGGAAAAGCACTCGAAGGGCCATTAAGAAGAAAACATCTATCTTCCCCCTCACTAGTGACCGCAGTGTTCATTGACAGCCAAAAAAGCCTGTGAGAACATTAAAGCCACTGCAACAATTCTTCATAAATTGTCTTGGCTGTTTATCTTCTGATCTCCAACTGTTTTCAGATCCTTTATTTTTGGATTAGATTTGCTATGCCACTTCTTCAATTAAAGGATAACTGTTGCTGATTTTCTGGAGGCGGATAAAGAGAGAGAGAGAGAGAGAGAGACTTACAATCTGTTTCTCATTGAGGCCTCCACTGCTGTAGGTTGTGGCGAGGGTGGACGAACAGGCCTCGCTGTACCAGGGCACGTTGCCATTCTGCGTACTGCTGCTGATCGACAGCGTGTAGATGCTATTGGTGTAGCCATCACAATTGCAGCTGTCCTTCTCGCGGCCGCCGTTCCCAGAAGCCCACACGAAGATGGAGCCCCGTCCTCCACGGCCCTGGAATTTGGGAGAAAAAAAACAGTCACTCGAATGCATTTCCCTTCATGAAAGCCTTCCCTTAAGATGTCGAGAACCAGATTCGAGCACTGCCAAGTCTGAGATGGAAGGATTACCAGTGACAATACTCAAAACAACTGGATAATATTTGTGATGAGTGGAGTTTGGAAAGGATTTGTCTCCCAGAAAGGATTTTCAAAGTGTCATGGACTATCATGGTTTCGATTGCCGGGCCAGATGATTTTAAAAGGACCTTGTGGGACAATGCTAATGTTCTCAAGTCATTTATCATGCATGTTTATTTTCAGGCACAAATGAAAGACACAAACAGCATCGGGCTTTTGCGGTCTACTCAGATGAAGCACAGTAATACAAAAACAAACCGACAGAACCGATAATGAGCTTGTGAAAAATGCACGCACCACATTAACGAGGCATGTTTCAATAGCCGCGTGGCTTTTATTTCACCATGTTGCCACAAGGAAAGGGCAGCAGAGCAAATAATTTGATTCAGATGCTGTTTGCTCGTTACCTTTGATCGTTGCTTTTCTTTATATTGTGCTTTACAGTACTTTTCAAATTCAACAATGCACCAAATAAAAGTCTGCAGTGCAACGTTTGGCTCCGTCTTTGAGAGCTTGTTCTGTTACAGCACACACCTGCTTGATTGTGGGCATCCATTCAGCGAGGGTGTTTACACAGACCAGAGCCCATTTGCATTGGCCTTTTCCCCACGCAACATGGATCTTGTTTCCCAAACAAATCTGACTGCTGGCACACGCAAACGCTCGTGATTTGGACACAAGAAACAATGGCTAGAAAATATTAATGAATATGGATGGGGAAAAACATTATGCTATTCTGTGTAATAAGTGTTATATTTGGTCATTTTGTGAATTATTTATAGGAAAAGTGACAGGGACATTTGATAAAACTCCTTGCTCTCACCATCTGTTGTTTAAAATTACCATATTATATTTTAAATGTAATCATTCATATTTGGAAACAATTCTGCACTATGCATCTATGCTATGACATAAAATAAGTAATGGTAACACTTTACAATAAGCTTTCAATATTTAACATGAATTAACAATACTTCTACAGCATTTATTAATCCTAGCTAATTATGTTACAGGATTAGTTCACTTCAGAATTAAAATTTCCTGATCATTTACTCACCCCCATGTCATCCAAGATGTTTATGTCTTTCATTCTTCAATCGAAGAGAAATTAAGGTTTTTGAGGAAAACATTCCAGGATTTTCTCCATATAGTGGATTTCACTGGGGTTCAACGGGTTGAAGGTCCAAATGTCAGTTTCAGTGCAGCTTCAAAGAGCTCTACATGATCCCAGACGAGGAATAAGGGTCTTAACTAGAGAAACGATTGGTCATTTTCTAAAAAAAAATAAACACACATACTTTTTAACCACAAATGCTCGTCTTGCACTGCTCTGCGATGCACCATGCATTACGTAATCACTAGGAAAGGTTACGCGTGACGTAGGCGGAAGTACCGATCCAGTGTTTACAAAGCGAATGTGCAAAGACTAAGTGAAACGCCCTTTACAAAAAAACAAAAACAAAAACAAGGATGTCGGATGATTTTGAAGTTGGAGGAGAAAATGAGATGAGAGTTTTTCGCCCTACCGCGGTACTTCTGCCTACATCATGCTTGACCTTTCCAACATGATTACGTAATGCGTGGCGCATTGCAGAGCAGTGCAAGTTGAGCATTTGTTGTTAAAAAGTATATCATTTTTTTTTTTTTTTTAGAAAATGACTGATCATTTCTCTTATTCCTTGTCTGGGATCATGTAGAGCTCTTTGAAGCTGCACTGAAACTGACATTTGGACCTTCAACCCGTTGAACCCCCAGTGAAGTCCACTATATGGAGAAAAATCCTGGAATGTTTTCCTCAAAAAAAAAAACTTCTTTTCGACTGAAGAAAGAAAGACAAACATCTTGGATGACATGGGGGTGAGTAAATTATCAGGAAATTTTAATTCTGAAGTGAACTAATCCTTATATCTCAACATCTACTAATGCATTTTGAAGATCAAAAGTTGCATCTGTTAACATTAGTTAATGCACTGTGAACTAACATGAACAACAACATTTTTATTATCTAACTTTAATAAATACTTAAAAAATATTTGCAAATTGTTAATGTTACTTAATGCATTAACAAATTGGACTTTATTGCAGCAAAAAAAAAAAAAAAAATCAATAAATACCTCTGAATATTGCTGAACATTTAAAGAATCACAGAATCTGTAGTACCTTAACTCTGACTAAGGGATAATAAAACATACCATAAATGGAGAAAAATAACGGGTAACACTTTACTTGAAGGGGTGTGCATAAGACTGACATGACACCTTCATAATCATGACATGACACATGTCATGAATATGACGGAGGGTTTATGCATGTTTATGACAACTGTCATTAAGTGTCATTCAGTCAGTTATGTCATTTTTAATGCAAAGATGACATTGTTTGAGATGTCTTTGTTACGACAACTTGACATAAACCAATGCATCATAACCTGTCAGTGTCTTTGTCATGACAACTTGACATTAGCAAAACATCATAACCTGTCATAAACATGACATAGCAGATTAATTATCAAACTTAAAAAACTACTTAGCTTTATGGGTTAACATTACATTACATTATTTTGGTAACACTTCAATATAGGGAACACATATAAAAATGATTAACTATGACTTTTCCCTCAATAAACTCTTAATTTACTGCTTATTATAGTTAATTGTTAGGTTTAGGTATTGGGTAGGATTAAGAATGTAGAATAAGGTCATGCAGAATAAGGCATTAATATGTGCTTTATAAGTACTAATAAATAGCCAATATTTTAGCCATATGAATGCTAATAGTAATAAGCAACTAGTTAAAAGACTCTAAAATAAAGTGTTACCATTATTTTATAACAGTGTCATCTTTAAGAAATTTGAAATTGTCTATTATCTGAACTTCTGTTGGTGGAAACTTAAAAAAAAAACAAAAAACAAAAACAAAAAAAACATGAAATGAAAAATAGTCATGACGCTGTTATAAAATTATTTGTCAGAATATTGTCACTTAATGACAAGTTCAATTTGTACCACTTTACTTGAGCTCATGATACATATTCATGACACTATTATAATGGCCTCATGACAGCCAATGTCAAAACCAACCACATGACAGTTTAATGTAATGTTAACACATAAAGCTAAATAATGTCAAGTTGTCATGACAAAGACACTGACAGGTTATGATGCATTGGTTTATGTCAAGTTGTCATAACTCGGACATCTCAAACAATGTCATCTTTGCATTAAAAATGACATAACTGAGCGAATGACACTTAATGACAGTTGTCATAAACATTCATAAAACCTCCTTCCTATTCATGACATGTGTCATGTCATGATTATGAAGGTGTCATGTCAGTCTTATGCACACCCCTTCAAGTAAAGTGTTACCAAATAACGACAGTGATCATTTAAAAAAAAAAGTAGTGCAGTTGTGGTTAAGAGTGCTTGCACACTAGAGTTTCCCTATTTAGATTATAGGGAAGTATCAATGGAAATGATGTCACAGAGATGTAAAATAAAAAACAAGGTTGCACAATTTCAAATTTTGTTGCATTGCTTTTGCTGTTGACCACTGAGAAAATAAAGCAAATTTAAAATATAATATGCCAATCAGGGGCCTGTTTGATGTTTAATGTTAGTTTCTTTGTTTTATAGACTTTTTACACAGTTGTAATAACTTACATGTTTTCATTAACATGGGACAATTCACTTACTCATCCTGTCATTCCAAACCTCTTTGACTTTCTATCTTCAAAAGAGGATATATTTTTGCACATGCAATGAAAGTTAGAGACATCCAAAAAACAAACAAACAAAAAAACAAAACATAAAATTGTCATTATGTAGAAGCAAGTCAGTCATACTGTTTTGGTACGACATGAGAGTAAGTAAATGATGACACAATCTTCATTTTTGGGAAGAACTATCCCTTTAAGTGATGCATATCAATCTGAAATACTAAGTCGTCTCCCAGCATTTTTCTATAAAAGGTCTCCTATAAAATCCATACACAACTCACTGCGGTAGGTAGCATCTTGGCACGGCTCTCTTCCATTGTCCTTTCATTGGGCCACAGCCAGTTTTACAACCCCAGTGCACGTCCATGTGTGAGTGAAGGGCTAAAACTAATACCGTTCCGTTCCCCCGCGCATGATAGCAGTTTAGTTCAAATGGCGTTAAGTAATTAGGTATTAAGAATGTCAATACGGTTCACGCTCTGGAAAATCTGCATGAAGATATTCCGGTTCAAATTGCCATTTAATGTGACATTTAAATTAAACAAACTTCACTCTGACTAGTAAGTGCTTTTATGACTCAAGGCACTCGCAAATGAAGTGTGGCAAAATCAAATACAGAGTATCCCTTCCACAGACCCCCTGACATCGCTAACTTCAAAGCAAATAAGAAAAAATCCACTTAATTCATTTGAACCACATATTTCTGCCCTCTTAAATGCCACTGCTGGTAAAAGTTCAATATTAAGAGGCTCAGATAGGACCATTTCAGGAGAAGAATATCAATGAAAACATGTTTGTAGCACAGACCAACTGATGTAGATAATGACAGGAAACAGTAAAAATAGCCCATGAGTCACAGAAGCAATTGTACATGTCGTGGAAAACAGGACCTCTTCTTTGCTCTTTTGAAACGGGTTTTTGTAGACATTCACAGCACAAAAACTCCTCTCTGGTCCACACTAAAGAAAAATCTAGTCTTCGATGTGACACCAAGCACTGGTATCCTTGGTATCAATAAATAAACAGCCTTAAAATTTTGTAATTATTTATTCTGGATTGCATTCAGTCCCTTCTAAAGGAAGTAAAAATGCTTAAAGGGATAGTTCACCTAAAATCAAAATTGAAAATGAGTAAATGATTAAAGCATTTTCATTTTTAAGAACTAACATTAACATATATGTACTATTCAGATGAGTCTTAAAGAGATAGTTCACCCAAAAATGAAAACTGTGTCGTCATTTAGGAGTTTACACCTGGTATTAATATGTGATTTGCTCGATCATATCACAAGTGGACGATGCTGATTACAGGTGTAAACGGGGTGTAAAGCGTTTTTTAGCTTGTCCACTTTCGACCACTTCCAGAGGTAGACGCATTCATGCACGCTCATGTGGTCGAATGTGTTCGAACAGCCACAAAAGACCGTCTATCACACACTCGCAGCGTTTGGTGTGGTCTTTGCGGCTGTCAGAGCAGAAAGCTGCTGCTCTCTGTATGTTTTTTTCATTGTCTCCAGTAGTTTATGTGTAAATTCTGCAAGCTTAATTTGTCCATTAGATCAAAAGATTTGAAAAAGCCCATGCATTTACCTGCCCATACACCCTCACCTTGAAGAAATCAGAACAGAAGTGATTGAAAGTGGACAAAAGTGACAGATTAAAACACCAGGTGTAAAAGGGAATGTGTCTCCCTTGTCCACTTGTGATCTGATCGACCAGGTGTGAACAGGGCCTTATTCACCCTCAAGTTTTTCTAAAACTGTACGAGTTTCTTCTGTTGAACACAAAAGAAGATATTTTAAAGATTTGTGTTCAGCAGAAGAAAGAAATTCATACAGGTTTGGAACAACTTGAGGGTGAGTAAATGATGACATATTTTACATTTTTGGGTGAACCATCTCTTTAAAGGTAAAGTAATACAGGCCAATTTAATTCTAATTTGCAGAGAGAAGGTGTTAAAAATTCTTAGAGAAGGAATATAAATAGCCTTCCAGGAAACAATAAAATAAGGCAAAAGCGTATAATATAACCCGTTTCAGTGCTACAAGTATTTTTTCTGACCTACATCAGCTAAATGATAAAGAAGTTCAACAAGTTCAGATTAAAGAGAAGCCAAACCTCTAGTACACCACGTAGGAAAGCCTCTTTAGCCAACTTTGCAGGTCCGTCCACCGTTTTGCCGTCGTCTTCAGGACCCCAGCTGGCGCTGTAGATGTCGATGTGCTGTGGGTTGAGACTGAGGGACTGAGCTTCCACCACATCAGTGACCTCTCCATCCAACATGCGCACACCTGCAAAACACAAAACATCATACACATTAAAGCCTGGGACAGAGAGCACATCATGCACAAATACAACTGCATACTTTTGTTAAATCTGATTGAAGCTGCAAACTGCTGTAATGCCTCTACTTAGATGATAAGAGGTTAAGAACTGTTATGAAAATGGCCATTACAAGCACTTCACGTTTAGAGAAAAATATGTAGGATGTTAGGAGAAAAATGCCCTGTGCGCCTTTAATTACTGTTGCTAATGCTTTTTGAGCGCTGGAAAATATGGGAAGGGATGCAAACAGACTGTGTGAATCATCTCAGTAGTGATTTAATCACATCTAGATTTACAGTGATATTAGTAGAAATGCATGCAATTCAGATGCCAAAAAAAATGTGTTACAGAGAGCAACATTAAGAACTGGTAACATGTCTGAATGTTTTTGAAAGAAACTCACCAAGACTGCATTTATTTGATCAAAAATACAGTAAATACAGTAATATTGTGAAATATTATTGCAAAAATAACTGTCTTCTATTTTAATATATTGTATAATGTAATTTATTCCTGTGCACAAAGCTGAATTTTCAGCATCATTACTCCAGTCTTCAGTGTCACATGATCCTTCAGAAATCATTCTAATATGCTGATTTGATTATCAAGAAATGTCTACTATCATCATCAATGTTGAAAGCAGTTGTATGAAAAATGATATATTTTCACAAGGTTCTTTGATAAATAGAAAGTTCACAAGAGCAGCATTTATATGAAATAAAACAATTTTGTAACATTATAAATGTATTTACTGTTTTTGATCAATTTAATGTGTCCTTACTGAAAAAAAGGATTTTAAAAATAATCTTACTGAGCCCAAACTTTCTGAATTTTGTGTATGTATTGCAATTTACATGACTGTGCAAAATAAATAAATATAAAAATATATTAAAGGGGTCATGAACTGCGTTGTTTTATAATGTTTCCTGGGGTGCTCTTATAATGTTAGTATGCTTTTTACATCCAAAATTGTCATAATTTATAAATAAAAGGCATTTTTCCTACCCTGATTTTAGCCCTCTGGTTTGAACGCTCTGTTTTAAGGGGCGTGTCTGCTGCGAGACTTCAGTGTAAACGCCCACTGCTGTGATTGGTTAACATCTTTCCATTTGAAATAGCCAAGTATTACTTGCATTACATTTAGATCTATTGCATTATATTTAGATTGTGCATGAAAGGTTGCAGAGATGAACATTGTAGCCGATCACAGACATGTTGAGCGAATGAAAGCAGTGATCTCGTCATTGCAACTCAATTTCTGTACACTAACAAATGCTTTCATCTTGAGTAACAGTTCAAACGCGATATAACTAAAAGATTCGTTAAATAAAACGGGAGTTTTGTGCTTGTCAGTTACGATAAACTTGCACTGTTTGATTGACAGCTTCAGCGTGCGCTGCTCCAACAATTGCAAAGGGAGCTTTTATGATCGCTTTCTTTATATAATTTAATCACCGTTAAATGACAGATTATTTTCATCCTACTAAGAGAAACAATGCAAGTTGATGTTTAGTCACTGGTTTGATTTACTGACACACAGACAAAGAACATCTGACTGTACATGAATCATTACATATCAGATCAGGCATTGAAATTAACACAGTTATTTACATGTTGCAGGCACTGCACAATATTTTGTAATCCTCAACAGCATGTTTATTGCTTGGTAGCTCGATCTGGTTTAGCACTACTATGTTACTTAGGCTACCTATTCTATTGCATGTCATGCACAAATCAGTGGGCGGGGCTAAACAGGCAGTGATGAAGTAGGCGTTGATCTTCTTCAGCGAAGGTGGTGCTTGCTGCCCTTTGACGTCATAGATCCCCACTTTGAAAATCTTGTCGTTTGCTGGGTCTGGTGTCAACAAAAGCTTTTATTGGACTAACAAGGAAGTTTTCAGCTCTGAAACTTACAGGATATGATGACCTCTTATATGTCAAAAGCTCAAGGAAAATTTGATTTCTCAGTTCATTACCCCTTTAAACAATGTTTATATTATATTTATAAAAACATTTTTTCAGTACTTTTGAATGTATATTATTATAAATGGTGTAAATCAAAACTTTGTATAATTTTTTTCTTATACTGTCTAATTCTAATTTTTTTTATCACCCTACCGGCCTGCAATGTTAGAGCTGTGTCAAGAAGTTAATTACACCAGAATTTACACCCTTAGTTACGGCTTAATGCCAGAATCTATACTTTCATTGAGAAGCAAGTAAATTGATTACCACTGTGTTTAAGAGATGCAACATTACTAAACATACAGAAAAGCTGAATACAAAGAAGATTTAACATCTAACGCTCACATATAACTTGCAGCATGAAAGGAATGAGGTGCACAAACAGATAGTTCTGCATATAAAAGTTCCTTTAAAAGAAGAAGGATGAGTGCGCATTCATGCTCGTGTTCGTATTTGGAGTTCATTCAAAGGTGACAAGCGGCTACATTCTTCTCGTTCAAACATCCCTTTACAGATGCTTCACAACAGTCTTATCTTTTTCCACTTCCCCGTACAAAAGGGAATTCTTAACTGAATTTGGGGGTTTGGGAACAAGCCAGAGCATTTGGTCCAAAAAGTCAGAGGTGTTGAGTTATTGTGATCCCAGCATCAGAATGATATCTCAGCGAAAGAGAGAGAGAGAACATTCTGCCCACAGCACTTAGTTTTTTAAGTGGTAAAGATGAGAAATCAAAGTCAAACATCTTCAAAACAATGTGAATCGCTCCTTTGATACACAAGGGGGCGAGGTTACTCAAGGTTGCCCTCATACGGGTTAGTGCAAATAAACAAAAGTTCAGTCGTTTCAGGTTTTCCAAAGCAATCTGAGCGCTTTGGTGCAGACAGTACTGCAAACAAACCGAAAACTACAGAAAAATACAGCACAGCATCTTGGAAAGACTGAATGTTTTTATCCCATATCTACATTCCAAAAGTCCCAAAAATCCCTGCAGGACAAAGAGAGAGCTGGCTATGATTACTTCCCAGGAAATGAGAAAGGCATAACAGATATACACGGATACACTGGGGTAACAATAGAAGGGATTTTTTATTCAGACTTTTGTAAATACCAATAATCTACGTCCCCTCAAAAATGCAACATTAAACCTCAGGTTCATTCTTTATAAAGCAAATTTCAACAATGGACTCGACTGTTTCCTCCAAGTCTTCCAAAACAATATTCTCGCTTAATGAGTTCTGGCAGAGGAATTAGCCGGGTTGTGTGCCATCTCTGCTAGTGTGTGCTGCCATCTCCACATTCAGCTTTCCTCTAGCAGAAGGCACTGCCTGCCAGTTTGGGCCAATGTTATGGGTCAGCTATCCAAAGGCCTTGGGTTGTCTCTGCCTTCTGTCCCCATGGTACGTTAGGAGTAGTATCTGCTGCTTATTAAGCA
Organism: Ancherythroculter nigrocauda; assembly: GCA_036281575.1. Classification (NCBI taxonomy): domain Eukaryota; kingdom Metazoa; phylum Chordata; class Actinopteri; order Cypriniformes; family Xenocyprididae; genus Ancherythroculter; species Ancherythroculter nigrocauda. Next base: position 55,338,323 of record VTFQ01000004.1, read on the forward strand.
AAGATTTCCCCCAGGATTCAAGGTGAAACTGGGCACAGGAAGACTATCCACCCTCCACTGCTTCTCATTAGGAGGCTAATTCAAAAACAGCTGCTTTAGAGAGAAACGAATGGCAGAGCTGACGAAAGAGAAATGCACATTACCCATAATGCATTACTATCTGCATAAAAGGAAAGATTTGACATGAAGCATATATTTAGTGCCTGAAGAAAATCTTAAAAAAAAAAAAAAAAAGTATGTGAGAAAATGTGAGTTGTGCTTGCCAACAGAGCCCACCCAAAGTCTCTAATATGCGGGGAGCAGATTCACATAAGAACATTTTCTTAAAGGGGACCTAAAATGCCCCTTTTTCAAGATGTAACATAAGTCTCTGGTGTCCCCAGAATGTGTCTGTGAAGTTTCAGCTCAAAATACTCCACAGATCATTTATTATAGCTTGTCATTTTGGGTGTGAGCAAAAACATGCCGTTTTTGTGTGTCCCTTTAAATGCAAATGAGCTGCTGATCCCGGCCCCCTTTCCAGAAGAGGGCGGAGCTTTAACAGCTCACACTTCGGTTGCTCAACAACAACAAAGCTAGAGAATCTCACGCAGCCAAAATGACAATTGTTAGTAACGGTGTTCAGCCTTACATTGTTCAAACCGGAGTCGACACACAGAGGGTTTTCGGCATGTCCATCTTGATCGGTCACTGTACTCGTGCACATCCTATGTAATAGACAATCCAACCTGACAAATGTGGGTGGATTTCAGCACTCCTACTAGCCACTTTTGTGGGTTGAATTTTATATATATATATATATATATATATATATATATATATATATATATATATATATATATATATATATATATATATATATATATATATATATATATATATATATATATATATGAATTGTAGTCTTTTAAAAGGCATCTGAAATAATAAACTAAGTGCAGTGAGGTGTTCTCAAAAATATAGATTTTTTGATACATATTGATACTGAACTATCTGAAATGCAGGGCTTGAGTTTCAGTGTGGGATTGCGCATATTGCGCATAATTTTACTCACACCCAAAGTGCGCCATATAAAGCCGTCAACAGCTTTATGTGCAGCATTAAACAGTTAAATACACACAAAATAATGTCAAAATGCCGGCCTTGGTGAGTATTCACGTAAACACAGTCAGTTATGTTTTAAGTGAATGTAAACAGTTGAGAAAGAAATGCATGTGTAACAGTATAATGGATCTGTGCGTCAGGTCTTAAAGTGACAGCAGCCTAATATACCTGCTGCCAAATTATGAGATAATATTAAACATATCTATATGGCAATTTTTCCACATGGTATCGATGTCAAAATTGTGGCCACTGAAAATACTGAGTGGCTAGTAACTAACTACAGTGGCTGGTGAGCAAAAAAAGTTAATGTTAAGCCCTGGTTATGTTGTATTGCTTAATATAATGAAAGTTTCTTCTTTAGAACAACATTCTAACAAGAAATGTTTTTAGGAATAAAAAAAATCCTGACCTTGGTCTCTAGCTACACCTTTTTTTGCCCATATTTATTGGCCAAATTGCATCATATATTCAAATGTATCATCAAATAACAACGCACACCTCTCCTAAAAAAGTTGCATGATTTAACGCATCACTCATGCCCCTAACACAAACAGTAAAAGGTGACTAGTGTTGAGGTTTAATACTTATGTTTAGGGATTTGAACAAACGTCTGATCAAAGAATGAGCACTTAATAACAGCGATGCTTGTCTAGGTGAACACCTCTAACAACAATCACTAGCATGAATTATGCATGCGAGAAAACATAAAAGGTAGAGTGTTTTCAGAATTAAAAAAAAACTAAAAATCTCCTGGGTGTCATTACAAGCAATTTCCCTCTGAACAAACCAGGACCTGAATGTTGTTTGATTAGTCAGTGTTTGATAATGCCACTAATGGCTGCTGCTGCATAGAGCCAGAGTGACCTCCTAATACACACGTTACATAAGCAGAAACATAAATGCGTTGCATAATCATCTATTCTGTAGTGTCATTCATCAAATCTGCTATCAAATGGTAAATTAAGTGGAAAGTTAAATTAATTAAAATTCTGTCATCATTTACTCTATTTTTTTATCTTCTCAAAAAAAAGGTTAAACAGCCCATACAGCTTGTGCACCGTAAATCTTTTGCAGTCATATGATAGCTTTGGGTGAAGAACAGATCTCAAAGCTATCGTTATGAAGTTATTGTATTGGAAAAGGAGCAGTCGATAAATTCTGCTTAACATCTCTTTGCGTTAAACCAAAGAAAAAAAGTGAAACTTTGTACTTTGCACAACATTAGGGTGACAATGAATGATGACAATTTACACATTTTGTTGAATTTACCCTGTAAAGTGAAACATTATAATGCATTTCTAAATAGTTTTCTTGGAGAGATTTATTGGAGAGAATGTGGAAAGCAAACCATTATCAATGACATTTATCTCTGAGTCCAAAAGCCTGTAGAAAGCTGGCAGCATAGAGAAGAGTAATGAAACAAAATCTGCACCGAATAGGATGAAAGCACCTCAGCCAATTAAAAGGATTACATATGCTAGCGTCCAAATCGTTGGCTCAAAGGGACCTGGGCTGGAGCCTGTGATAACTGTCCCACTTGAGCTCATGAAGCCATCGCTAATGGAGTTCCTCTTATGAAGTGCTCTCGGTACGAAGCGGAGGAAGAGTTCTCATATGGTTTAATGGACAGAGACAGGGCTAATCTGAATGTGAAACTAATCTGGTGTTTTGCAATTCAAATGTCAGAATGGACAGGGTGTGTGCTGACAATAGACTATAAGTGATAAAACATGGAAAATGTACGTTTAAATATGCCAACTCACCTCCGATCTTGGCATTGTAGGCCACTCCGACACCACAGATGCCATTGTTGGCAACAGCAGCAACTTCTCCGGCACAACGTGTCCCATGTCTTCAAAAAAAAAAAAAAACAGAGAGAGAGAGAGATTAAATTATCAGTTTTCTGTACACTTTCAAAACATCTGCAGTATACCCAAAATTCAAAAATGATAATATAATCGCTAGGGGTGTGACGAGACAGGTAGCTCACGAGACGAGACGAGACACGAGATTGAGTTCACGAGAGCGAGATGAGATTTTTACACACTATTTTTAGGAAATCCTCAAAGATGAAATACATGATTAGAAAAATAATCTGCAGGTGTATTTGAAATGTTTTAACTAATCATCTTGTAATGAATGTCATTTCAGTTCTACTTTCTGAGTGTGAATTATCATATGCAGCAAAAGACAACAATACTCAAGCACTGTAAAACGTTTTGCCACAAACTGGCTTCTCTCCTGTTTGATTTCATACGAGTCTCTTCAGACCTTACTGTACATGATTTATGAGCTTCTACAACTTTTGACCTCCTAACTGAACCACAAACTGATCATGGAAATAAAAACAGTATAAATAAAAATGGTAAAACTTTACAATAAGGTCTCATTTATTAATATTAATGCATTAACCAACATCAACAATGAGCAATATCTTTGCTACAGTATTTATTAATCTTTGTTAATGTTTGTTAAACATAAAAATAGTCATTCATGGTTAGTTCATGATAGTGCATTAAGTAATGTTAACATATACAACTTTTGATTTTAACAATGTATTAGTAAATGTTGAAATTAATGAACTAAAATGGTGTAGAAGTATTGTTCTTCCTTAGTTCATGTAAAGTTAACTAACGTTAACTAATGAAACCTTATTGTAAAGTGTTACCATAAAAATAAATAACAGTTTTCTTTTAGCCTTAAGTGCAATCAATAAGTGCAACCATAATCAAAGTACTCTCTCAATATTCAAAGTGCAAATAGAGACCACATTTTTAAGCACGTAATGTAAACGTAGCGGTGGCATATTATATCCTAATTTCACCCTCACACTATCACAAGACTGCTTTTCGCCTCGACGAGAAATCTCGTCACAATTTAATCTCACGAGATCTCGTCACACCCCTAATAATCACATTACTATTTATGTTCCTGTTAATTACAGCCTGTTGAAAAAAAATACTAATATAATAGAATTATAATATAATAATTAAATGAATTTTTAAACAAATCAGGGCTGTCTAAAGTTAACGTATGCGATAAATTTTTTCATTTTAACACAAAAACATTTAATGCAATTAACACAGCATCCGTTTTTTTCCATCATAATTTGGCTAGTTGCATTATATGATCATGCTCTTATTCACACAAATGCTTTTAAACCCATTCAAGCACCACAAGACAAACAAGAACATGCTGTCTGTGAATGTCATGTCATGTGACATGTGACTCGTGTCAGTAAAACTCGTAACAGTATTGAGTTCTCTTTCAAGCTTGAACAAAAAATAGTATCAGTATCCTTATAAGGGAAGCCTTAAATGAGTTAAATAATGTCTTAAATGAACTTGAAGAGTTGTTAGAAAATGAGATGTGTGTCATGTTTGGCAGCGGAAGCTCTTAAAGTGACAGCAGCCTAATAAAGCAGTTCCTGTAATGATGTCTGTCATTAATGTTACTCAAAGAACAAAGGGAACAGAGAAAATTGTGGCTTTAATAAGGATTAATCTATAATTTATAATTTATGCAGTGAAGACTGTAAAGTGTTTGATAACTTTATTCAATTTCTGTTAGACAGGTAGGAAGGCCACAGGAAAATATGACACTTATTATAATGGGTTTATGTGAAGATTGTTTTAAGTTCACTTAAATTAAACGTTGTTATTTTTTAAAACCTAATAAATGTTGAGATTGGTAGCTTTTAATTATACTGTAATATTTAATGTCTATAATTAATGTTTAAATAAATCAATTTCATAGAGACATCAGTAGCAGTATTAGTATCAGTGAAACTGGCCTTCATTCATAAAAAGATGCCATTAAACAAATTTTTAATGTTGTTTCAACATTAATTTGGAGAGTAACTGAAATTATTACACTATAAAAATATTAAAAACTTAATGCTTTTAAGCGCAATTAATTACAAAAAGTAGTGTGATTAATTAGTTTATTTTTTAATCAATTGACAGCACTAATAAAAATATATATAATTATAATTTAAATTAAAATAAAAAATATAATATATTATAAAATGGTTAGTTCTCTTCCTTGATTCTGATTGGTCAATAGCAACCACTCTTAGCAACGTAAACTGTTTGTTCTCAGGTGATACTCTTCATTGAAGCTTACTGCATTATGTAGAAGAGTATTGTGATCGAGTGATCGAGTGAGTGAGTTTATTACCTGCATTCAGATTTAGCATTTTCCTTCAGGTCAGTCCTATGTTCATAAAACATCTGTTTAAATGTCCGATGTATTATCTTGTCCTTTTAACATTTAAGGGGTTTTCCTGTGACTGACAGCGCTAGTCAAAGCATTTGTCAGTTGGGTCTTGTTCTGTGTTCACAACAATTCAGTCTTTTCAATGTAAAAGTCTGGGGCAGTAATGTAACTTCTGTTGCTGTTCACAGTCAGGGACTTTTTTTTTCAGGCGGAAGGACTTAATGAAACTTAATGAAAGTTGCATTGATACACATTTTTGGCTTTAATATTTGTATTGTATGGTAACCGTTTTATAAAAGCAATAAGGTACTCAAGACTAGTGCTGCATCATGAATAAGTCACTCTGCTTCACGTCCTGCCTAACAACGCCCTTCAGCCGTCATGATACAGCGCAGCCTCTCTGACCTTATTACTTACATATATAATATATATTGTATAAGAATTATATTTATCAAAATACATCAAAAGCTAAATAAAACTGTGAAATAAAAATAATTTTATGTAATGCATCTTATACAAGCAGAAAAAGTAGGAGCAAGCAGAAATGAAGGAATGCGATTCATTCTCTCTGAACATGAATTGGATATTCTCAGTACTGCCAAAGACTGCTGGCAACAGGATCAAACTACAGTGCTGCTGAGGAGGGGCGGGCAAAAAGACAGCCCAATCCTCATTCACAGCAGGTGACTGAAGCCTCTCATCCTGCAGGACTCATTCAGAGCTCTTTTGCATGTGTGAAGAGCTCCTACTCAGTTCTGCTGTAAAACAGGCAGCTATCTGTTAAACATGATAACAGGTGACACACTGATAACCATGGCCTTTAGGAATAAGATTACAGCCTGCATGTGACAATGTGCAAATGCAACTTGCTGTATGCATTTAATCAAAATTAATGAGGAACCAGCAAGGAACCAGCTAAAGAACCTAGATCATGATTCAAATGTATTATAATTTTATATTTGGCCTTTTCAACACACAGCAGAAATACTACATATTTTAAACTTGTTTCAATTTGCACTGAAGCTCCAACTAAACATTCTTCTTTGTCTTTACTAAGGAATAGATTCTATATACACACTCATTGCACCACATCCAAGCATCTGAGACACCAATGGACTCAAGCATAAATCCGCAGCGTCTGTGCCACAATAATCTGCCGGGTCAGTAGACATACAAAAGCCAAGAGAGCAAAGGAGGCTAAACACCGAGTTAAACAGCTCAGAGGAAGGATGAGTGAAATCCGAGGAGAACCCCTGCAGTCATCTGTTCATTCATAGCAAGCATGAGATCAGTGAGGCTAATGTCTCAGACTTACTCAGTCCAGCAATAAGGAGGATCATGGGGCCTAGATTACATCCATAAAAAGGAGGAGGTTTTATAGGAACCAAGCTTGCGGATCGTTACATTTACCGGAGGGTGTTTGTGTGCATGAATGCAAGATTGCAAAACAAAAAGTTTGCAAACTATGTGGATATTACACTAAAAAAAAAATGTAGCCATGTTTTTTTTAAGATTTACGCATTTCAATTAATAGCAAAAATGCATAAATGAGTAAATCTTAATGGAACAAGGGAATGGACCATTTAGTTTATGTGATTCATATTCATAAATTTAAATCAAATGATTAAATGATTAAAACATTTTTAAATTTAAGTTTAAGATTAATAAAAAATGTTTTATTAAGCTCTAGTTTTTTTTTTACTCATTTAAAATGATTAATTCATAATATGAATTATATGTAAGGATTATTAAATTCAATTTGATGGAATTTTACTATTAATTGAAATGTGTAAATCTTGAAAGAATGCTTTTTTGCGTATCTAAAGTCTTGCAGTCTTTGCATTGCATTTCACACGAACAAAATTTTATTGCTAAATCTTTGTGGGACAAAATATGTGGACTTGATTATAAAGTTAAAAATAAATTTAAATATTTACATAATTCTTTTTATTTCATATATTTATGTAACTTTTATATATTTATAAATATACTATTATACTAATATTATTGTATTGTGTTGTATTTAAAAAAATTGCCTCATTACACAGTTATTTTAAGATATTGCAAGATTACAAAACAAAACGTTTGCAAAGACATAAATATTAAATTCTGAAATCAGGCTATCATAATTTATACTGAATTTCACACAAACAATTTTATTGCTAAATCACTGTGGGACAAAATATGAGGACTTGTACATAAAGTTAAAAACAAAATAAAATATTTACATAATATTCTTTTTATTTCATACTTTTATGCAACTTTTATATACAGTCAAACCAAAATGTATTCAGACACCTTGAACATTTCATTTATTAATTCCGTTTATTCACTATAGTTTAAAAAAAATGGTAATAAAATATGACAAGATCTCAGAGTTAAACTGTCAGAAAAAAATTATCTTAATTACGTCAGATAACACTTAAACAAAACATGGTCAGGTCAAAGTGTCTGAATAATTTTTGGTCCCAAATTTTAATCAATGTTACTGGTAGTCCACCGTATGAAGAATGTTTAGGGTGTAATAGTGTCACAGTTTACTTTATTTTGCTATCCTCACTTACATAAATTAACTATAGTGTCCTGCACCCACTAGTAAAAATATATATAAAAAATATATCTAGTGTCTGAATAATTTTTGGTTATAAATATACTAATATTGCATTGTATTTCAAAAAATGTCTTTACATTACACAGTTATTTTAATTTGTATTTAACTTTACATATACTGGCAGTCTGCCGGTCTCAAAACGTCACAATGTGATGAAGATAAATGTGGTGAATGTTCCCCGTTCTTCAACTGTCCCAGACGACGCATGGATGAATGGCATGTCTTAAATGAAAAACTAGTCCAGATGCTCCTCGACACATTTCTAAAATGCAAATGACCTGGATGACTGAATCTGTGCAAGCATCTGCATTTATTCACTGACTGAGCAGCAATGTAGTGACGACAATCAGACTTGCCCTTTCTAGCCCGTTTTAAACTAAAATGTGAATCAATAGACTCATGTCGATGCGTCTCTCATGCACCCGAACAAGATATAGATTTCAGAAGCTTAAATTAACACCATGGACTTTCCCATCTCACAACCCACCACTGTTCTTGCTTAACTGTGAATTATCCTCAGGCTTGAGCCTCGGAAAGTGCTGTTCTTGTGTACGTGATAATTGTACAGTACGTGACCATCCAAATTCATGGGCTGTTATCATGTCTGGCTGGTTTAATGCTGAAGATTTAGTTTGGGTAGACACCTAGCGTTATCTTCCCCCATGCTGGCTCACTTTGAAGCCAAACATGTGCAGGTTTCTGATGTCGAGAGTGAGATATGCCAGAGGTTTATTCCCATTTCATGTTTACCTTGTAGCACATGTGCTTCTTTGCAGGAACTGCTGTATAGACTGAATCCAGCAGGACTTTTGCATTTCCTGACCTTATTTTGGGAGGAACAAAATCTGAAAAATTCTGCTGATTTAAACTGACTTATACTGAGCTGAGAGTAATACACTTTTATTGGCAGCTGAAAAAGCATAATAAAATTAGGCAAAAAATCTCATAAATGAGCAGGCAAGAAAACCTGAGCAACTTTCTATGAAATTCTGAAATTTTATATTCCATGTGGACCCGGTAATGATTAAAGGTAGGCAATTTTTTGTCATAAACATTTTTTGTTATACTGGTTGAAACTCTCTTCACATCCTGATAGCAATAAATATTAGAAGTGGTCTAAATATTAAAACATGTACATATTAGGGGTGGGACGGTTCACTGTAAAAAAAAAAAAAAAAAATAGAACCGTTCGGTTCTCTACCCACGGTTCGTCACGCGCTTGCACCGCGGTTCATCTCAAATATGAGGACGCATCTACAATATGGTTTGTTGAAAACAACAACGTGTAAAACAGACAGACGGATTCCGCTATATCTACGTTTCAGTCGATGGATATGCATTCTGGTTTGCTAATACGTCACAACAACGATGATCAAAAGAACATGGACAAAACAGTCACTCGTTGTAAACAAATGTTCAATGACGTGCTATACAACTCTATAAGCAGTCATTTACGCCGTCATCACCCGGGTGTTGATCTCACATCTCGCGTTGCTATCTGTGTTTAAACCATAGACTGTAAAAAAATATGGACGTAATGTCAGTGACGTCACCCATAGAGTTCTGAACAGCAGTTTTGATGCAAAAATGAGGCCGCTGCCATCTTAGCTGCGCGTCACCGTACTGTCACTCCCGGATAACTGAAAATGGGCAAAGAGGCAGGGAGGTGGTTTGAGCTGATGTGACTGGTTGCTGAAACCACGCCCGCCTAGCTCGACGTGACCATGTTAGCAGTCAAAGGAGCTATCTATCTATCTTAGATACGATCTAAAATATTAATGAAGATAAGTTTTATCATCAGAAAGTTATAAAGGTTTACTGTCAATCTACTGTGTTTTTTTTTTTTTTTTTTTTAAGATATAGATGCTCCAACACTAGTAGTGTTGGGTGTGAAAATAACAACATGGAAAATCAAAATGGGACTTCATACCTTTATAATGAAATAGAGATCGTGAGATGAATCCAATCTGTGGCACTTGGGTAAAATATGAAAGTCCATTGCAAAACAAAAAAACAGTACTTTTTGTTCATGAAATATTGATATATTATCCAATTCGCATCACATTTCTTCTGAATGATCTGCTCTCTGTCATCGTTCTTCAAGAAAGAATGCAATCTGAGCAGCGTTTATGTTGTAAAACTGTATACGATCGTATCTAACAAACAAATGAGCCGTGTCCAAAGTATATTTTAGTGCAGCAGTTTTAGTTATAATATCCAAGCAGTGCTGTCAGAGTTGTATATCCTCCTGGTATTGTCATTGTAGTAAATCTCACAAACAATCTCTTTTAGCCAATGCCACGATCCAGCAACGTGTGTTCTGTTTCTTCCGCATGCATGCACATCTACACAGGCACACATCAGTCTCGAATATTATGCAGCAAGCCATATTTTATAATTGTATAAAATAATCGTGCACAAAAACGGCTGAGATGCCAAATTCAGTGGCTGGAATTAGCTGAGGTAACATGACGGCTCACAGACAGCAGCGGCATCTACCTGTCACTCAAGTGACCACGCCCTTAATTATGCAGAACTTTAAGGCTTAATATAATTTAAACGAATGAGTTAGAAAAAAATTCACCCCCCTCACAGTTGTCATGAAGGGCAAAATTAGCAGTATAGACCAAAACCACAATTTGAACCAACTTGTAAACATGTTTTTTTCTGCTGTAAACTTGGCCAATTTAACATGGGACTCAATGAGATTCTGCTCTCTTTTGGAGCCTGTCCCTAGCGGCCAGATGATGAATCACAGTTTAAGTCACTTCCGTATTGGCTTCACGAGAGACTAGGGGGAGGTTGCCGCTTGGTTTAAACTAAACTCATTTAAACCTTGCCAATTTAAACATTCATCCGTAAGATGCGAAAGAGAACTCTCTGTGAGGAGATTTGTGTGCACTCATCCGAAGCGCGTACATGGAGAGCCACGTCACAGCACGCAAATACTCTTGCGCAAATTCTTTCAAGTCTTCCACTTGAACGGACAAATTCACACAAAAATTATGTCAACATGCCCATCTTAGCAAGTATCCTAACAAACATAGTTGGTTATGTCTTAAGAGAAAAACGAGACAGACAACGCATGTGTATCAATGTACTGGAATTATGTCTTATAAGTCTAATATTCCTGCTCTCTGTGCTTTAATGTTAATCAAACGACAAAGGACGAAGAAATCAATCTTGACTGAATAGCTTTGGTAACTTTAATAATGTTTCATCTTTATTTAATTATTCAAAGAAGTTTATATGAAGTGTTATTTTATATTTGATTACTTTACAATTTCTGTACCTGAAAGCTGTTAGATACCTGAAAAACCTGTAAAGCATTGTTTATTTTATTTGTATCTTAGCTCTCATGTATGTATTTGTGCTGTTTCTTGTAGTTAGATTATTTGTTTTCATTTTCTTTATTTTTATTTGACAATTGTCCTATTTTTTACTGAACATAGCACATACCGAACTGTACCGAAACCGTGACCCTAAAACCGTGATGCAAACCGAACCGTGAGAAATCTGAACTGTTCCACCCCTACTACATATATCTTCTGTGGAAGTCTCAGGACCAAAAAAACATTCGTCCAATCATTGCATTTGGGCCTGTCAACATGTGTATTTACCGCCATGCACCTGCTCGCGTCAGCACTTTTTACGTCAGCACTATCAACACTGAAATAAATCTGCAGCAGTCAGGTGGTACAAGTCTGTATGTTGTTTACGTTCATTAATATTGTAATGTTATGTGCTTTGAGACATAAGATAATTTAACAGCGTCTCTCGTGGTGTGTTGCAGACTCTGCTGCGCGTTCATGTGTTTTAGAGGTGTGGCTTTGGAGACGCTCTGAAGGGAGGGTGGGATCTCATGCTTTTATAGCTAGCTTGCTATTGCTAGCCACTCCACAAATGCCTACCCTACCTTTAAGTTGAAACACATTTTACACTTATCATGAAACAGGTAAAAAAAGCAGCTGAAATAATGTGTGTGTGTGTGTGTATCAGTGTTGCCAAGTGCGCATTTTTTCCCAGGGAATTGGGCTACTTTAACACTGTTGCTGTGGGTTGTTTTTCATGTCCGCGGGTTGAAGCAACCCCAAATATACATAATATTTAGTCCCTGGAATGCAAATTTTACCAGGGGATCCCCACCAAAAACGTGGGTTTTACCCCCCAGAATGCGATTTTTACCGGGGGATCCCCCATGAAATGCAATTGGGTTAGTTTTGGGCTAGTTTTGAGTAGCAATTGGGAGTAAACACTTTTATTGGCAGCTGAAAAAGAAAAATAAAATTAGGCAAAATATCTTATAAATGAGCAGGCAAGAGACGAGAGATGTGTATAACTCAAATTGTGCAGAAACGAGCAGCTTTCTATGAAGTTGTTTGTTGTGAAAACCTGGCAACTCTGGTGTATATGTATGTATAATTTAACAATTTAAAAGTAACTGTTAATATATTTTAATGTAAATGTAAAAAATGTAATTTATTCCTGTGATGACAAAGCTGAATTTTCAGCATCATTACTCCAGTCACATGATCCTTCAGAATCAATTTGTTCTGGTGGAAAACATCATAGATTTGTTTTGTAGTAAATCTTTTGTAACATTATAAATGTCTTTACTGGGACTTTTGATCAGTTTCATGTGTATTTGCTGGAGAAGGAGGAAAAAAAAAAAAAACTTACTGACTCCAAACTTGTGAACAGTACTGTATAAATAAATAAAGACAGAAATAAAGAAAACAGACACTTTTATCATACTCTTTCAAATCTGTCTCATATTAAATGGAAAGGTCTCATTTTACTTAATCTCAACTCTTTACAAGCTGAAAAAGGATGGTTTCAACACTTGAATTTAAATGAAAGTAAAATAAAATGTTTTACTATTATTAATAGATTATTAATAGTGATGCTTGTTTTAGCAATTAACACTAACTACATCAAGGAATGGTGTTGTCCTATGAATATTATGAGTACTGCATAAAAATAGCCAACAAGTCAATCAGAATTAACAGCAGATGTAAAATAAGAGTACTTCTGCTTCACTTGACAGAAGAAAATGAGTCCATGTAGGATGTTCTGGACCATCTGCTTTCTCAAAACACCACAGGCGTTTTACTAAGACATGCTGTTTGGACCTTTATATAACCCTGACAGGACTCAAACCTGCAAATGTACAGTCTTTGACACACAGCTCAGTTCTTATAAAAAAAAAAAAAAAAAGGATTATTCTGGGCTGCATGACTGTTTGTCATCTCCTCCACAGGAAGTCAGTCATTCTAAAAGTTTGTAGATGCAACCAAGCAAACTATTCTTTACATATGGAAGGAAGAGACAAGGAGTGAGGCAACTGGAACTAGATTTTAAATTGCTTTTACTGGAAGTGCAATGTCACTCAAAACATTTAAAGATAGCAGATGTGATGGGCAAGGGCTTGAAATCAAAATATCTTTAAAATATCTTGTATTTGGAATGAGATGAGGGTGTGTAAATGATTATTTCGGAGTAAACTGTCCCTTTAAGCACGTATCTGGTCTCTACTGAGCCCGCGTTCTGACGGAGATCCTGTATCCTGTAATGTAAACAGTGTATGAGAATGACACAGAAGAGAAGATATTGTTGAATACACTCATTTGAACCACTGCAGTCACGTTGACTGTCGGTTAAATTGCCATATATGGACGAGTCATATACCTCTCAGATTTCATCAAAAATGTCTTAATTTGTGTTGAGAAGATGAACAAATTTCTTACGGGTGTGGAACAACATGAGGTTGAGTAATTAATGACAGAAATTTCATTTTTGGGTGAACTAACCCTTTAACTAAACGAAAGATTCTAAAGAATGCATATGTGTCAATGATGTGACGGTCATTTTTTTGTCCTTAATAATAATAAACATCAAAGATATGACATCCAAAGTATGTAAGGTAGTACAACTAGATCTCTTTTATTGAATCTAAAAGGTTTTAGTTATATTTTGCTACATATAAAGGTCATTCGGTTTAACCGTCCAAAGGCCAATACAGCCATTTCATTTGTGATTAAAATATCTTAAAAAGTAATAAATGTATATATTTTTTATTCTGGCATCATATATCAACATAGTGCAAAATGGCATTAAAATTATGTGTAGAAGTCGTTGCTTTGTTATGAGAAAAATGAATTTCATTAATGTCATTCGGAGTAACCAATATAAAGGGATCCATTTTGGATCAAGTCATGTGGTCAATATCAAGTGACATCATTCAGACACCTATAAAGGACCACATGGTCATGAAGCAAAGTAACTAACTCTCTCTTATCTATTTGAAACATTCATGTTTTCACTTGATCATACGCATGTCCCGAAACATCAGGTCATTCGGTACAACGCTATAAAACATGGAAAATGTTGTAATATTTTAAAAACTTGTGCTAAATATAAAATGTTTGATTGTCCTTTTGCTAGCTATATCAGCCTGTTAGCATTGTTTGAAAATATCATCATTTGGTATAACCAAAAATGTCATTTGGTAAAACCAAAATTTTGGTTAAACCGAATGACTTTTTGGTGACAAATTTTGTCCATCTTGTAAAAAATGACAAAAGCAGTGTTAATTGATTATAAAAACCACATAATCTCATTGTTAACACTTAATAAAACTTCAAAATTAATTATATCTCCATTTAGTTTTTTTTACACTTTTAAAAACCTTATTCATCAATGTCTCATATACTTATGTACAACCCTCACCATAGATCAAACACCAAGGTATACATTTGGAGATATCACATGCAAAGACATTAAGATGTTTATAAATGTTTCCTGCAGAAAGATCAGCATGTTCTGCTTGAATTAGAAGACCCATATAACACATGCTGAGTGTTTTAATACATACAATACAGATGTATTCATAACCATCTTAAAATTGGATTAGGCAGAATTCCAGCTGGCTTTATCCGAGTCCCAGGAAAATAATGTCTCAGAGTTTTAATCTTGGGAGAGAAACCAGGCGCAAGTCTAGAGACCGTCAAGCGGAATCTTCAACGGAAGGCTCACTTGCCTCTACGAGTTATGATTTTATGGAAGAGCAGAGCTGTTCTGCTTGACTTAACACTACATATTTCTGTCTTCTCTCTCATATTGTGCCTGATGAATTAACAATGACAGGACAGGGAAATATACAGTCCGTTTTGAGCTGCTGCTAAGCAAAACTCACTTGACTGGCTAGTACAAACACATTAACTGTGGGAACTGTATACGGGGGAATACTTCATCCTGCCTTTGTCTGAACAAAAGGCATTTCCAGATGTGCAATTTTAACACGCCAAACAACACGGTGTGTTATGGTAACCTCTGATGTTTTATCAGCACACGTTTTGAGCAGATCTCGATCAGATTACACCCTGAGAGAACGGCTCTCTAAAGTCGTGCCAAACTCCCATAAAGCACAGCACTGCTGAAGACAGCGATCTATAAAAGATATGATTTCTAATACATGTTCATCGTCTATAACTCACTGCTGAATATTTTTAAGTGCAGTGGAATGCTTGAGACTCACAATCTATAATTGAATCAAAGCCAACTGAAATTATTGTTTTTTGTTTAAAAACATATGGCAAGAGTCAAGACAGGACTGCACATGAGAGTAATTATTGTATTAAGGTGCTTGGCATAATAAACTGATACGAGTGTTTCAATAAACAATGCTGATTGAGAGATCTAGTGAGCAAATTAAATACAGCTAAGATTAAAATTAAGATTTATTCGTGGTAAAGACATCTATCTGCATGTGTACATAGACCATGCTATTAATTAGATTATTTTAAATAAATTAAAATAAGTTGAAAACTTTATGAATGGTATCATTTTTTAAACGTTATCATACACAGGAAATTAAAAATGTCTCTCAAAAATAGTTAAAAAAGAAAACATGAACTACAGGCAAAACTATGTATGTCAAACATGTTCATAATATGAAATTACAAAAAAAAACAGTAGATCTAATTGTTTTACTGCACAGAGCAGAAGGCAGAAAGGCATTTATGTGGCTTCAACACTTCTCGCCACAGCTTAGGTTTCTTCTGAAACGTCACGCTGACTCAACCTGCCCCACTTCCGTGGAAACGCACTGAAAAATTCAAAATGCATAATGCATTATTTATCCTCTTTATAACACAGCCGAGGATTGTTAGAGCACTGGTAAACGGATGTTTTACAGAAAACCCAGATTTGACACTGAGAAAGGCACACACTGTACAAACACTAGGGGTGAGGGCGACAGTTAAATCTCAATATTTATCATCCTTTGAAGATATTTGACAAAAATATTTCAACAAGACTAGTTTGCCCAAAAGCCACTACAGCTAAGATTCAAAATAATTTAAGTAAATCATAAAGTAGATTCAAATATATATTTATATAGTTAACAATAAACACGTTATGTTTTGCACATTGTTTTTCACTAAATGAACACAAGGGAGAAACTGTTATTATGTACTCTACATGGGTCAATGACGTGACAGGTCATTTTTTTGTCCAAAGGCCTTAATAATAATAATAAACAAACAAAGATATGACATCCAAAGTATGTAAAGTAGTACAACTAGATCTCTTTTATTGAATCCAAAAGGTTTTAATTATATTTTGCTGCATATAAAAGTATTTTGTCAAAAGGTCATTCTGTTTAACCGTCCCAAGGCCAATACAGCCATTTCATTTGTGAATAAAATATCTTAAAATGTAATAAATGTATATATTTTTTATTCTGGCGTGATTTTATAACATCATATATCAACATAGTGCAAAATGGTGTAAAAGTTGTTGCTTTGTTATGAGAAAGAATGGCCGGAAAAATGAATTTCATTGACGTCATTCGGAGTAACCAATATAAAGGGACCATTTTGGATCAAGTCATGCGGTCAATATCATGTGACAAGATGTGACATCATTCAGACACCTGCAAAGGACCAAACGGTCGTGAAGCAAAGTAACTAACTCTCGCTTAAAACATGTTTCTTTCTGAAACATCAGGTCATTCGGCATAACCGCCAATATCATGGAAAATGTTGTAATATTTCAAAAACTTGTACTAAATATAAAATGTTTGATTGTACTTTTTTTTTTTAATTCTGTATAACCAAAAGTGTCATTTGGTAAAACCAAAATTTTGGTTAAACTAAATGACTTTGGTGATAAATTTTGTCCATCTTGTAAAAAAAAATGACAAAAGCAGTGTTAATTGATTATAAAAACCACATAATCTCATTGTTAACACTTAATACACCTTAAACAAAATTAATTACATCTCCATTATGTTTTTTTACACTTTTTAATAACCTTATTCGTCAATGAATTTCATCAACAATACATAGCAGCCTACAAACAGCAATATTTATTAAATAAGAATAATAAGAGTATGTATACTGTATATAATTAAAATTGAACTTTTGAGCTAAATCTCAGAAATGAGTTGGACTCAACAACTGCATTTTGCTACTGAATGGCCAATATAAAAGCATATTAAAATCATCAATCTAACTTGCCACAAAATAATTGCACATTATTAAATTGCATTTGCAATGATTTTGTATTGTACATGCATTTATATGAGCTTACATATATAAACACAGAGTTGGTTACACACACTGCTTGAGAAACTGAAAGTGTCACTAAAGGTTCCCTGCTACTGTTGCAAACCTGAAACCAGCTTTGTGGTTCTGTGGTATAAGATGCAAGAACTAGATCAGTGCAATGGTAAAATACATACCTGGAGTGCAGTGTGCTAAAATAGAGAGGAATAAGGCAACAAAAAGCGATGGGTTTCTGAAAAATAGCGGATTGAAGGAGGGGAATTTCACAGCAGGGGTCAGAAGAAAACATGGCAGCTAAATAACGCGTAGGACGCGCAAAATTGCTACTGCTATTGAACTACTGCTACTAATGTATCTCCTGCTGTCTTTGCATTATCAGACAGAGACATTTTAACTGATCCTTAATGCTTTATAGTGACTAGGAAAGTGTTTCTGCATTGCAAAATCATTTACGAAATGTTTTAAAAGTCAAACTTGATCACATTTCATTGAGATGTTATTTCATTAGCGTCCATTATAGGAGTCACACCAACGCACCATACGCTGTGGGGTGCTTCCATTAGGGGAGCACGGGACAGCCCCTCCAAAAACTACAAAGCCGTGCCATTCAGCCCAAGACCTTTGATTTCAACCCACTCGTAACTATACGCTTTTCTGCCTGTCATCACCAATCATGGTTAGCCTCAAGATAAAAACGGCTCTTTGGCTGGCATCCCAAAAAAAAAAAAAAAAAAAGTGGACGAAAGAGGAAAATCTCAAAGTGAAATAAGGACAGAGAGTTTAACAGTGATGGTCAGCCATAACAATGTCTTGTTTTATAAATGTTGATGGGTTTGAAGCAGTTTGAAGGGGGGGTGATGACAGAAATGAAAAAACTTGAGCTTATAAAGGAATAGTTCACCCAATGTCATCATTGAGTAACCTTCATTTCACTCCAAATTTGTATGCTGTTAGTTTTTCCATGGAAAACTTCATGTTTTAAAAAAATCATCCATACAGATCTTTTGCATACAACGACCACAAGTTTATACTATCCATCAAAAAGCACTGTAAAAGAACAGTGGAAACGGCTCATATCACTCATGTGTATAATCCAACCAGGGCTTGACATTAACTTTTTTGCTCACCAGACACTGTGTCTAGTGGTTTTCCAAAGTTACTAGCCACTCAACATTTTCACTGGTCACAATTTTGACATCAATATCATGGAGAAAAATTGCCATATAGATATTACCTCCTAATTTGGCAGCAGGTATATTAGGCTGCTGTCACTTTAAGACCTGACGCATGGATCCATTATTACTGTTACACATGTGTTTTCTTTCTTAACTGTTTACATTCACTTCAAACATAACTGACTGTGTTTACGTGAATACTCGCCAAGACCGGCATTTTGACATTATTTTGTGTGTATCTGACTGTTTAAGAGCAATAAGCAGTGAAAAACAACCCTAATTTATTACTGAGAGGTGGCATTATGTGGCGCACATTGGGTGTGAGCACAAAATCTGTGGGAATGAGTAAAATTATGAGCAATAGGTGCAATCCCACACCAAAATTCAAGCTCTGTAACACCAACAATATTCATCCGAAACAAATGAAAGGGGAGGAGGGTTTGTGTGTCAACTCGCTGTCAGAGAGATGAGAGAGAGAAATAGCGGCTGATTTTGTATGTCTATTCTGCAGAAAATGAGTATTGGAAGCGTTTCAGATATTTCAGTATCGATATGTATCAAAAAATCTGTATTTATGACAACACTACATTGCACTTCTTATTGCAGATGCCTTTTTAAAAGACTACAATTGAAAAATGTATATTATATATAAAATTCAACCCGCCAACCCAATTCCAATTCATCTAAAGCCATACGTCTCACCTTTGAGTGATATAAACAGACAGATTTATTAATAAGTTATTTTTAAGATTTCTATTTCTATTGCTGTTCTTTTAAACTTTCTATACATCAAAGAATCCTGAAAAAAAATTGTCATGGTTTCAACAAAAATATTAAGCAGCACAACTATTTTTAAAATTAATTGATGAAAAATTTTACTTGAGCACCAGCATATTAGATTGATCTCTGAAGGATCATGTAACACTGAAGACTGGAGTAATGATGCTGAGAATTCAGCACAGGAATAAATTACATTTTAAAATATAGGTTATTTTTAAATTATAATAATATTTCACAATATTACTGTTTTTTACTGTATTTTGAATCAAATAAAGGCAGCCTTGGTGAACATTAGACATCAAAAACATTTTAAAAATCTTACCGAACCCAAACTTTTTATTCATTATTCACCTATTATCTTCATCTCCGCTGCTGCTCTCAAATCAAATATGCCACAAATTGGACGTCAATAACATAAAAATAAAACAACAACAGTTGTGAGCTGCAGCAGAGGTGAAGATGTCAGTAAATAATTAGGGATTTTGTTCTTTTTGGTGTCACAAATCTATCGTACATCTTCAGAAGACCTGACACTCAAGTCACAGGGAGTTTTTTGGAGCTCCAAGGTCACTATTAACTGTGTCTATATGGAGATCTTCCACAGAAAGAAAACAGCATACAGGTTCAGAATGACATGATGACAGAATCTTCTCCTTTAAAGTAACCCGTTCTCAACACCAGCATTCTTCACAATTTGATTTATGAACTAGGCAAAAAAAAATGCCCAGTATTGTGAATGGCCATTACCAAGGCAACAAAACACAATCCATGGAGGGAACTAAATTCACAACACATCAATCACAGAGAAACTAATTTCCCAGCAGCAAAACGCACAACACAGAAAGCATCCAGTGAAAGCAGTTGGCCAATACTACAAACCCGCATGCTAGTCTCAAGAGTATTACATATAAATGAATTTAATTCAGTGTAAAAATATGCTTTCAGCTGGAAGACATGCTAGCTCCAGCACTCCCAGCACTCCAGAATTTTCAAGATTCGATTCGATTACTATTCACATGCTTTCGATTTGATTTGATTACAATTTCGATTCGATTAGATTTGATATTGATTATTTTGGATGTAGTATTTCAGTTACAGCACATGGCAAATCTTCTAGAGGAAAAAATCTCAACTAATGCTGTAAACTACACATGTAAGTCAGTTGGTACTACTATAATAATATTGAAGGTTAAAATAAACTTATTTATATACAAACACTTAAATTACACTCAGTGATGTTTTTATTATAAATAAAGTTTAGAATTACAATCATATTTCTACTCCAGTTTGTTTTTTTGAAATATAAACATTTAAATTGCGGCTGTCATATCTCATTTATTCAAACATGCATTAAATATTGAGGAACATTAAAAATTATAATGAATATGTAACGGTGCATAACTTTATTGCTTATACCTTCAATTAAACTGCTAACAGTGATTGTAAATTAAACTGCCTAAGTGATTACATTATTAGCTAACTGCATTCTCTAAATTGTAATGTTGACATGCATTCTCTGTAAAGCTGCTTTGAAACAATATGTATCGAGAAAAGCGCTATACGAATAAATGTGAATTGAATTGAATTATTTATCAGAATGTTGCTTTCTAGAGTTCATTTTCTAGCTGACTAATGAGTTTGTGGTCACTGAATATGTTTTTCTGAGGTAAATGTGACGTTACCTGACATTGTTTACAAGCCGTTTTATTGATGTCTTTCCGAGGTTGAAACACTAAGCGATTACACGAGACATGATACGGATTTCGGTAAGTTGTACTGTATCTTTTAAAATACCTTCAGATGTTTATTCATGTTTATTTCATGCTGTAACTGGTATTAAAGCGGAGGAGAGGATGTTCACATGCGCTCGTGCTGCCGCTTCTCTTTATCTGAGGCGCTAAAGCGATCCGTCACGCCACATTAAACAGCGCCAAAACGGTATTTATTTTTTGAATCTCATAATAAGATGGACGTCATTTAAAATCTGAGACTTTGCATCATATCAAAAGTAACAAAGCACAAAGATTATTGTGATTTATTGGATGGGAGGCGCTACATATTCTGCTCATTCATCAACTGAAAACAGACTTGGGATTCTTGGGATTTAAGAATCAAAGAGAAATCGATATTTTTTACCCAGCCCTACAACATACTGTAGGATAAACGTGAATAGAAACTTTTGAATCTGTCAGTGTGAATGAGCACTAATATATCAAGTAACTTCTTGAGTCGATTCACATAAACTGCAGAATTGTTTTTGCAGGAATTTATGCTTCAACTCATTTACATAGTAAACTGCCTCTGCCCAAGAATGACCACAGTGTAACATCATTAAATGGTGCAACAAATGAATGATGATGAATGATGAATGAAAATCATAATTGCAGATTGACTTTCTGAAAATGATAGTGCTATTATTTGCTTGCTTGGTAGGCAAAAAAACTCATTAGCAAAAGCAGTTCCTGTCCAATATAAATGGGCTACGGCAGCAGCAGCAATCACACTATATTACAGGCTGTGTATTCCTGTGTCCATCTCCACTCTGCAGGGGAAACCTTTGGCCTCATTAAGTAAAGCAGTAAATGTATAGTAGTATTCATACTTCAGCTGGTTTTATGCCAGGAACATCAGGCCTAGGCACAAAATACAGTGCTGGCTAAGACAGGGAAAAACAAATAACAACAGTTTGAGCTGCAGCAGCCCATAAATCACTGGGTTTGCAAAGGGGACCTAAACTAGGTTTTGAGTAAATTACAGTAAATTATATTAACTGGTTATCATGTATACAATACCTGTTATCGTTGAGTTGGGTGTATCGAGGTTGAGGGTCTGGGTCGCCATCGTTAACATCATAGCTAGCGTCTGGATCCTGAAAATATGAGGAACATATTTATTTTGTTTCAGGTGTTATGTCAAACTGAAAGGCAACAGTTGTTTACTCAAACTCACGTAGTTTTGAAGCAAATCTGGGTGGTTTTTTTCAATTCCATCATCTAATATGGACACGACGACACCTTGTCCAGTGACGCCCTGCTTCCAGGCTTCCTTCACGTTGAGGTCACGATGATCTTCATTGTACTGAATGGAGCGTAAAAAAAAAACAAATCAGCATAGATGCCACTTCCCTCCTGCTAAATATTCAGCTGACGCTGAACATCAACCTATGTTTGAGGATCATCTTTCACTTTTGAAGCTCAAATCAGCTCTCTAGTTCAAGGCTGCAGACTGCAGTCACCTCAATAGCGCATGGCGTCCTGTTCTAGACATGAAAGATGCTGAAACTCTAGTATATGCCTTCACAAACATCCTGTCTCACTTATTGCACACAATCCATACTGCACACTCAGCTCTGGAGTGTCTGGTTTTCTTGTGGTCCTCTTGCTGTGTTAACTGGTAGAGATTTTGCTGTAGTGTTTATACTAGTTTAATGATGCACAATTTTATGTCATTTCATCTCTGTCATGTTTTTGAACACGGTTTCTTCATAAAATGTCACAAAGTGCTTCAACTTAAACTTATCTTAGTTTATTACCAAGGAAACATTTCTAATTTTTGTTTAGTTTAAGTTAGTTTTTGCATTGATGCCAGACTTTTTGTGATAGAGAGGAAATAAATCATAGGAGATTAAGTACTTATTTATTTTAGTGAATTAAGAAAAATGTTATATTTATTTATTTTTTATTTTGTAAACATTTTAAATTTATAACTATCCACAACAAAGCCCAAGATCCGGCCACAAACATAAATATAAAGATAATAAACATTAATAAATGAATAAATTATAATAATGACAAAAAAATAAAACTGTGACCAAAACAATAGAAGGATACAAAGAACATTCAAAAACTTCAAAATTGTTGATAAAATCTCAGAAAATTGTTACTTAAAAAAAAAAAAAAAAAATTATATATATATATATATATATATATATATATATATATATATATATATATATATATATATATGCAAAAAAAAAAATAAACATTTGCAATCAATAAAACAAAATTTGATGAACTAACTGAAAGAAAATTATACATTAATTCAGCAAGGATACATTAAAATGATCAAAAACAGTACAGACAATTATAATGTTACAAAAGATTTATATTTAAAATAAATGCTTTATTTGCTTTAATTTTAAATGTTTTCTAATCAAAGAATCCTGAAAAAATGCACAAAAGTTTGCACAAAAATATTTCGACATTAATAATAATCAGAACTGTTTCTTGAGCAGCAAATCAGCAAATTAGAATGATTTCTGAAGGATCATGTGACACTGAAGACTGGAGTAATGATGCTGAAAATTCAGCTTTGATCACAGGAATAAATTACAATTTAAAGTATGTTAAAATAGAAATTATTTTAAATTGTAATGATAATATTTGACAATATTACGGTTTTTACTGTGTCAAATAAAAGTGAGCAGAAGATGACTAACACAAAAACAAACATCCAAATGACGAACAGCCGAGCAAAAGGCGCTGTGAGGGTGACCGTCTACCCACCCACTGTCTGACCACAGAGATCTGACCTCTCCCCACTTCACACGTGTCATTCCACTGCAGAAATGAACGTGGCCACCTGAGTTTATCTGAGCAGAAAATTGAATTTATTTCTCTGCATGGCTCCTTGAATCTCCTCATGGTCACAACTTCACTGCTCTGATCCCCAGGGTGGTTGAGCCAGTAAGGTGCAGTCAGGTCTGATGACCCCAAAATGATACCCTTTCCTGTATGTCCTGGGATTGCAAGTCAAACGAAAAGAACAGACAGTTTATTTCTTATGTCTGCATCAGGCAAAATGATGCAATCTTGCCTCAAAGTTCCAGTAATAACGGCGGCGAGGCTGATAAATCGCCCGTTGATGACCTTCGGTCAACTTTCCCTGCATTCCGTTCTGTGGAAATGTTATTGAGTGGCTTCTACCCGTTGTACTGATAAACATGATTGATAACGCTACTGTGAAGGGGGGAAAATGTGTTGAAAAAAGACTGGAGCTCAGAGTACAATTTTATTGTTTTTTTTACAAGTCATGACATTCCTCAAAATGTGAGAAAAAGCATCTATTGTCTTCTTGGTTCATTAGCTGGAACAAAACGTCCGGGTCTGGTGAATCACCACTGAATGCAGAATGACTGAGCAATGACTTAACACAAATTGACCATTCTCATTACACTGCACAATTCTCACAAATAACAGATATAACTCATACACACACTACTGTCATTGAAAATGGATCTGTAAGTTATAATTTAAGTAATCATGAGGATTTTAAAGTGCACATTAATTTAATGGTCTTTGTTTTAAAGGGGACCTATAGTGCTGCTTTTACAAGATGTAATAAAGGTCTCTGGTGTCCCCAGAATGTGTTTGTGAAGTTTAAGCTCAAAATTCCCCACAGATCATTTATTATAGCTTGTCAAATTTGCCCCTATTTGGGTGTGAGCAAAAACCTGATGTTTTTGTGTGTGTCCTTTTAAATGCAAATGCTTTCCAGAAGAGGGCGGAGCTTTAATAGCTCGCACTTCAATTGTTCAACAACAACAAAGCTGGAGATTTATGTAAAAGGGTTTACAGGGTTTATGTAAATTTTGGGGTTTGAGATGTCACTAACCCAGGAAAAAGCTTGTTGTAGTCCCGACCAGCCATTTGTTGTAGTCCTTAAAGGTGCTAAAGAGGATGTTTTGTTTTATACATTTTTGCAATATTACTTGAAACTGTCTTTACTAACTGATAAAAGACTATTTATTAGGTGCACTGAAAGTAATAATATTAATATACATCATCTGTGCACGAGGTAGGGCCTTAAAAACATCAGCCAATCGTTTACGCGTTCATCGCGTAAACGATTGGCCCTCTGGCTTGTCAATCACTGCCGTGACGTTCCTTGTGAGAGACGAGCGCGGCTGCGCGCTCCAGTAACTTTCCACACTCCACAGGCGCCGCATGCAATGTTTTTGTCAGGAGACGGGAGTAACAACTGCAGATTATGAGTTACCTGCGGTGAGTCCGACATAATGAATCCACTAACACGATACAGCGAATGCCGGTGGTAAACACTCGTGTTCCAATACTCGTGCACGAGTTTTGGGAGGCGTTCCTTTGAAATGAGCTGTGAAGGAGGGGGGTTGTTCTTACGCATGCGCTCATTTCAAAAACTCACTAACAGTCTTTGGTTTCTCAGTCGACGAAAAAATCCTCTCTATCACCTTTAAACAGCGAATTCTTTAAAATAAAATCTCTCCATTTGCATTGAACTTTGAGTGTTGTAACTTTGCAGATGTTGTTTGTGCTCAAACAGCAACATTACACACTAGCTAAAGTTAAAAAAATTAAATCATAAATCAACCACCCCTTTAATAATAGTGAAAGTAGAACAATAAGAGGAGATTATGAGAAAAAAATGACAAATAACACTAAAATATTGTGTGAAGTCTGACTGACAGCCAATATTATAGTATCAGAGCTGATATATAGTGCTCTAAAACCATCTTTAAAAAATGTTAGAACTCAATCATAGCTTTCCAACCTTGACAAATTGCAACTCATCACATGAGCTACATTTACATGCAGCCTAATAATGTTAATAATCTGACTAATAGCTCAATATCAAAAAAGCCTTCTTTTCGAGGAAAAGATGAATTGGCGTAATCTAAATGAAATTCCAATCCAATTAAAAGAGGTCACGCAGATCTAACGTCATAATAGAAAAATACACTGATGAGCCAAAACATCACCACATGCTTCTGCATGCTTCCGAAACAGAGCTGACCCGCCGAGGCAGAAACTCTACAAGGAGGTGTGCTGTGGTATCTGGCACCAGGACGTTAGCAGCAGATCCTTTGAGTCCTGTAGGTTACGAGGTGGAACCGTCATGGATCGAACTTGGCTCCAAGGTCTAGTTCCGATGCTTGAATGTCCATTGTAGGCTCATTTTGATGGTGGACAGGGGTCATCATAGGTACTGATTGGTTTACGGCTACGTGTGAGCATGAAGTGGAGCCGCGATATCAATGTCCCGCCCAAACTCAGAATAACTCATTATTTCGGTGTGAAATAAACAGTTTTGGAAATGTAAAAATTAAGTTAAAGCTCCAATCACCTCGCAAAGATCCAGAAAAAAAGCCCGTTGGCACCTCAGTGACTACTTCACTCAGAGAATCTGTCGACCTCAGCTGTCAATCATGACGTCAAACCCCCGTTTTTATAGCATCAAATAACTAACTAAAACCAAACTTATTTAAAGAACGAACACTTGAACTAACACCAGCGTGATAAAAACTGCCTAAAATGACAGAAATTGTCTTTGGAAAAAAATATTTGAAGTGTAATTTAATTGTTTAGTTTGTCTAACGTCCCACTGGAATACAAGGAGAGGGCGGGATTTATGACCTATACTGCATTCAGCCACCTGGGGGCGCTTTGAGACGCTTTGGCTTCACTTTTCAGGACTCGTGTGACACGCTTGGTTGTGACACATTCCTCCCATAACCAACATTAAAATTTTGTGTGGCTTGTGCCACAGTAGACCTTCTGTTGGCTCAGACCAGATGGGATAGTCTTCATTACCCTCATGCATCGATGCGCCTTGGCCGTCCAACACCCTGTCGCCAGTTTGTGGTTTGTCCCTCCTCAGACACTGTTGGTAAATTCTCACCACTGCCGACCACGAACAGCCCACAAGCCTCGCTGTTTCAGAGATACTATGACCCAGTTGCCAAAACAATTTGGCCCTTGTGAAAGTCCCTCAGATCTTTATTCTTGCCCACTTCTACTGCATCCAACACGTTGATTACGAGAACTGAGTGTTTGATTACCATCTAATACCCAGACCTTGATCAATGATATCTGCTTCACCTGTGACTGGTCATAATGTTTTGGCTCTGCCACATTTTTTCTCTAACTGATCAGGATTAATCGCGATTAAAAATATTGGAGTTTTTTATTTTTTACATTGTAATAATATCACAGTTAGTCTCCAAATTAATGTAGAAACAACTTAAAGTTGTGGCACTTGAATGGTTTAAAAGCATTTGCAAGAATAAGAACGTGATAATATAATGTAACACTAGCCAAATTATGATGGAAAAAATGGATGCTGCGCTAATTGCTTTAAATATTTTTAACGCGAATAAACTGAAAAAATTAAATCGCATGCATTAACGTGCTAATTTTGACAGCACTAATAAATAATTCTCACTCACAAACAATTGAAATATGGCCACTTTAAAACTGTGACACAGTGAGAGTGACATCTCAGGAAAAGATATGTATAAAGATTGATGGAGAGCGAAGGCCAGCACGTCTGGAATGTTTCTGAAGAGCCAAATCACAACCGGCTGATTAAACTTTAAGCTCCACCGGATGACCATAATGGCAACAAGTTCACTGTTACACAACGCCCCATTTAATAGGGGCAAAAGGAACAGAATCCTACGAATCCAAACAGAAGATTGCAACAGCCCACCCAGACCATCCAGTCTGAGCGGGAGGTATCGTGCTTGCTAATAAACAAACAGTTTGTGAACACACGTATGCACACAAGCAAAGGGACGAGCTATTTACTCACCAAGTACCACTGCTGTGCAAACTTCGGATCGGTCGGCTCATTGTAAATATCCCTCTTCGTTCTTCGTTTTACCACCTGCTGTTCCGCCCACATTACCTTGAGAAAACAAACAAACAAACAGTCAGGGACATATGAGAAGTATTTGCTTCTAAGGTTTCCCATCAGTTCAGTTCTAAAGTTTGTTTTCAACATCAGTGGATCATTAAAGGGTTCATGACATGAGAAATCAAATTTGCCTTGGTCTTTGTACCATTAAAACACGAAAGTTTCATAGCTTACATTAAAAACAAAGCATTTATTTAATCAAGCTCCAAAATCGGCTTGTTTTTATATTGCAGGATCTGTGACATCACACAGGCAAATACATTTGCATATTATGACTGCCTCCAGAGCAAGACAGTGACAAATAGGTATACATCATCGCACCATAGGCCCCCCCACTGGCTTTCAGGTGTTTAAGGGCTGACATTTGCCTACACTGGATGTGAGCATTGTGTCGCGACAAAAGCAAATAGAAGCCATTATAATCACTGACGATGTCTACACAGCAGGACAAATGGAAGAGTGAAAGAACGTTTGCTTTACAGCTCGTTTGTGTCT
Source organism: Ancherythroculter nigrocauda (assembly GCA_036281575.1). NCBI lineage: Eukaryota > Metazoa > Chordata > Actinopteri > Cypriniformes > Xenocyprididae > Ancherythroculter > Ancherythroculter nigrocauda. The sequence goes on from VTFQ01000004.1 coordinate 55,366,948, forward strand.
CTGTACAGACTTCAGAAGGATGCAAGCATCGGAAACAAGGGGATGGTTTATTTTAATGGCATCCCAGATCGAAGGATTATATGTTTGTTCAGAGCATTTTGTTTTGTAAAAGAGGCACAGTCTTAGAGTCTTATCTAGCGAAACAATCTGTCATTTTCTATAAAAAAAAAAAAAAAAAAAAAAAAAAAGTATATATCTCTGTGATGTGCCACGCATTACGTAATCATGTTGGAAAGGTCACACGTGACGTAGGCAGAAATACCGTGGTAGGTGAAAAACTAATTTTCTCCTCCAATTTCAAAATGGTCCAACATCGTTGTTTTACCTTTTTTCTAAAGGGCCGTTTGACTTAGTCTTTGCATGTTCGCTTTGTAAACACTGGATCAGGACTTCCGCCTACATCACGAGTGACCTTTCCAACATGATTACGTAATGTGTGGCGCATCACAGAGCAGTGCAAGATGAGCATTTGTGGTTAAAAAATATATAATTTTTTTTTTTTTAGAAAATGACTGATGGTTTCTCTAGATAAGACTCTTATTCCTCGTCTGGGATCATGTAGAGCTCTTTGAAGCTGCACTGAAACTGACATTTGGACCTTCAACCCGTTGAACCCCAGTGAAGTCCACTATATGGAGAAAAACCCTGGAATGTTTTCCTCAAAAACCTTAATTTCTTTTTGACTGAAGAAATAAAGACAAACACCTTGTATGACATGGGGGTGAGTAAATTATCAGCAAATTTTAATTCTGAAGTGAACTAATCCTTTGACATTCTAAGCGAACCTCAAGGAACATATTAAAATAATTAAAAAATTATCTATGTCATGACCCCTTTAACAGCCATGATAATGGTACCAAGTCTGTATGATGCAATTAAACATGGAGATAAAATATTGCATTCAAAATGCATTTATCTTCTGTATCATGACAAATATGATTGAAACCGAATATTCAGTTTCACTACGTATACACTGCTCAGCCAAAAAAAAACTTTGGATTTTAATAGGCAAATACTTAAGAGTCTATGGATGCATCTTTTTTACGGTTATTATTATTTTTCTAGCATGTTATATGTTTGGCAACGGTTCTTTTAACCCTTAAAGATGGAGTGTGTAGCTTTTCATTTCTTAAACAACCATGTAGGAAGATGCATCATGGCCATGTCAAGATTCATCAGGCTCAAACTGTGAAAGAATTGTTGGGAGGGAGCATGAAGAATCATTTTCACACATGAATTGACACTAAACCTCAGTTTAAGTCATTGGGATGTGCTGGAGGAGACTTTACAGAGTGCTCACCTCTTGCAATGTCAATACAAGATCTAGACCAAAAAAAAAAAAAATGATGCACCTCTCGATGGAAATAAATGTTGTGATGTTATTTCCATCAAGAGGTGAGCACTCTGTAAAGTCTACTCCAGCACATCCCAAAGACTTTCAATGAAATTAAGGTTAGGACTCAGAGGTGAGAATTCATGGGTGAAAATGATTCTTCATGCTCTCTGAACCAATCTTTCACAATTTTAACCCTTTTGAATCTTGACATTGTCATCCTGGAATATGGCCATGATACATATTAATGCATAGTTGTTTAAGAAATGAAAAGCTACACACTCCATCTTTTAGTGTTAAAAGAACCATTTCCAAACATATAACATGCTAGAAACATAATAATCACTGTAACAATGATCCACTCATAGATTCTTAACTATTTGTATATTAAAATCCAAACAGCGACTTTTTTTTGGCCGGGCAGTGTATTATAATTATTACATATTTCTAAGAACATTGAATTATATGAATGTAGGGAAGGATTTAATCGGATTTGATTTAATTGGTTAATATAATTTTCCCCAGTCCATTCTGCCATAGTAATGTCAGCAGAAAAATGAAAGTTAATCCATTTTGATGAAAGATTAAAAAGCCATTTAGAATAACAAGTCAGAATAGCAAGTAACAACGAAACTTGTGCAATAAGACCAGAAACATTACAGTAAATATGGTCAATTTAGATTTCATGTCATTAAATAAAAGCTGATGAAATCTGCTGACAGACACCGTCCTGTTTTCCATCTCCTCACAATCCTCCTCCACTCAACACAAAGACAGAGGCCTGCTGAAAGACGGGAAGCCGTTTCTCTAGGGCAGCGACTGCTGCAGCGGGGCAGAAAACGCAGACGGTGGCAGATTATGTGATTGACAGCTCATTGCTGCTCACGCCAGAGCTCACTGCTCACTGTCTAGAGTGACTTTTTGTAAAGTGGATGAACTGAACAGACATGTGACAGCAAAGTGAAGCGAATGGTAAAAAAAAAAAAAAAACGAATGACGGCCAGTTGGGACGTTCTCAGGCCTAAAGAACAACCAGAACAACCATCACTTGTCCGACCACTCAACGTCCCTCAAGGTCATGTTGTCATGATGAAATTTAGATGTAATGTGAGCATGATTTGCTGGTAATCTACAGAAGTGCAGTCTATCTGCTTTCTCCAGATGAATTAGTTAATAATTAACCAATCATTTGTGTAGTGACAGCTGTTCAAAGTTTAGATCATGTTGTCAGACATACTTTGTTTGACTTGACTGACAAAATCAAACATTTCCCAAAAAACTCCAGTGTTGTTTAAGGCAAGCATCACTGTTAATGTGGCTTATACTTGGAGTAACACGTAACCGTATGCAAAGGATCTTTGAAAAGTCAAAACAAAATTAAATTTCAAATTCAATAATCCAAAAAAAGATAATAGAAAAATAAAATAAAACAAAATTAACTCCAATTACATTTCAAAGTTTCAGATAAAAACTTACTTTTATGATCAAGTCCCTTAAGTTTTGAAGTAGATATTTTTAGTTTCTTTGTGGCAAGTTCTTTTTGAACATGCAAGATAAAGTTCAAAACCCACTGATGTTATCACTGGAACGCAGATCCAAAAAAAAAATGCATGACAGAAGAAGTGCTGGATAGCAACCCGAATTAATATCTGAGGCTGTCTGCTTGGCAAGTTGTTGGGGAGAGACATGTTGTCTAAACATTATATCACTTTTCCCCCTGCTGATTAATTAGCAAGAGTAATAAGGTAATTAAAAAGTAGCACACATAAGTGTTTCTAACTTTTAAAGATCAACCTCATCTGAAAGTAAGCTCAATTAGAGCCAGTACTCTGTTGGCAATGCAATGCATAATGAATAACCTCATGACTGATGTTGCTACATCTGTGACAGCTCTGATGTTTTGACTTGAGCCAAATGCATTTCAAAGAGAATATGAATGCTGCCAAAAGACTCAGAAATAGGAAATGCATTTCTGAAGCTATGAAGATGGACTGAGTGATGGACAGAACAGAGAGAAAGAGCTGAAGATGAACAGCGTAGAGTTTTATAAGTGGAGTCCGGATGGAAGTGATCTGGAATATCTTAACCTCTACTCTGGAAATGCAGATAAAGGCAGTTGCTGAAATCATATTTCACAGAAAACAATTAGCCATAAAGACTAATGCATGTTTTTTTTCTTGATTTATAATTTATTAGACTTTACTTAAAGGGATAGTTCACCAAAAATGAAAATTCTGTCATCATTTATTCACCCTCATGTTGTTCTAAAACTGCACAAGTTTCTTTCTGCTGTTGAACACAAAAGAAGATATTTTGAAGAATGTGGGTAACCAAACAGATGATTGGTCCCACTGACTTCCATAGTATTTGTTTCCATACTATGGAAGTCAACGGGGACCAGCAATTATTTGGTTACCAATACTCTTCAAAATATCTTATTATGTGTTCAGCAGAACAAAGAAATTCATACAGATTTGGAATAACTTAAGGGTGAATGATTTTTGGATGAACTATCTCTTTAAAACTTGGCCAAATGAAAAAGTCAAGCAAAATATGATGCATGAAAACTACATAGTATAAAGTAATTAGCACTGCACATCTGACAACAGTCACTTATTGTTTGTGATAAAACATGTCTGAAAAGGTTGTTCTTTTTGAAGCTAAAGGGAGCGAAAGAATTCAACAACAGGAAGCGAAGCAGGGCAGTCAGGGGAAATGCCACTGGGAGTGCATGCTTTACAAGGACAACATCTTCACACGCCTGCAGGTTTCACTTTACAAGCAGTGATTTGTGTCACAATAATAGTCATTTGTGGGTAGGGGTGTTGCGATAATCAATATATCGACTTATCGCACGATATACGGACGCAATATATACTGCCCATTATGTTTACACAAAAATGAATTTCACCAACATTTTGCCTTGGTCATCTTATCTGCTGATAGCAGGCCTCAGGCAGCTCCTTCACATAGAGGACATCGACATACACAGAAGGCATAATTTTGCAGCATTATAGTGTTTTCCTGACAATTACAGACAGTTTGGAAGAATATGCAGAAAATGGTGCACGCTCACAGCTACTGTTAAGGGGCCATTCACACAGAACGTGTCTTTGCATCGAAAAATGTGAGGAATGGTTTTAAAGGTGCCCTAGAATTAAAAATTGAATTTATCTTGGCATAGTTAAATAACAAGAGTTCAGTACATGGAAATGACATACAGTGAGTCTCAAACTCCATTGTTTCATTTGTTTAAAAGACCTCAGAAAAACAGGCGAATCTCAACATAACACTGACTGTTACGCAACAGTCGGGATCATTAATATGTACGCCCCCAATATTTGCATATGCCAGCCCATGTTCAAGGCTTTAGACAAGGGCAGGCAGTATTAATGTCTGGATCTGTGCACAGCTGAATCATCAGACTAGGTAAGCAAGCAAGGACAATAGCGAAAAATGGCAGATGGAGCAATAATAACTGACATGATCCATGATTACAGGATATTTTTATTGATATTTGTAAATTGTCTTTCTAAATGTTTCGTTAGCATGTTGCTAATGTACTGTTAAATGTGGTTAAAGTTACCATCGTTTATTACTGCATTCACTGAGACAAGAGCCGTCGCTATTTTCATTATTAAACACTTGCAGTCTGTATAATGCATAAACACAACTTCATTCTTTATAAATCTCTCCAACAGTGTGTAATGTTAGCTTTAGCCACGGAGCACTATCAAACTCATTCAGAATCAAATGTAAACATCCAAATAAATACCATACTTACGCGATTAGACATGCTGCATGACGAACACTTTGTAAAGAACCATTTTGAGGGTTATATTAGTTGTGTGAACTTTGTTTATGTTGGTTAAGGCAAGCGCGAGCTCCGGGGGAGGGGAGCACGAGATTTAAAGGGGCCGCGCAGCCTGAATCGGTGCATATTTAATGATGCCCCAAAAAATGAATTAAAAAAAATCTATGGGGTATTTTGAGCTGAAACTTCACAGACACATTCAGGGGACACCTTAGACTTATATTACATCTTTTGAAAAGACATTCTACGGCACCTTTAAAAAAAGCGCAGCATAGAATGTGAGGGTCTCAAGACGCACTTTTGACATGGCAATAGCAAACAAACAAAACAGCTGTTATGCCAACTTGCTACTGTAAACAGGAGCTTGCAACGCTTGCCCCACCTCTGATTCTTCTGATTGGTCCACTGTTTTGGAACTGACATTGATAAGCGGTGCTGCGTGTAAAAGATGAAATTCTTTTAACTTGACATGGCGTCTTTTGCAGCATCTCGCGCATGACATGGCATTCTAAAAATGCGGCGCTCAAGTTAAAATCAGTTAAACTTTTAAAAAATGCACCTCGAGACCTCGCGTTTTTCCCCATTCCACTGCCTGCATCTCGTGTTTTACGAAGCAAAAACGCATTCTGTGTGAATGAGCCCTATGGCCATTTGGACGTGGCAGTTGAGGGTGTCCAGTTCATTTTCACAGAGAACGCGTTTTTGCATTCCACTACACTGTTTCAGAGCATCTCGTGCATGATGCGCCGTTGTAAACACGTGGCGCTCAAGTTAAAAGAAGTTCTTTTAAAAAATACGCCTCTAGAAAAACAGATTTAGCAGCAGATATGGCCTGAAACATCTGTGCCTTTGTTCATATGGACATCTGACTGTAAGAAGGGTTTGTGTTTTTCAGCAATAGTGTGCACGCACCCTTACTTTACTGAGAAAAGAAGTATGTACATGGAAATTCTCCATATAAAGGCCTTTTGTGCATTTGTAAGTGTGTTTGTTTCTTTCTACATTTTGCACTTTTTGTTAGCACAACAAATTATTCAAAATATTCGAGTTTACTTCATTGTCATTTGAAAGTGTGTAGGCCTACTTGCATTATTATGCTGTTATATTATATTTATATATTCAGTGGCATAAAATAGTTTAAATGACAATATCGCATATCACAATTATTTTTTGTATATATATAATATATCGCCCAACAAAAAGTAGTTATTTTTGTTTTAAACGGTTTTAATTGAAATTACTACTAGTGCTTGCTACACATCTTAAATTCAAAAGCAGTTATTGCATTCCAATTTGCATTTTTATCTTAAATATGACAAATATTTGCAGTTAAAATTAATTTGACAACCCTACAGCTCACTACTCAATTTTTGACTTAATCATTGGAGAATGACAGGTGTTGGTGCACTTGTTAAGCGAGCATCAACATCCACAACAACAAAAAGGTCTTTTTTTAAATTTAGCAGATGCTTTCATCAAAAGTGACTGACAAAGGAGGAATACAAAAAGCAATTGATCATAAGGAGGCAGCAGCATGAAAAAAAGCTATAATAGAAAGTTTCCAGATTGTTCAAAAAGAGTACAGGCTAGAATAGAGATGAAAGTAAGAAACAGTGGAAAAATTAATATATAACTTTGAAATGATCTCTAACAGATGGCTAAGGAAATGGCAACTGACTTCCAGGCTATATTTAGGAAGAATTCTTTTTTTTAAAAGCCTCCAGCATTTTCTGATGCGGTTCCCAAAAGACTGATGTCTTTGACAATGCATCCAATGCATGAAATTTAAGAGGACACCTAGCATCATTATACCGCAAGGTCTAATCATTGAGCGTTCATGAACAAAAGCAACTTCTGGAAATGTATTCGACATTAGACGAGCTCCGTGCAACGACTCTGTCATTGTGTTGGGACGCAGGCAGGTTCATTATTCACACACCTCATCACTTCTGCACACCGGACAACGGAGTGCTTTTCCCATCTCGAGGGAAGCTGCTTTGCTCCTGGAGGCCATTCGTGCTGATGGAGCACGGCGTTACAGCCATGTTACAAGATGGACTTTTTAACCCCCTCTTAAAGGTGAGTAATGGGCCATACGGGTCCAGTCAGTGATTTCCATTAAGGGGGTTTCTAGCCCTTAGCATTCCTCTGGCATTAAAATAGCAGGGTTTGTGTTTCACGTCTCCTCAGAACTCACCATCTGGATCAGAGAGGGTGAACGACAAATACTAAGGCTGAACTGAACGAACGCAGAGGTCAACACATCGTGAGCAACGCAACTTTAAACGCTCATATTACACACCTGTGACAAGAGAAACCGAAAGTGTTTTATTTGCCATTCTTAAGAGCAATGTACACGGGAGGAAACTGAGGAGTTGTGATATACAATCGTGTGAGAGTGTTAATGGAAAGATTCACAATAACATTCAGAGTAGGCGAGACAAACACCAGAACATAAGCAAGCAAGGTTTCTAGAAACAGATGGGAAAGAAGAAAAAATTATAAAACAAGGACAAAAAAATAGACACGAGAGCATGCTGCAGTGTCAGTGAAACAAAGTATAACAAAGATGAATGACTTGAAAATGATTTCTTACTTTCCCAACAGTTATTGGGTGTAGTTGGAGTCCCTAAGGACATGTAATGAGGTCTTTGAGGAACCAGACAAACTTAAAGACATTGAGGGCAATAATGAATGTCCAAAGTCATGCAGTGTCCTATTAGCTGAAGTTAGAAAAAGGGGTACACTGCAAAAAAAGAGTCATACAGCCCAATGTCATAAATCAGCACAAAGCAAATAACTTGCTTGCTTTAAACTTTACTTGCTTCAAGGGACTTTCCATAAATAGTGTTCATATTAGGGGCTGAAATTCTTACAAGACCAGTGAAGGATATGTTTAACCTTCATAAAATGTTGATTTCAACCTCATGAGGTCAAACTAAATATTATATGAATCTTTTCATTTCCTATTCATTTTAGGCCTGCACGATATATCGTTTTAGAACCAGTATCATGATTTGCTTATCTGCGATTATCACATCTCAGCATGTGCGATGTCAAGTATAGGGATCGTAGTTGATCCATGATCCGTATGGACCAGGCACCACGGTTCAAAACGCATGTGATAGTTGGATTAATTGCAAAGTTTAACCATTATAGAGTGAAAGTTTATAATTTGCACATGTTTTAGGTCCTGTCAGTTTAAACATTGAAGTGATTTTAACCATTTGAGTGCATAAAGATGCGAAAGAGAACTCAAATTGCACTGTTTTCTGGATGTGTAACAATATACTGGATTGCATTAGCTCCATGCATTAGCTCTTAAAGTGACAGCAGCCTAATAAACCTGCTGTCATTAATGACATTAATGTCATTAATGTTAATCAAACAACAAAATACAAAGAGAAAATCACTTTTGTAGCTTTAACAAGGATTAATTATATTTAATTTACCCAGTCAGGGCTCAACACTAAGGATATTTTCTACTGGCCCGGTCAGGCAAGTGGTTTAAATTTTTACTTGCCCTGCCTAAAATTTACCGGCCCCGCAATAAAAAAGAAAAGAAAATGGCAGCAAGTCCCTGTTAATGAGCGAGTCACTGAGATTCAACCGATTCATTCAAACGGCTGATTCATTCAGGAAGTGTTGCTCAGAGACGCAAAACAATTCTGTGGACTTTGTTTGGAACTATTTTCATTGAAATAGAGAGAAACAAGCGATTTAGTGTCTAAAATGAAAGTTACTTATTATTATAAACTTCTTGTTTATTATAGATTGTACGTTGTATAAAATCAATATCACATTTGTAATCACTCTTATATTTGTATAAAAATGGCGCTCTTTGTGTAGTTATATAAATTATATAAATATAAAAGAAATACAGGGGCATTTTTGCCCCTTATCTTGAATTCTGGGGCATTCTAAATGTATTTTAATAGACTAAATCACGCAGTGAAATCGTGCCCTCTAAATATGCACGCGCACTAGTCTAGTAGGTTAGTGTAAGCATGCACTCAATGGGTGTGTGTTTTTGTTTGGTTTTTGTATATTGAGTTACATACTCCATAATGTCGATATCAAGATGACACTTTCATTAAAAATCATGATGAAATGCTCCATTTTATCAAATTTGATCATGACTAAAAAGGCAATAATTTGCTAGCAATTATCATTGAACATCAAAATTATATAGAAAAGGGGATTGGCTTGATTAGGAAACAAATGTTGAAAACAAACAAAAACATTTATTCAAGCAAAGTCATGTTAAGACAAAATGGTTGCATTATTGATGCATGCTGTAGCATGGGTCCAAATTGTGCAACTTTATGAGTTTCACATTTTTGTAATATATATTTGTGTAAAGTGCCTTAAAACAGCTTTTCAGATATTTTTACAACATAATATTTACTCATTTCTTTAGTCTCTCTCTCAGACTTATTCAGATCTCAATGGCTTTAGCGTTTTGGCTTTTTAGACAACAAAACCTTTGAGTTTATTGGTAAAAAAAAAAAAAATCTGGAAGAAGCTGTTCTGATGAGGTAGATCCAGATTCTACATTTCACACATACCTGGGGTTCTGTGTGCAGACGAATGTGTGTTCCTCTGTGCTCTGATAAAGACCTCTTCACCACTGTGCGGTGCCTGAAGTGATAATAATCTCCAAATACCTGAGGGCGAAAAAAAAAAACAAGGCTACATTTAGCTCACCACATACAAATTTCTTAGAAAACAAAAATTCTTCAAATTTTTCCAGGAATTCAAACAGCCATTTTGTTCTAACATTCTAAATGTTTTAAATGTAAGAACTAAAACATTGCAAAAGACTAGTTGAAAACAATCAAAGCATATGTCTCACTAAACAACCATAAGAATAAAGCAGCAATATAACCAAATAACAACAACTAACATTAAAGATGCAGTATGTGATTTCTCAAACAAACACACCCTTCATTGCTCCACCACCAAAATGCACAAACACAAAACGCAATGAAGATGACGAACAAATGACAAGGAAGCACAAAAAATGAACATACAGTACACAAGAGTATATACAAGCAAGAGTTCATTGTTGTACTACTGATTGGCTCACTCTCTCTCCTCCCCCATGCATTATGTAATTACACTGGAAAGGTCACGCGTGACAGGCGGAAGTACCACAGTAGGGCGAAAAACTCCAACTTCAAACTTGTCTGACATCTTTGTTTTACCTTTTTTTTTTTGTAAAGGGCATTTGACTTAGTCATTGCCCATTCGCTTTGTAGACACTGGATCGGTACTTCCGCCTACGTCACGCGTGACCTTTCCAACATGATTACGTAATGCGTGGCGTATCACAGAGCAGTGAAAGACAAGCATTTGTGGTTAAAAAGTATATATATATATATTTTTTAGAAAATTACAGATTGTTTTGCTAGATAAGACCCTTATTCCTCGTCTGGGATCATGTAGAGCTCTTTGAAGCTGCACTGAAACTGACATTTGGACCTTCAACCCGTTGAACCCCAGTGAAGTCCACTATATGGAGAAAAATCCTGGAATGTTTTCCTCAAAAACCTTAATTTCTTTTCGACTGAAGAAAGAAAGACAAACATCTTGGATGACATATTATCAGGAAATTTTAATTCTGAAGTCAACTAATCCTTTAAGTCTATTCTGTAACACAAAATTTAAATTAAAGCGAATGCAACTCCATTACAGATCATCGCTACAAAGCCAAGTTGTGGACCCAGGCATGACCTTAATGATCCAGATGGAAGAAATATTAACAGACAGAAATGTGCACAGCTGTACATGTCCAACACCCTCAAGTACAAGTAACACAGAACGAGTCAATCTCCTGTCAGCCGACTGCACAATCAAACATGACAAGATCATCCAGAGGGCCAGAGTCATCAAACCAGCACTGGTGCAGATCGATTTCTCTCTCCGTTTGATGTAAGCTAAAAGTCTGGGTTCATGCAGTCATGCTATAGATTCAGACTATAGAATGGGAAAGATCTTCCAGAGATCAAAACAGCTGTACAGCAAGACACATGCGCATTCGCAAGAACAGAATCATTCACAACCTCCAGTTACTAAACACTTTGATTAATTAAAGCAGGTAACCAGCAGTCAAATACAGTAAATATAGACCAAGCCAAAGTTTAAATACATTTTTAAGCGATAAATTCAAAGGTCCAGCAAAACAACTTTCACAAGGCGCAATGCAACAAAGTCATTCTTTATCTGAAGGGCGGTAACATGTAATAGGAACCCCTGTCAGGAAGATCGAGGACAACAGCTCTACATTTATTCTTCCATGACGTCCCAAGTATACAGACCGGATTACAGCATGTTGATGCAAACACCTCCACCCAAACAAAGCCAGCAAGGCAATAAGCCCTTGACAAAGCAAATTTGATGACTGGTGACCCAGTAAAACTCATAATAAACACTGAAAGCTTCAAATGCAGAAGGGCAAAAAATAAAAACCATAAAAAAGGAAAAAGCTAAAGAGATGGAAGAATGAATAAGAGATGAAACACTTATTGAATGCTAGCGAGAGCCTGGCATGTTTTGTGGTTAACAAGAGAACAATAATGACAGAAAATAACACAAGAATCGATGGCAAGAAAAGATAACTGAAGAGGGATGGTTAATAAGCACATGCAGCGCTCTGAGAGCTTTGTCAGTCACAAAGGGAAATAGATTGAGGATGGGTATGGGTGTATTGTGTAAGATAAGAGTCCTAAAAAGATGAGCATCAATCTCAGACGGGCCTGAATCCAGCGGCTCCGGGGCACAGGAGACCGCAGATGGAGATATGCTGGTCTTGTCATATCAGACCACCATCAGACAACCATCTCAACTGCCTGGAAACATGCAAGAGGAAAGGCATGTGGAGGAGAAAAAAACTCTTATATCTACACTAAAACTTACAATCCACATCTGAAAATGATATCAGTGTTGGTTAAACAGTTGGCATGCCTTTGCGAAATGTGTTCCTTATGTCTGGAAGCAATGTATGCATTCCAACTCTACTCTTCAGACCAGACTACACTAGAATAAATATTTGTAATTATTAACTTACTTTAATTACCAAAAATATAATAGTTAGTTTTGTTCCACTGTTTGCATGCAACCCTGTTAATGGCATGATTTGCTTTCTTAAGAGACTCAACACAGATGGGCTACAAATTGGTGTCCTATTATACTTTTAAAGCATTAGAGGCGCGTGTTATTTTAGCGAATGCAATTAGAAAAATTATTGTTTAACAAAATTATTCCAACATGAAAAGCAGCTAGTTTTAAACACATTAAGAATTGGTTACCAAAGTTACTGTAAAAAAAATGAAAAAGATAGATTTATTTTTGTAATTACATTTATGTGAAATGTATTCATTTTTTATCAGTAAAAAAAAAAAAAAAAAAAATCAATAACTAATTTATACATAAAATCTGCAATCCAGTTACTTATAACTTTTAATTTGTTATAATTGTTAATCTATGATTTATTTAATTTAAATATTAAACAATTCAATATATTTCAAGCTTTGACTTAAAAATAATAATAATAAAATAAAATAAATGATAAATAACTAAATCTGCAATCCAATTAGCTTTTAGTTTATTACAACTGTTAATCTACGAATTAATATTAAATTTTGTTTAATTTTTTTAAATGAAACAATTTAATATATTTTAAGCTTTGACTTAGGATTTAATTAATGATAAATAAAATAATAAAATAAAATAAAATAAAATAAAATAATAAAATAAAATAAAATAAAATAAAATAAAATAAAATAAAATAAAATAAAATAAAATAAAATAAAATAAAATAAAATAAAATAAAATAAAATAAAAAATAAAATAGTCTTTATTCAGACATGTCCCATTTTTTCCAGGACTGCATATGATATGACATATTTCTTTTTGTAATTAAATCTATGTGAAATGTATTCATTTTATAACTAAAAAACAACTGAAAGCTTAATTTAAGATAAATCTGCAATCCAGTTACTTATCCAGCTTTAATTTATTACAATCGTTAATCTACAATTTATTATATATATTTTTTTTAATAAAAACCAAATAAAAAAAATGAAACAATCCAATATATTTTAAGATCTGACTTAGGATGTAATTAATGATTCCTTTTCATTTTTTTAAATTAAAAAAATAAAATAAAAAATTAAATAAATTAAATAAAATAAAATAATTAATTAAATAAAATAAAAAGTCTTTATTCAGACATGTCCCATTTTAGCTACATCTAGATTATCACTTTTAATTTATTACAATTGTTAATCTATGATTTAATATTTTTTTAAATAGAAAAATAAAATCTGATATATTTTAAGCTTTAACTTAATGGATTTAATTAATGATTCATTTAATTTAATAATAATTCATGATAAACTGAATATAATTTAGAAGTCTTAATTCAGACATGTCCCAATTTTTTGGCCAGGACTGCATATGAGAAAAAGGCTACACAAACTTGAGATCTTACAACTACGAGTATGACCTGTAATTAAAAGGAACGTTGTAAATCTTGTATTAAAGATATTAGCCAAGACGCTGAGGTAATGCGAGCATGCAATAACCACATAATAATGGCATGTAAAGAGTATTAGATGTTAGAATCTGACCTCAGAGTCTGACCCATAGTTTGGGGGTTAGACCAAATGACACAGCACTGACCAGGAGTAGTCCGCAGTTTCCCACACAAATTAGGGCTATTATCTAAAATTAGCCTCCGTCTCGCATCACCATGAAACTACCATTAACATTGCTTGCTATCTTCTCTTTAATGAAGGCGAGCACACGTTCAGCAGTCGAAACTTTAACTAGTAGGTAGAATAAAACAATGGAAAAGGCAATTTGTAGATAAGCCAGAGCTGGTGGAGGAAACACAGATGTTTACTGTGGGAAAATGAACTAGCAGTGGGCAGGCAAAATTTGTGATCGTTTCAAGAGCAATTACAAATCAACAATCCATCTTACTCATTGAGCAAATGGAGCAATTAGTCTCTGCAATCGAAAATAGTCTCTATGATGTGCATAATTATCTGCATCAGTCCAACTTATCCATAAAACATCAATATATCGGCCAGGCCAATTAATCAGCTGATATCTGGATTTTTATGTCAGCTTCTGAAATCTACTATAATATTTAGTAAATAGAAAAGACAGCAAACTGTTTGACAATATAAAAACAAGCACCATAGACACGTAAATAACTCTAAAGAAAGTACAAATCGTTGTTATACACTTATCATGACTTCTTTTTTAATGTAAAACTGTCAGACCCAACTCTGAGTAAAGAACGAAAATGGTTAAAACATTTCATGACGAGAGTTGTTCCAGCACTTCTATGAGAATGTGAACACTCAAAGGGAGCGCTGTGAAAACACAGTTTAATAGTGTAATTTATCTTGTAATGAGCATGACCTTAAGATACGCAAACAACTAAACGAGGACAAGGGCGAGTGTGAGAGCATGAATACAGGGAACACTGAGAGAAGACGTTTCAGAGAAACTCAATGACACTGCGGTGACATCAACAAAAAAATGTTATACCCCATTTACAGCTTTTGGTTAGAAAAAGTGCTTGTCCATGTTTATATAAAGTCTTAAGACACAACCACACCCCACGTCAGCGGAGATCACTGGAGCTGAAGCAGCAGCACAAACCCACGCTGGAAAACAACAGATAACTAGCAGTTTCCCTTAATACCAGAAGGACAAATATGCAGCCAAAAATTGTGGAAAGCAGTATTGGTCAACTGAAGCGTGTTCAATACAATTCTATGTAAGTGCATTTACTATATATAAAGATATAAAACATAAAATATGTATAATATAAAACAAGAGATTTAAAAAGTAAATAATATAAACAGATAACGTTCAAAAGTTTGAGGTTGGCAAGATATTTTAATGTTTTTAAAGAAGTGTCTTATGCTCACCAATGCTGCATTTATTAGATCAAAAATATAGTAAAACAGTAATATTGTGAATTATTATTACTATAATGTATTTTAAAATGTAATTTATTCCTGTGCTGGCTGAATTTTCAGTATCATTCTAATATTCTGAATTGCTGCTCAAGAAACATTATCATCAGTGAAAGCAGTTGTGCTGCTTAAAGGCACAGTACGTAAGTTTCGCCACAAGAGGTCGCTTATTCAAATCAATAACAAAGGCGTAGCTTGATGAAGTGAATGAGTGTGGAATCATGGGAGCTGTCGTCTTCACGTCCACCAATCATGTGCATGGGTGAGCTAATGTATTAATTAGGGATGTCAATTTACACAAATCCCATGATCAAACGTCGTTTAAATTAACGATCAATTAATCGATAAATCGTTAGCCTTAATACTACAATAAGAGCAGTGATATATAGTCAACAGCATCACAGGGTGTGCAAATGCTGCTCAAAACGCATTGTTCCCCACCAAACGAATGATACGTGTTTTTAATCTAAATAAAGGGCTAGTAGGATTGTTAAATGAGTCGATGCGATTGACCATTTAATTAAATTACTTATTAATCAAACATAATGACTGATACAATGTGTCAACAACGCCGCCTCAGAATGTGTGGACGCGCTCTTCCTGGAACAACACGCTGAAAACAGCAACTAATCTAAATTAATTCACAACGATTTATTACAATACTGTTTTCATTAATGTTATGTGATATGACCGCCCCAATCATAGTTATTATTAGTCGTGCATTGCTGCTTGAGCTGCGCACACTGAAGTGATGAATGAACACCGGTAAACTGGAGCACTTTGCTAGAGCGTTATTTAACTCAAAGAAACGCAAATAATTCACAATGTTTTATTATAATTTTGTTCTCTTTATAATATTATATAACATGACAGTCCCAATTATAGTCATTATTAGTTGTGCATTGCTGTTTGTGCCACATGCGCTGAAGCTGAAGATGATCACCGGCACGCTTTACTATTACTGTGTTAATTCCTAACCAGATGCATCCTATATGAGGGAAATCAGATCTAGATATGCATACACAAAATAAACACAATATTACAACTTACAATTGCACAACGGAAAAGGCTGCAAATACACACGCAAACTTATAGTCATGATGAAGGTGTAACTCTAGCTGTAAAATGGTCCCAAACATAAAAACATAACCGTTTTTCCTCATTTCTGCTTTACATGTTTTGCGGATAAGACATCATTGACAGGCGACGCAATGACATGGGACATTACACCGGTTAAAATTGGTGTTTTAAATATTGTAGGAAACTTTTGGGATAATGCAAGTACACAAGTCAACAAAATATATAACAATTTTCTAGTAGTTTTTGGATATTTGAATCCAAAAATCTTACAAATTGTACCTTTAATATGTTTGTGTAAACTCTGATGCATTTTTAGGATTCTTTGATGAATGGAAAGTTCAAAAAGAACAGCATTTATTGATTTTATCTTTATAAAATGTCATTACTGTCACTTTTGGTCAATGTAACGAGTCTCTGCTGAATAAATTAATTTCTTTAAAAAAACTATCTTACTGACCCAAAACTTTTGGTAGTGCATTTTATAATCTATCTTCAAATCAACTTCATAACTGTAGTCTCTTCTTATTGACTCATCTGTCACTACACCTTTTTACCTTCACTTTCTATTCGATACCTGCCATTTTGACTTCATTTCTTATAATGCCCTCTTTTCCTCTTTCTCTAACTTATTTTGAGTCTCATTTCAGCTCGGTGTATTCTCAGCCAGGGACTGATGAATCACCACAGCCATCAATCAACACAGCAGCCCTTTCTCCGAGTCCACCAACCTTCCAAACAACATTTAGAGGAAATCAGACCGCACAAATTGTCCCTGCAGATCCCAGTCCAGGTGTAAGTGAACATGGAACATTAAGGGTGGGTCGAGCCATGAAGAGCATCTCCGCACATCGTCGTTAGATTATTATCATTATTTTTTTCTGCTGAGGTCATCTGAAAGCTTTATTCAGATTTATGAAGACGGCCAAAAGACGAGGTTCCAGCTGCACGGTACCCTCCCTAGAGAGGGACCAAGACGAAAACTCTCACAGCTGCCAAAAGAAAAATTATAAATGTCTAAACCTGTAAAGGAACCTTTTAGGGGAAGATGTGGGTTGCTTCTTGCCTGGGTGAGCTGAGTTTATGGAGTGCACTGGCATGAAAAAAGGCTAAAAGCACTGCTAAAGAGCAGATTTTTGGAAGCAGGTCCATGATCTGACTTGAACGTTGTTCCCACAGTGGATAATTTTGAGCTATAGGGCAATTTACATGAACTTAAGGTTCTTTGTAATCTTCAAGTCCTATAAGAGGTGAAGCAAAGCAAATGATGAATAATTTGAAATTTATCTGCAAGACCTATCATAATCAATTAAACCTGATCAATGGATATGGCTCCACTGAAAGCAAAACATTTCGACTTCTGGAAAGCGATCTGTGCATTCAGGTTTTCACATTAGTAGCTGGTTAATCAATTACGCCTGAAAAACCTAACTAGAACTCTCCAAACATAACAGGTCTCCTTCGACTCATGCATTATTAAAGAGAGATTTTGGGAAAATGTCCTGGTGGGGGGGGAAGATAGAGACGGCATTGACAGAAGATGAGGAGCGAAAAAAGAAATATTCATACCTGGCTACCCATGGTTACTATAGAAACAGCCATAGGCAATGAATTTGACATCTTGGTTTTAGTAACGGCAAAAACAGACAGACCAATAACCTTTCCAGAGAAATAATATCCATGTTGCACTGTCAAGTGAGTTGACATCACATTTTCCATGCTTTAGCAACTGCTTTCATGCCTACCGTGACAATATTCAACATGAGCCATACTGAAGTCAATACTAATTCAGTGATGTTCGAACAAAATGCAATGCATTCCCTAGGCGATTTCCCATGGTGAATAAACTAAAAAAAAAAAAAAAAAATTGAAAATGACTGACTGGTCCGAAAAAAATAAACAACTAAATGTGTGAAATTATCAATGCATTGCTATGTGGAGCAGCATATTAGCACACTCTACATGCAGGGTTGTTTTAACCCATGTTTGGGTCAAATATGGACAAACCCAACCATTGGTTTAAATTTTTTAATTCAATTTTTAAGTTGGTTTTGTCCATATTTGACCCAAACATGGGTTGAAACTAAGGCTGCAACTAATGATTATTTTGATAATTGATTAGTTGGCTGATTAGTTCTTCAATTATTCGATTAATCAGTTTAAAAAAAAACAAACAAAAAAAAAACATTTATTGACAAAACATCCTGCCCAATGCTGTTGTTCAAACAAACGTGCCAAAATATATTGGGTCATTCTGTGTCAAATCAACCACATAACATAAATGGCATATCTTCATTTTAAAGGCTTTGAAAAGTTTAAGAATGAGAATCTAGAAAGATATTAAGATATCTTGAATACTTTTAGAGTTACAGGCATGCAAACTTTGGAAAAGGAGTATTTATGGCACTCAGACAGGTATGTTCTATGCAATTAAGATACTTTTCTAGTTGTAACATTATTTGTTCTTCAGATATTCCTCTTTAAAACAAAAAAAGTATCAGCTGTATGCAAAGTGACCCACATTTGGATTTTGACTACTGAAAATGTGTACAATTTACCAATTTAACCATCTTGCCTGGGTGAGCTGAGTTTATGGAGTGGTTGGGATTGAACCATCAAGAGTCTTTAAAATGAAGATACCGAAAGGAAAGTTTGTTAAGAACCAGAATCTAAAAGGATTTTAAGATATCTTTAATACTTCTTGAGTTACAGGCATGCAAACTTGAGGCACAAAATACAAGTGCTTTTTCCCATTTTTGAACTGTCACTGTTGGCATAAAATGAAACAAACATTGCTAAAGTCAACAGATTTTACTAATAGACCTACCGATCTCTGTGTAAAAATAAAATAATGATGCTGCCATCTTTTATAAAAGTAATTTTTACACCCCTCTAAATTGGCTCCAAATCTCAGGTGAAAATTGTCATTTTGACCTCCCTCTGGATTACTCAGTTAATATACATCTGTGACATTTAATATTTTGGCTTTCATCACTATTTATGTTTGTCTTTCTACAGAAACTATATTAACGGGGACCTCTGGTTGATTTGACACTGAATGACACTATAGTAAATATCTATAACTATGCTATGTTCAAAAGAGCTATAAAGCAAAAGGACAGTTTAATCCCTACATTAAAAATGAAGATAATAATAAAGATAATAAATAAAAACACAAACTCAGTGTTAACAGATAAAAGGAATATTCTGCAGGAACACATTCAAACATATAAATCTGAATGTAAGACATTTCTTACATTCAAAATTAAATTATATGCTGTTATATCTTTACAGTTACCATTCTCATAAAATACTTGAATTACAAGTTGACTTTTAAACCTAAAATTTAACCTCCAACAACATATATTTCAGGAAAATTAATATTTTTGCTTTATGCTGAATATTAACTGTCTCCCTCTCTAATTTGACGCGCCGGCGCTCATTCTGTAAAGTTTGAAGATTAACAAAGACGGTCAGGATGAGCATTCATGCAAAATGGAAATACTCATGTGAATTTGTAACACTTAAAGATAAGGATATATCCATAAAATGACAGTTTTGCACTGAGGAAACATATCAAATGTTAAACACCACATGCATCTGTCAAAAGCGCCTGACAGGGCAAGTCATGTTAAACATTACTCTAATGCATTAGCTTGAAGCTGAAATTAAAGATTTCTCATGTTTTGGGCAGCTTGGATAATGCACCTTTCCCACATCAGCTCACTCTGTTTCCTCCACTATTTTTAAGATGCATTTTGACTATAAAAATGCATTATTCAGTGCTGTAATTTGATGGGACTGGTGGAAGTTTTCTAGTGCACAGTGGACAGACGTGACTAAATGATAATGACATTCATTGTCAATGACTTTCATTATCGATTTTACCGATTAGTTGTTGCAGCCGTAGTTGAAACAACCCAGCATGTTTTAGAGTGCAGGTTCACCAAAGAATTTCCCTGGGTTCAACAATGAGACTTGATGCTCTGCGGTAGCTAATGTGCGAACCACAACCTGCTGAAGAAGTGAAAAGAATTGCGCAGACAAGAAAAACCCTTTTTATATGTGTGAAGGACAAGTCCCTGAAAATGTCAAACACGGCCTCATTACAGAACCACATAATGACGGCACTGAAGACGTCAATGCTACAATATCCAACCGCTTTACGCCATTAAACTTGGAGCAAATATATTTCAATTTCTCTTCAATCTCACCTTTAGATAAGCTTGTTTAGATACTGCACATTGTTATGAAAATGACTTAAATTGTGGGTTTGGATTGACTTCTAATTGAAAAGAGACCTTGAAGAAAAAAACCTTGACAAAAACGAGAAAACAAACCAGTGGAAGGGGAAAAAAAGGATCCTTGTATCTGCACGGCAAATAAAAACCTGAACTTTGTTCCTTACTAAACAGAAACAGTACCAGAGCAAATAAATTTAATGTTGTGGGACCTGAAAGGAATAATTCAACCAGAAATGAAAACTGCGAGATGATTTACTCACCCTCATATAGTTTCAAACCCATATGACTTTTTTTTAGTGTAACACCAAAGGCAATATCTTTTGATACATCTCTTTGTTTTACTTTAAAGACTGAGCAGGATTCTGCTGAAGTATTTCCTGGCGACTCTTTTCAATATAGTAAAAGATAAAGAGAATTGGAGCTCTCAATTGTCAAAATTACTAAAAAACACCATTAAAGAGTTATAAAAATAACTTGTGTGCACTATATTCAAAGCTTTCTAAATCCATAGTTTTGTGTGATTAACGGACATAAATTTAACTTATTAAAATGAAACCGTTCTTTAGAGGTGCCAATTATTAATGAATAAGTTCTGTCTGTTCCTCACAAAAAGTTATTGTATGGCTTCAGAAGACTTGATATAGTGCATATATATAGTTATAGACAGACAGATATGGGTTTGAAACAACACGTGAGTAAATAAAATAGCACTTTAATTTCTGTAAAGAAGTGAATGTCACTGAGCTTTTTGAGAGCATTTTACATATTTAAATCTCCAGATATACAAACCATAAAGACTACACCCATAACAGGAAGTAGCAAGTTTCGTTTGTGGTCTCTGAAAAGTTCATGCTGAGCCAAGAAAAACAAAGCACATTCATATTTGAGGAAAAGCAAATCATCACAGATTTGCATGCATCACCTGCAATATGAAATAAGCGTTTTAAGAACTGTATCAAATCAAAGCTTAATCCTGATTGAGGTACTGAAGCTCAATTTTATGAAGCGTTTAAAATACAGTAATGACTCCTAATTAAAATCCCATTAGGCAAACAAGACTGCTTTTTTTTTTTTTTTTCTTATGAGACGCCAACAATATTAAGCAATTAAAAAAAAAATTCTTTGTTGAAGTCATGCTAGATGCATGATATTGTTAGGCTAAAAACATCCAGAATACTCTAGAAACCAAGTCAAAAGATCCCACTTCTAAGGCACCGTTTACACTTTAAAACGCATAAGTTTGGCTATGGTTATGCCTGTCGTTTACACTACGCCAGCGATTTTGAACCTGGGGTTGAGTTTCAGTGTAAACGGACCAAAACGGAGACTTTTGAAAATGATGGCGTGGCTGTCCACGTTTGCTCTGCGTATCTTTGATGACCGTGTAAACAATAACATGGAGACTAAACTGCAATCTTTGTTGGCTTTGTTGTCATATTTGGCAGCCATTGTGCAGTTAAACTCAGCAATTTTTAATACTGCAGCTGCCTACATGCACAAGAGGCAACTGTTTACACTTGTACACGCATGCCCAGTGTGCGTTTCCGGCCGTGTAGTGTAGACGGAGATCTTTTCTGAAATGCTGTGGAAACGCTAGTGTAGACGAGGATTGCTTTCATTTTAAAACGCCATTTTAAAACAAAAATGCACTAGTGTAAACGAGGCCTAAGTCTCAATGGTGTTCTGGTCTCTAGATATGGTTTATCTATAAGACTTTTTCCACCAGTTTAACCAATGTGAAAATCGTGAGTACAATCGCTACACTCTAAAAAATGCTGGGTTGTTTTTTCAACCCAAATGCTGGGTTGAGCCCGCTTGGGTTAATATATTTACCCAGGTGCTGGGTAGTTTTTCTGTATCTCAGCTGCTGGGTCATTTTTAATGTCAATGAACCCCTTCACATGCCTACCCAGTGCTGGTTAAATGTAACCCAATGTTGGGTGGTCTGTGCCAAACTAGTTAAAACTGGAACTTAATGGTCATTTTGTTTTCTGTTCTGAGAAAACTTCCTGAATGAAATTAGGGTTTGTATTACATTGTATTCCTATCAAATTATTACTCTACAAAGAGGAAAATGTCTGTAGTCTGACATTTTACCTTTTTTTGTTTACATGTACGCCGCAGTCTGCTTGGAACGCTAGCCTTCGACAAACGCAGCATACACCGGATAAACACTTTTCACAGCTGTCAAACGAATGCGTGACCAGGGCTGAAACACGCCACAACATCGCTGTCATATGTTATGGCAAGCCGATAATATGTAACAAAGTTACTGTGCGCTCCACTGACTATAATATTAGCACTGTTGATCTAGTGCGTTAGCGTCGCAGCTGTGGTCGCGCTATGCTTTTGACGGTTGAAACTTAAATGCCTGACAGATGAGATGGCACAAGATTACGCTGTTTTTTAATGTAAATTTTCAAAAATGAATATATAAGATTGCCATTTAATGAACTGGAACAGCCTACTGAAACCAGTTTTCTTCCCTCAGATTCCCTCTTTCTGCTCCTGTCACGTCCTAAAACATTTGCTAAATGTTCTGGAGTATTTTATGATTGTAAAAGACTGACTTGCCATTGAATAAAAAATATTGTATATGAACTGTTCCTGTCCTATATGCATAGAGAGATTTTAGAGTGCATTTTTATTATTTAAAATTAAAAAACAATATTAAATTGACTGACACAGCACTGATTTAAAAAAAAAAAAAAAACAACCCAGCAAGCTTGGAAGAAATAACCCAGCATGTGTTCTGTATAATATATACCCAGCACTGGGTTGTTTTTAACCCAGCAATTTTTAGAGTATAGATAGAAAAGTAATACCATGCTTCTTCATCAGCAATTCAATAAGGCCAATATTAGCTTGGGGTTAGAGATTTGAGGTTAGAACTAACCAAGTATAATCAATAATAAGTAAGATGCTTGCTGTAAAAAAACATGTTCTTAAAGCACTTAAGTTTGTTGTAATGGAAACAGTACCTTATATGGCCATTAATAAAAATGTATACACAGATCTTAACCTTTCATGACACAGCAAAGGAGAAAGAACTTCCAGGATTAGTGTCTTAAAAATAAACGGTGTATGCAGTAACTTCTGAAGCATTAAAAATATTTGCCATCTGCAAACTGAACCTCCATTTCAGGCTTGGTCAAAGGAGCCTCACATAACGCTTCTTCGCCGTCAGCAAGACTTTTAGGTGAGTGCTGCAAAAAAAGCCCATGCAGGGAAACTGTAGGGGTATTGGGATGCTATCCATCAGACCATGGGCGACATTAATCACGGCAAGAGCGCCATAAGTTCCTGTGAGGTTGACAGAATAGAGTGGCAAAATCAGTAACTAAATTGTTTTCAAAGCTCTCGATAAGCACCTTTTTCGAAAGTTACTACAGTCAATGGAAAAACAAACAGAGCGAGTGGGAGCTGTGGAAAGTTAATCTTTATTTTCAGAGGAGCCGGAGAAGCTGGTGCAGATGGATCGCGAGCCGCACCATTAACCGGCGCCGTGTGTCAGCAAGTCAACAAGCTGCAGTACGGGCCGCTGCTGACCTCCAGGCTTAATTCTGTAGGGGTAAAAAAAACTGTTCGCCAAAGCGGCACCACCCTGCTCCAGTGGAGAAGCGAGTTTAGGAGAAAAACCACGTTTATGGTCTTTCTGAAAGAGCTCTTAAACATATGCATACTCTTATTCTTTCCTTAAGTTCCTTAATTTTCCTCACTCTGGAAAACCAATGCCGCATCTTCGTCTCGCACCCAATTAGTTTATCCAAGCCTACTAAAACAAAAACATTATCTGAGGTTTTGGAGGGTCTTTTTAAAAAAAAATTGCAGTCTGCTGCATGTTTAAAGAAATGCACACATGGTTCTTATTTGCATCAGAGGCCGAGAGAATGCCTGAAGAATGGACTTTCAAAGAGATTTCAACATAAGCTCCGAACATTAAATCAAAGTGAGAAGCAGGACCAGGTTACGCAAGCAAAGTCGTCCATTTAACACGTCTTCCCATTAGAACTTGACTTGCCCAGTCTTTTGTCTCACAAAACCAAAATATTAGATTGTCAAATGGTGATTAAAAGGACGTCTAAAGCAATTGTACTTGTGGAAAACAAAATGGGACGTGCCATTTTTTTTTTTTTTTTTTTCTAAGAGGACCATGTTGCCCATGAGACCTCTCGGTTGATACATCTGGAATGGAATTGTGAGAAGGGCCGGGTCAAATGTTAATTAATTTGCACAAAAACGCAGAATTGGTTTTCCCTTCTGGGCTCTGGCCCAATTACAGGAAGACTGAGGAATATGATTGCTCAGGTGTTCAAGGAAAAAAAAAACACATCATTTACTCAAACGTCTACGGCCGAGTAACATCAAAAGACACGTGAAAGAGTAGGCCCGAAACAAACCGCACAGTCTGTTAAGAGACTTTACTTGAGCTTTGAGACTGATTGAAGACATTCTATCATGGTTGAAATGAAAACAGTTACAAGATCATACGCAGTAATAAACCACTAAAGTAATGCCCACATTCTAATGGAGAAAAAAAAAGTACGGAAATCAAAATACTACTGCATCTGAACTGACATCAATAAGATTGTTAAGACATCTAAGACCCACGTTATATGAGAGACATACACTACCAGTTAAAAGACTGGGATCAGTAAAATTTTAAAGAAGTCTCTTATACTCACCAAGGCTGCATTTATTTGATCAGAAACAGTAAAAAAATAACATTGTGAAATATTATTACAATTTAAAATAACTTTTCTATTTTAATCAGGGATGCACCGATAGGATTTTTTAACAAAGAATCATTAGTCGATTCTTATATTTGTCACTTGTTCTATTATTTGAAGTTTTGTCATTAAAATAGTAAAATAGTTTTGATCATGTTTTTAAAATAGCAAAGTTCAAAAACACAAGCATTAAGTTATACTAGCTAGTTTATTGCTGCATCATCAAATAATTTCTAATGAACATGGATTGGATCCATTTAATATTCAGGAGGCCTACATAAATACAAAAATACAACAGAACAAAGATACATATGAAATAAACAGTGCTTTTTAGGTTGGTTTAACAGTAGTTTTCAGGTATGGAAATGAAATAAATGTGAAATAACACTGCATATTCTTCACTGTATAAATTAAATGCATATTAAGTTTTTTTAGTCAAGAGTAGTGCATGTTTTTTGACTTGTTTGATTAACATTAAAACGCAGACTGCAGCACAGCAGGAATATTAGGCTGCTGTCACTTTAAGAGCTGCAAGGATTAAATATATACTGTTTACATTCATTTAAGACAAAACCGACTATGTTTACAAGGATACTCATCAATCAGCCATTTTGATATAATTTTGTGTTAATTCGAAAAAACTAAAAAACTTCCATATATCACAAAAACGTTTTTACACTTGCATGAGGTGGCTTTTCAGGCAATTCAAAAAAGGAATATTTCGCAAAACTGCAATTGAAAGCGTTTTTTCGCATTTACAGGTCACATGGTGTATGTAAAAGTCGCTCATTCTTTAAAGATGGTGCAGTATGTTTGGACAAGAAGATGAGACGTTCTTTATTAAACCCATATAAGACAAAAGAATTACGGGAATACTGGATTCTAAACAACAAAGAAATGCCACAATTCATCAAGACCTCGAAGCAGATAAGAGGGAGAAACACTTCCAAGTATAAGGGGCTTTCCTTGCCATAACACACAATAGTTTCTGAATCGACATTTAGAAAACATCTTAAAAGTTTTGCGCAAAACTTGTGTTGCACAGTTCAATTGTCCCGAGTGTTATTCACGCTGACCCCGGGTGGTCGTTATTGATGAGCAATGCTGTATTTTGTACAGATTTCATTTTTTTTTGGCATGTTTTTAATTATTTTACCCAGAGAAAAACATTGGATTATGTAACAGACATTATACAGCTCAGTGCATTGACACAGTTAATTAATAAACCATCGGTTTGTTATATCAGCCTTTTTCATGCTATAGCTGATATGCCAATTGGTTGTAAATTGATCAAAAATTGGCTGATAAATATCAGTAAATCCAAAAGTTAAAGTTAAGTTAAAGTATTACAAATAAATAAATTTAAAAAAAATTCTAATCTAATATTTGCGTTTGAAACAACATGCATCATGGCTGGCATGGACTTTGAAGTTCCCTGCAAAGGTATATTTAATTTGCCACTTTTGAAGAGTGTTTCAAATCAGTCATACGATTTCAGTTTGGATGCTGCCTTGTATGTAGACCGTTCACTAAATTTGGAACAGGACTTACTTCTATCTCCATGACTATGGCAGCACTGGAAATACAAAGACAGATTTCCCCTTGTAAAAAGACAAAACTGTTTCCTCGGAGCCGTGAGCCAGCTGAAAGATCCTGGGATCAATATATTCCCTACAAAAGACTAGACTTGGTATATGCCAATAAATGTCAGGGGACTTCTTTATGGATATCAAAACCAGTAATTGATTTAGGATGCCACAGTGACATCTAAAGCTTACATACCCACATCCAACGAAACACAGGACAGAAGATACTGCTTGGCTGATGAACATTAATGCAATGCAGTTCTACTGAAGAAACAAAGGAGGGATAAAAGGCAAAGCTGCGCTTGAAGTATGATAACTTGCGATTTGGGATGGCTGGGTACCTATAAATGATCCATCTGAAATCACTGGCATGAGACAATAGCATTTCTGACTCTGTTGGTCACAGCTTTGTCTTGCCATGTTATATTACACTCAGAATATCTATAAGGATCACCCTTACTAATAAATACAAGTAACCTCAAATCCCATACTGAACAACATGAAAAATTACATTCAAGATGTGTCATGTTCTTCTGGCATTTAAAACAGCACTCATGGAAAATGCTGATGTGACGCTGAGTACTTCCATTTTCACTATAGGCTTGGTATATATAAAAGTGGAAAAGTTACTTTATTTTATTATAAGGCTTTTGACACTTTCATTGAAAGGACAGCACAGAAAAAGTGGGGGGCTGAGTCAGGAAATCATCCAAGCCAGATTTAAATTTGGGTCAGCTGAATGCTAAAGTGTCACAGAACCAGTGGATATTAAAATTCTTATGTACTGATAAGGCAATAATTACTGACAGCGATGAACGTCCAACATTAAAAATCTAACAATGATTGTTAAATGGAGAGACACCCTATCTAGCACAACTGGCTTTGCTCCGCTTCCACGGCTCTCAGCCCCGCCCCACTTGTCACAAACATTTTAAGTTTACTAACTAAAAAAAAATGAGTTAGTTTCCTTAAATGTTTTGAGTATTCTGAACTTATTGAGTTTTACAGTGCACCTGTTCTGTCATCATTGCTTTGTACCAATGTTAGTTTTTGCTTAGACCTATTACTTTAAGTTTGATTAAATTAAACCATTTAAGGCAATCGTATTTCCTCAAACCATTTAAGTAGCTATATAGTTGTTAATACTTTTTAACCTGAATTCAAACAAAATGAGTGGAATAAACAAAATCTTTAAGCTGTTTACTCTAATGATTGACTAAACCAACGCTAAATTATAAGTGAATTTAACTTAAGATATATGAGTTTACAGTACTCATACTTATTGGTTTTTAAAAATAAAATGGTTTAAAGCAAATCTGTTTCCTCAAATGGTTTGAGTTATCATAACTTATCAGGTTTTACAATGTAGCAATGGATGGAAAAAGGTGATTCTTTGATTAATTGCAAAGTTTAGGTCCTGTCAGTTTAAACATTCAAGAGATTTATACCATTTGAGTGTGAGATGGCGCGAAAGAGAATATGCGGCTGTTTAATGTGCCGCGCAGATGCACATGAACACCGCATGCCTTTCTCTTCCGCGTCTATTTGTGCCTGAACAGACACATACATGCAAAAAAAAAAATTTCAAAATGCACGTAAGAAAACAACTATCCTTGTGAAACAACTGATTATGGCTTAGGTGAACGAAACAATTGAGAAAGAAAAGTGGATGTGTAACAGTATTATGTATCTGCGCTGTGCATTCGGTCTTAAAGTGACAGCAACCCCTGCTCATTAATGTTAATCAAACAACAAAAGACAAAGAGAAAAATCACTTTTGTAGTTTTAACACAGATTAATTGTGTTTAATTTATACAGTGAGACTATGCTATATGTTATTTTACATTTGATTATTCAATTTCTGTACCTGAATACTGTTAGACTTACCTGAAAGATATAAAGCACTATTCATTTCATTTGTATCTTTGTTCTATTCTATTTATCTATGCTTGTAATTTGTTCATTATTTCCTGTATATTCATTTACCTACAAAATCACCCCAATTATCCTAGAATGATTGATTCTTTCCAAACAGAGCTACTCAAGTCATCTGGTGAATTGTTTTCATATCGCAATATATAAATCGCAGAAAAACAAAATATTGCAATGTCAATTTTTTCCAATATCATGCAGCCCTAGTTCTTAGCACTTTGTTTTATAATCTGTCCCAACAGTGATTATTTTTTATTTCATGAATAAACAGGAATAAATAATAATATTACATACTGTTTCTTTGCATTTATTTTGTATTCATTGTCAGTACTAGGCTTGCAGTTTATTTTAAGTCGTCTTGCGCTTGAATGGACAAATTCACACAAAAATTATCAACATGTCACTCACTGCTCTTGACCGAATAACTTTAATAAGGATTAATCTTCATTTAATTTATGTTGTGACGATTATATGCAGTGTTCTTGATAACTACTGTTAGACCTACCTAAAAATCCTGAAAAGCACCGTTTATTTCATTTGCATCTTTGCTTCATTTTATTTTTTATTTGACAGTAGTTTTATTTTTACCCTGAACATAGCAAATACCAAACCGTACCGAAACAATGACCCTAAAACCGTGATACAAACCAAACCTTGAGTAATTCGAACCGTTACACCCCTAATACACATACACAAAGTTGATACAGTAGATATTTGTTCATATATAACATCTAGCTTTAGGAACATTAAATATAAAAACCTGAACTTGCCTCAACCAAAATGGTCAGTGAGGCCTATACCAAATATACCCAAACACACAACTATCCATACTGTGTCAGTCTTGTTTTGACATGTCAGTCATCACTCTTCCAGCACACAGGGAAGAGAATGACAAAAACCACTGGAGGATGTGACGTTAAACCACAAAAGACTAGCGTCTGCAATGGCCAGACCGTCAGATGTTAGGACCCACTCACTGAATAATAAGTCTCCTCTCACGCACTTGATTATGCCTGCTCATACCACAATATGACTCAAAATAAATAAATAAATAATTGGAGTGAGTAAGAGGAGTCTTACACACCTACTCCAGATGGCACACAAAGGTCCAGCATGCTGCTGGTTGCCACAGTCCCCATGAAGCCTAGAATAGAGTTAAAATCAATTCATGATTAAATTTGCTCGCTCAGTGTCTCCAATGTGACATTTTATTAGAAAACAAGTAGTAAGCAAGCTGCAACTACACAAACTTGGTGATTTGTGACAATGGAAAAACTAACGGATGCTACTTCATCTGGCTGGAATCATGTTTTATTGAACAAAATGAATGTACGATGAACTGCTGGCAGCTCGCGAAAGGGCACGCCTGAAGCTAATTGTTCCTTGTAACTGCTGCCATAAATCCAGCACTGTTCCTCTTCCATCCTCATGCATGCCCTCCAAGTCCAGGTACGGCATGATACAGTCGGGTCACCATCTAGTGAATGACCATCAATGCCCTTTTGTTCTCACACTGCTTGGATGATTTACTCCACGCTTTAAATGGCTTGCTGTGGTAGTCAGCGTTACACGGTGTTCAGCCAAAACACCAATTACATTACTTGGCCACTGCTGACATTTGCTTTATTTATAGAAATAACAACCATTTAGTTCAGTTGGACAACGGATGCTACAATTATAAACTGAAAGCTTTGACTCTGCTCTAGAGTCGCAGCACAGCGCAGCAGGAGTCAGATTTCACTTTCCTTATGTGACGACAGTAAGGAAAGATGACTGACAAGACGATGGCAGAGGATTTGGTAAGCAACAGATCCTGGGCGTCATTGACAAATCTCTCATCTTGTAAAATGTGCAGTCATTACCGCCGCTCCGCATATACAGAGAAGCCTACGTGTGAAAGCAAGCGTGCATTCAAAAGTGATTTTAACACTGCATATATATAATAACTCAATTCACTTGACTTCTTCATTATGCTTAGGCATGACAACATTAAAAACTTTTGATTTTAGCTTAACTTTTTAGTGTATTTAATTGTTATTCTTAGCCCTAACCCTAAACAAAATAGTATGGATTTCTAATATCAGTTATTTATTGATTATCAGCAGCTATAATTTGAAAATTAAAAGGTATTGGGCTACATTTATTGTGCATTTCTAATTAAAATGTTTATCTGAGATTCATCTAAAATTGTTAAAATTATTGCAGTCAATTCCTATAAATTTACACACCAACCACTACTGAGAATATAATTTTGTTTAAAGTCCCCCTGTAGTCAATTTTATTTTATCCCTTAAAACTCATCTATGATCACCAAAATTACTTAATGTTTTTTGTTTTTTTCATGCCTTAAAATAGCTTGAATGTAACTCTACACTCTTGCCTCATTTAGTACATGGAGATCTATGAACATGCAAATTAGCCCAGCCTCCACTCAATCACACGAGCTTAGAGATCCACTTGGTCAACTTACTGGGGTAAATGCTGCACAATGGTATTGCTCTTTACAACGTCGGACACATAACAGTAACTGATGACTACGTTATCAAACAGCTAATAATGTGTTGCTAATGTTGCACAAACCATGTTCCTGTTCTTCATCTCAGAGTCAGACAGCTGCCTTCTAACAATCAGTATCCTTACAAATGCTTTAACAACTCTGAACGTCAGTTCATCATAACGTCGTAATATACATCATATACATAATTCACCCGCTATATTGCTTGCTAAATGTATACCATTTTTCATAACAGAAAAATATATCGGGATAACCTGGCTTCCTTCGAGACTCTCCAGCTAGTTCGCTGTTAATGATATGTTAAAGCCTGTTTGCAGGTTGACATGATTGGTCACAAGGTAGTTTGTGACGTCAGAAACACCAGCGATTTCAAACCAAGGGTTTGAGATTGTCTTGTCTTTCACTGCAGTTTTAAATAGAAAATACTCAGCATGCAATGGTGTTGACTTATGAATTTGCACATGGTTTGTCTTAAAACATATTAAAAACACCACATAGACATATGAAGAACATTAAAAACTTGATTTTCACCACAGGGAGTCTCGAAAGAAGCAAAGTTTGAAGCTGGTTTTTAAATAACATCATGCACTTCAAGATCTGATAAAGTCACATCATGAAACACTCGGCAGAATAACTGACATGAACATTTAGCATAAATCAAACCTCCTCTGACCTTGGGAAACGTAACCTGGCTACTCGCCCATGAACATATCTTGCCTCAAGGTGGAACACATGCTCTTGATTCCAGCAACGCCATTCAACACCTTGAGCAGAACTATTTGGAGACTAACGTGTCAGCATTTGATAAAAACCACAGCCACTAAGAGCTTGGAGGTGGACCAAATAAGAAATGCATCAAATGACATAAAAACAAATAGGTTATTATTTAGAGCTGCCAAACTGTGACAAGACAATGAGGCAAGTTTGAGAATATCACACAGGTTTTATTACTTTGCCAGCATTAGAAGGAAAAAAAAATGACTTGACATTGAAGTGTCAATTGTCATGAGAAATTACTAAGGGAAAAAACGCTTTAAAAAGACTGCAAATTGGGTCAGAAAGATTTTGAGGTCTGTCAAAAAAAGTTCCCCATGGTGATTAATTGAGTGTGTTACACTGACTGGATCATTTAAAAACTGAGTAGCAAGGGATTTAGAGATGAGGACAACACTACATTTAAGGTGTGTTGCTGGCAAAATGGTGGAATTAACACAATTCAACAGATCAGCATTACTAATAAATAAATAAATAAAAACACAAATATGTAACACAGCATTTAAGTAAAATTTAAATGCTTATAAATGTCTAGGGCTGCCCCCTAATAGTCAACTAACCGTTAGTCGATGAGAAGAGGCTCAGTTAGTTGCAGAAAAAAAACTGCACAGGAAGTGGCGAAATCACGCAGTCTGATGGACAGATCGTTAATGGCAGGAAATCCAAGCATTCGCCTATCATTCATCATTCATCATTCATCATTCATCAACCTCAAATACGGCTTCTCTTGAAACATGCAAGTAGTAGCAACTTTACAAGTCCGCTCATTCTAATGTTAACCTAGATAAATATGCGCTATTATGTGTGGAGTGTGGTTTGCTTTTATTTCTGTAAACTCACAATAACAATACGTTGTGCTAGAGTTGTCAAACGTACCGACTTCAGTACCAATTGGTACTGAAATTTTAAAAATGTGACATTTTAAGCGCTGTTGAGCGGATTCGTAAACACTTCTGATTGGCCACTGTGTTGACGCGCTCATCAGATGTGTCTGTGATTGAATTTGAAAGCGTTTTGAAAGCGGGAGTATCTCTGTAAGCGCTTGGTGAAAAGCATCATTGATGACTATTTATAACATTCTTACAGCATTGATCATTGAAGCCAATCACAGAAATATTCGATGAGACGTGAAAACAATGGCCAATCAGAGGTGTTTACGAATCCACTCAACAGCGCTCAAAGAATCACATTTTTTTTAAATTTCAGTAACAAAAAGGGAACGAAGTTGGTACTTGTGACAACTCTACATTGTGCTTTTGTAAAATAATGAAAACAAACAGTATGCACTTTCTGCCATCTCTCTCTGTAAACTTGAGCATGTCACAAAATGAACAAACTCAGCATATACTTGCCTCACAGACATGAGAAATATATCTATGGAAAGCTTAAAATGTCTACTACTTAAATGAGATGATTCAAATCTAAAACAAATATTCTCAGATTATGTAATGCGTATGAAACATGCATATAGGCGCGTGCACTACTGCGGAGATGAGGAGTCAGCAACGTCGACTTCATCTCTGCAGCCAAAAACACATCAATAAATTATTCAAATGTTTAGACAGCCTCCTTGCTGTTTTTTCACACTACATTCATAATCATTACGTTTTCCGGAGCGCTGCTGCAAGCTTTATGCATACATTTGAGCTCTGATTGCGCTATGAACTATAGGTGATTAAAGGCACATTATTATGATTTATATGGTTTATTAATATAAACGCGCGATTGGTCGACTAATCGCTTAAATGAACGACTACTAGTCAACTAGAAAAATCTTTAGTCGAGGGCAGCCCTTTAAATGTCACACCATAACGTAAAAAAACAAACAAACAAAAAAACACTGTATTTCATTCTATCTCAGACACTAATCTACTCTAAAAAGAAGCCCTGTATATCCGGTTTTATAAAACATAAGCAAGTGTAATGCAGAGACCTATATTTCAAACGTAAGAAAAATAAATGAATTAACTATTATTCAAAATTGTGGGGTCGGAAAGATATTTACTTCTTATGCTAACCAAGACTATATTTACAGTATATGTTCAAAAATACAGTAAAAACAGTAACATTATTACATTTTAATAGCTTTTTTTTCTTTTATATTTTTGAAAATGTAAACTATTTTAAACTGTAAAAATGTAATACTATTCTTGTGATGGCAACCATTACTCCCGTCTTCAGTGTCACATGATCCTTCAGAAGCCATTTTAGTATGCCGACTTGCTGCAATTTAGGATTATTATTATTATTAATGTTAATTTCAGGATTCGTTGAAGAACAGAAAGTTCAAAAGAACAATTTATTTGAAATAGAAATCTTGTAACATAAATGTCTTTACTGTCGTATTTGAGCAATTTAATGTATCCTCGCTGAATAAAATTAATTTCTTTAAAAAAATAAAAAAAAACGTTTGAACAATGAATATTAGCAGAAGCAGCACTAGCTGTAAAAGAACACATTTTATTAAGTAAATTAAAGCAACAACGAATTGTCTGCATCTCTGATTGTTTATTACATTACGTAAAAGTTACTCAAAATTACTAATACATGGCAAGTCTTAAGTAGACAGTGGAAGTCTCACAAACATCCCTCATTTCCTTCACTTTCTTTATCCTTACTAAAATCAGTTTTCTTTGGAAATGATTGCCTGTGATTTTCAAAACTGTAATGCCTCATTTGCACAATCAAGTAATCAAACGATTTCCTATACAGACAGTTAAGTGACTTTTCTCAATTCCCAGTCATTTCCGAATTATGTAACTTTTCTAAGGAGGATCCCTTCTTCACACAGTTGCTACTGTTCATTTTGTTGTGTGCTGTTTGAGTTATTTATCAAGCTTTGCAAATGGGTGTGTAACAAAGATCTGGGCAAAACAATGCAAACACTAAAAAAAACAAACACACCGCAACATCCATTCCCACAACATAGTATAAATAGCAACATTTCGACCTTCATTTGAGCTTTTCTCATTAGAAATTCAAAGTCATTTCTACAGTATCAGCAATATATAAATATCCACGTGTAGTAAAAATAAGCACAGCCTTGAGTTGTCCCAGGTGCACGTAAGATCCCGTACTGTTCTGTGATTAGGCAGCGCCGCTCCGTTCAGTTCTAACACAGAACATTCCATTCCCTCCCCAGAGGCCACTTCCACTCCCAACTTCTGTAGCTGCTCGGGAAGGTCAGACGGTCACCATGGCGACAGTTCTGAGGTCGAAGGTCAACGCGGCCACACTGCTGACTGGTGATGAGAGATGACAGCACAAGAGGCCACGGGGAGCTCTTTGAAGTTCATAAAAATGAGTCACATGGACTCCATTATGATCCCTGCATGAGCGACTAATATCACGTTGCGGGATCTAATAAATAAACATCAGCTCGTGGAGATGCTTTGAGCACTACCGTCAGGGTTGCATGAGATAAATGCGCTTCTGTTAAATATTAGACGGCATTCTAAACAGTTCACCACCCTGCACCATTAAACATCTCATTTGCCTGACATTGGCCTCCCAACAGTTCACAAACATCCAAGCGTTTCCTCAAACAACACATTAACCTTAAAAAGCGCAAATCAGTTTAACGAGTGGTTCCCATTGTAGTGCAGCTGTTACTGAAGTGAATACAGTGCCATGCCATAGAAGAGGTCGGCTGTGTTCTGCAGACAAAAGCCTACTGGTTGCAGAATTGCCCAGACGAAACATAGCTCAGCTATTTCCACATGCCCTTAATTGCACACTGTGTGGTTTGGTATCGTGGACCAAAGCTGCGGAGAATCCAAATGGAGAAGGCTGGCCATGATCCCGACGAGTCAACAAAGATGCGTACGCGAGTGAATCTGGCTCGCTGCGGCTCTCCAATTATAACCTGCCCAAGTTTCCTGTCCGAGACGCTGCGGTCAAGTGTTCCCTGGCGAACTTACCCTTGAGCTGTACGCTGAGCCGAATACATTTTACTGAATTTAAAATAAATCTTCTCCCAGATGGAGCTGTGGCAGAGGTGAACATTTGAAATTGTACACAATCATTCCTATTACCAAGAAAATGAACAAAATAAACGAGTGATTTTTCTTTTTTGGGGGGGAACAATGATACATTTTTCAAAATATCTTTTTTGTGTGCTCCACAGAAGTCAGAAGGTCAGGTTTAAAATTACATGAAGGTGAGTAAATGATAATTGAAATTTCAATTTTGGGTGAATAATTCATTTAAATGAACAGGTTAAACAGTGTGTTGGTGAGAATTAACTGTGATAGCTAACGATCCAACACAGATCTGGCTTATTATTCTTCTGATACTGAAGCTTTAACCTTATTTCAAGGTTACTGAAGTCTCTGAGGAACTAACACAGAAACACATAAGCAGCAGTACTACACAGGCCTGAATAGGGATGGACTTAAAGGATTAGTTCACTTTAAAGTGAAAATAACCCTAATCTTTACTCACCCTCAAGCCATCCTAGGTGTATATGACTTTCTTCTTTCTGATAAACACAATCAGAGATATATTAATAAATATCCTCATGCATCCAAGCTTTATATAATGGCAGTGAAAAGGACCAACGAGTATGAGCTGAAGAAAGTGTCTCCATCCACATCAATTCATCATAAACATACTCCACACGGCTCTGGGGGGTTAATAAAGGCCTTCTGAAGCAAAGCGATGTGTTTGAATAACAAAAATATCCATATTTAACAAGTTATGAAGTAAAATATCTAGCTTCCGCCAGACCGTCTTCCGTATTCAACTTAGGAAGAAAGCATAATATAGGGCCCTATAATTTCCGCGATCACGGAATCGCGGACGGAATCGCAGAATCCATACATAAAAATGGAATTTACTATATAACAAGAATGTACATTTTTGATGAATGAATTAAAAGCAGGTCAGTACACTTAAATTATATCGCAATATAGACTAGTGTCTATGAATATTAAACTGCAAAAAGACTATTTAAACATGAATCCTGCATGCCTGTGTGCCTCTGAAATGAATGATGCGGAAGCGCAGTTTCATTTACCTCACACCGCCTTACACCGCCTCACACACACTCGCGCGGGGGCGCACACACGCTGAAGCACATGCGACGCTCGCAGTGTTTTCGTCCTCTGTCGCCTCACTATATGAACGCACAAATTCATCTCCAGAGCTGCTCTGAAAGTCAGTTCATCAGCATTTAACCGCTTTGTTTGAGAAAACTACCGTCATAAACACAGAGAAACCGTCAAAATAAAAGTTCGATTTAACTTGACAGAAACATATTACTGTTGTACAGTAGAATTTAGATAAATTACTTTAATAAATTATTAAAATATATTTTAAACAATAATATCAGTGTTTCTTCCATGTTTTAATTTTAACAGTAAAGCTCTGTTGTGCAGCACATTGTTTGACAAAAAAGTTTAATTTCATGATTAAAAGATAAATTAAATGGTATGCGTTCATTTGATTGCCAGAAAAATTTAAATAAACAACAGAACATCTGAAAAAAAAAAAAAATTCATAAAAATATATATTTTTAATTAATAAATATTGTTGTTTTTAAGAATTCAATTAATTACACATGCTTTTTGATTATTAAAATGGAATTAAACCATTAAAATGGAATCCAGAAAACAGAATTTGGTAAAAATTAAATTTGAGGGGAAAGAATAAAACGTTTATCATAGGGCCCTAAAAAAATGTCATTTTTTGTTAAACTTTTATTAAATTGTTGGTAAATTGGACAAGATTCATTATTTCAATTAATTAGACATGCTTTTTGATTACTAACATTTTATT
This sequence comes from Ancherythroculter nigrocauda, assembly GCA_036281575.1. Lineage (NCBI taxonomy): Eukaryota > Metazoa > Chordata > Actinopteri > Cypriniformes > Xenocyprididae > Ancherythroculter > Ancherythroculter nigrocauda. Next base: position 55,404,729 of record VTFQ01000004.1, read on the forward strand.
TAACCATTAAAATGGAGTCAAAAAATAAATAAAACAGAAAAAAACGGAATCCAGAAAAATTAAAACGGAAAAAACGGAATTTGGGAAAAAATAAAACGGAATTTGGGGAAAAATAAAACGGATTTCATAGGGCCCTAATAAAAGACGTCGCGTCAGTTAAGCTTTTTCCGTAAGTTGAATAGAGAAGGCGTAGGACGTAGCGCAAGCATTTTGAACTGCAAGAGGCTTTACGCTTTCTTCGTAAGTTGAATACGGAAGGCAGTCTGGCGGAAGCTAGATATTTTACTTCATAACTTGTTAAATACGGATATTTTTCTTACACAAACGCATCGTTTCTCTTCAGAAGGCCTTTATTAACCCCCGGAGCCAGTGTGGAGTACATTTATGATGCAGTTTTTGAGCTTCATACTCGGTGGTCCCGTTCACTACCATTATAAAGCTTTGATGCGTCAGGATATTTATGAATATATCTCAGATTGTGTTCATCAGAAAAAAGAAAGTCATATACAGCTCGGATGGCTTGAGGGTGAGTAAAGCTTGGGGTAATTTTCATTTTAAAGTGAACTAATCCTTTAAACTGAGACAGCAATGACTGCTTATGAAAACACAATTACGTAATTGGATATTTCACATAATTAAAATTAAATGGTTTGGTAGTATTATTAGAGTTGAGACACCATCAATGCTCAACATTTTTGTGACGATGATTGTGGGCGTACACATAGGACATGGGTAGATGGGATCAAGGGTCTCAAGACATATTCTGGACCCTTTTCACAGACTGTGATGGTGTGTTTCCAGAGTTATCATAATGTTTCATAAGTTTTTCATATTTTAAAAAAATAATGCATTTATAATGTTATATATTGCCACAATTCTCAATATAATACAATCTACAATATAATAATATTGAACCGTTTGGTACGACATCCACGGTTCAATACTCGCTTGTGAATTGCGGCTTTGCATTTAAATTTCCTCTATGGGCATTAAACATTTCAAGTTACATCGACAACTTTGAGGGTGAATATTATGCTATCGTCTACTAGCAAATCTAGCTAATAATGCTGGATAACACGATTTGATCAGCACTTAAATAGAGTTTATCTTTAAAAGCCATTCACCTCAAGGAAACAGAAATGCTTAGTACACCTCCCAAGCCTTTGGATGTGAGCCGTTCGTTCTTTTGTCATGTGACGTGACGGACGTATTGGATACAGAAATTAGGTAATTATTCCCAATCTTCTTTACAAAACTGTGCATACTTAGTTTTTTTTTTTTTTTTTTTTTAAATCTTACAGTTACAATGCATTTCTGGTCTCAAATTACAATTTATACATTTGTGAGCTGCCAGTGTTACATTTTATATACATTTATTTTATATTATACAATATACTAGGAATGTGTACAAGCGTTTTGCAATAAAAATCTATTTTTTTCTCTTTAACCGAAAGTTGTGGAAATGCTATCTCAAGTCTTTTTCTTTTGCTATTGGAGCAAATGTAAATACAAAAATTATAAATGTTGTCGTCTCCTGTCTATGATGACTTTCACTTCTGAGACCCCTGGAAATGTGAAAAGGGTCGATTAAAATAGTTAATATCAAGTACTAAATAATGAACTATTTGTAACTTAAAACAGTGATGCACACTGCATGAGACACTAAAATAAAAAGCAAGGTGATATTTTGCATTTTGGTCATTTTGACTACCTCAAAAACAGCCAAGGTGAGCATAAGGCAAGATGATGGATTTGACCATCATCTGGCTACATCAGACAAGTAGATCTACCATACGGCGACAAGGATTCGTAATCCAGAATAGGAGCAATGCCGCCGTCACTGGTATCATCACAATGAGACTAGTGTTATCAGAGTTTTTTGCCAAGACAAGTAGATAAATGTCCTGCAGGTGGCCAGTCCCAGTTGCATGATTTCACACTGTGCTGTTAATCGATGGTTTCTGTTGATCATTCTCGCTGTAGCGAAAGATTAATATGTCTGGAGAGCGAGCCTCAGACCCAGCCTTGTCTTCGAAAACAAACAGCGGGTAGCAATTTGTTCCAAGCACAATATCAGTGCTCTGGACGCAAATAGAAATCTCCAAGAAGGAATTCAAAACTCCAAACCGAAGAGTGGCAAGCCAAGCCAAAGCTGCTGGAATCATTTGCCCAACTTGGAGTTAGAAACAGCAGACACAAACACATACACATATTTGTACATAGATATATACCTATAGCTATGGATAGATAGAGATTACAAGGGTAGGCATTGAAAGCCAACTTCCAGGAAAATGCACCCCATTCTGGAGAGAATTACACTACACAGGTCTCCAACGTTAGCAGTCGACCGACTCAAATGGCCGATGTGATATCTATGTCAAAATAAAATGATGGCAACAACTGATGTATTTGCTCAACTGGCCAACAGCCTAAAAACTATTTACTGCACATATTACATATAGCATTACATATTGTAACAATGCAAAAACATTGTTGTTATTTAAATTTAAGGCTGTATTCTGGTTTAAAAAAAATAGAATTGTGTATCAGGAAGCCAATTATAATCTCAAATGAAAAAGAAAATTGACCAAGAGAAACAATTCTTTCGTAATTAGCTGGAGCACGCATTGTATCAAGACTCAATATTGAAAACAAAATGGATGGCGAAATGAACAGCAGAAAAAAAACAAAAACAAATGAATTAAGATGAAAGAAGAACTTATTGCTGATATTGAACCACTTCCCGACTACATAAAATTACTGACTATCCTATTCATTAGCACAACATGAAAAGAACTTAAGTGTTTTTCGCCGGTTCGCCACCTCAGCGCTGGGCTCCTGAATTCTTTCAAGTATTATGCTGATCGCTTAATGCAAGAGCACTGCAGAATGTCAATATTCAATTACTATTAATAGGATTCATTACTTCCATATCTGCTGCAGGCGTCCAAAGACAGTGAACACCCAGGAACTCCTCCTCCCCCCCACAGGAGTTTGTTATCTCTTATGGTCAGTCTCCCTCCATTAGAATAACAGATGAGTGTTTTCCATGTCAGGTACTCTCCACTACAAAACAAAATAAACCCCACACTCAACAAGAACAATACGTTTTTATAGGCATCATTATTTTAGCAGTCCTCAGAATTGTCACTCCCGAGTGAATGCAAACCAAACCAAAATTGCCCATTAATTCAAGTGCCCTGGCAAAAATCCAGACCGCCAGACAAATGTGCGGCAGTACAATACATTCATTTCAATTTGTTTTATGCGCTTACAATACTAAATTACAAGAGAAATTAAAAACTTGCCAACCTTAACAGCTCTGATCTCAAGGTAATTATGGGAGAAACTTAGCTGGAACCGTTGAAAAGGATAAAACTCTGTAAATTCACTGATTTCACCAGCAGGATTGACAATTAAAGTACTACAGCCTGATACTGTAATGGACAGAACTATGCAGAATTCACACATTAGCAATTAACATTAGTTACCTCATAACTTAACTCAATTAACTCAACATCAGCGGTCATTCATACCAGTGTCATTTCCAAGATTTAAAGGTGCCATCGAACGTTTTTTTACAAGATGTAATATAAGTCTAAGGTGTCCCCTGAATGTGTCTGTGAAGTTGCAGCTCAAAATACCCCATAGATTTTTTTAAATTAATTTTTTTAGCTGGCTATTTTGGAGCATAATTAGAAATGCGCCGATTCATGCTGCGGCCCCTTTAAATCGCGTCCTTTAATATCACTAAAAATATGTCATCATGGATCATGTTATTATCACTCCATCTGTCATTTTTCGCTATTGTTCTTGCTTGCTTACCTAGTCTGATGATTCAGCTGTGCACAGATCCAGACGTTAATACTGGCTGCCCTTGTGTAATGCCTTGAACATGAGCTGGCATATGCAAATATTGGGGGCGTACATATTAATGATCCCGACTGTTTCGTAACAGTCGGTGTTATGTTGAGATTCACCTGTTCTTCTGAGGTCGTTTAAACAAATGAGATTTATATAAGGAGGAGGAAACAATGGAGTTTGAGACTCACTGTATGTCATTTCCATGTACTGAACTCTTGTTATTCAACTCTGCTGAGGTAAATTCAATTTTCAATTCGATGGCACCTTTAACAAAAGTTTTGCCAATGGATAATACACTTTTTCTTTTCTTTTTTTTTTTCTTTTTTAGAGATGCACAGATGTCTCAGCCCCTAATATTTATCAGCTGATTTTTAATCAATTAAAAAAAAATCTGCATATTGGCTGTAGCATGAAAAAGGCCAATATAACAAACAAAATTAACTGTGTAAAGGCACTTTCAGATTAATTGCAATTAATCTGAAATCGCACTTTAACCTTTTGGCATAGTGCGATTATGAAATCGCAAAAGGCTGTGATTATTTTTTTCATGCGCAGCTTGTCGATGAAGCACAATGCTGTGATCATCATCTGGAAGCACTGCAAGTTTGAGTCGCTTATAACGTGCATTTGAAAAAGCAACACGTGTCAAACATCTTTCCAAACATGAGAAGCATTTATGAACCTCTTGTCCAACAAGAGACAACATTTAATAACATGTTTTTACTCCAAACTCACTTCATAATGTCAGTCGAGTGGTTGAAATAACACAATTTCTGTGAGATGATGTGGCTTCTTACACAGAACAAGGCATAAAAGAATTTTATTTCATAGTATTCTTTACAGTGATAAAGGCTATGTCGATTAGCATTGCATTATAAATATACTTTATTATAGTCGTGTTTATTAGTCATGTGTAATCAAAGCATTTCAATCTTCTGTTTATTCAGCTACAGCATTAGTATGACACCCATAAGCATTTCATAAGCAACTACATGCGTTGTCTCTCCTTCTGCAGGGCATATTTGGAGTTTCTGCAGGAGAGCGCCCTCTGGCTTTCAGGTGGAGCAACATTTAACTTCGTTGAAAAGCTGCGCATCATTTTTTTATTTTTATTTTTTTTTAATTTGCACAAAAAAAAAAAAATCGCATTTTTACATTTATTTTCGATTAATTGTGCAGTGTGTCTCAATCGGGCCAGTGCTGCATCGTCACAGAAGTGTTTAAGCCTTGCAAATTTAAATATTCAAGCGCAAGAAGACGCAAAAGACATCTTAATTCGGTACTTGCTGTGTGAGAAGTTTCATGTGCACAAGCGCGCACTCAGAAAGCCTCTCAGACAGCGTGTGAATAATGAATTGAGTTCTCTTCCATGTCTTCTTGCACTTGAACGATTTGACAAATTTACACAAAATTGCCATTTCCGTCTTGGCGAGTAAACAGTCTGTTATGTTTTAAGTGAATATAAACAGCATAAAATGCATGTGTAACAGTTTCAGCATATCAGATCCGTGCATGAGGTCTTAAAATGGCAGCAGCCTATTACTGCTGTCTGTTTTTGCAATGTTAACTAATCAATAAAAGGAAAAAATAAAAAAAAATCGCTCACTGCTCATTACTGAATAACTTTTGTAAATTTAATAAGGATTAATATATAATTTATACAGTGAAGAATATGTAGTGTTATTTTACATTTGATTACTTTAGTATACCATAATGCATGTGTTTTTGAACTTTGCTAATTTAAAATTTGATCAAAACAGTAATCTATTTTAATGAGAAAAGTATAAATAAGTGAGCAAGTGACAAATATCGGTATTGGAATTTGCCATTAGTTGTTTGTTAAAATAGATATCAGCCAAAAAAAAAAAAAAAAATCAGTTCACTCCTACATTTTTTTTTTTAATGACATTTGTGAAGTAAGTGTTTTAATTCAAGAACTGACCTTGAGTTCTAGATACGGTACCAGTTGGCCATTAAAAAGTAATTAGGTGCACTTTTAAGGGATGTTTGTTTCTGAATTATTCTGCATTCTTAATGAGTTCATGAAGTTTAAAGTTTATCAGAAAGCCCATGACTTTATGAAGAATCATTACCATGTGAATATTACAATTATCTTGAACTCAGATTGCTAGAAGAGCAACAGGGCATGTGGAATTTTTTCCTTTTCAAAACAACAACACTAGAGATATGATCGAGTTACAAAAAAAAAAAAAAAAAAAAAAAAAGCCAATCTTCAAAATGCAAATACAAGCATTAGTTTTTCCTTGTAAAATGAGTTCCTAATTAGCCCAAACTTAAAAGTAAAGAACATTAATGCGGTCATGATTTATAAAAAGTTTGCCCATTTAGGTAACCAACATATCAAATTAGCATATGACCTTGAAACGGAAGGAATACAAATCAGAACACAGCTCAAAACATCCAAGCACTGTGTAATGACGAATTTTGGGTACGCATTATGTGTGCTAGTAAATGCAAATTCTTGTTAATTGAGTTCGTTCCACAGAGGTCACCTGTTCTTCTGGGACCTCTCTTCAAAACCAATCTCATACGAACAGGTCTTTAAGCAATGCTCAATGTCAGTGGGATAATTTGCAATGCAAATGCTCATTTGCTGTGATTTCAGCAAAACAAAACTGCAGTTCCAAAACCAAGCAGGATCAATTTAACATATAAGAACATCAAAGTTTGAGTGTATAACTTCAAATGAAATGTCTTGGAATTAGTCCGGTAAGGTTTAAGTGGAGTAACTCGGGGAACAGACCATGCAAAAACACTTTGCACGCTTCAAATTTGCAAGCTTCAATTAAAATAGTTATGCCATCTAATCTCCTTATAAACATAGAGCATCTCACATTCCACTCGATTCTCCCAGTGTGATTACCAGCTAAATGGCCCTAAGCAACAGTAAAGTGCTTTTATTGCAAGAGATTTAATTATGAAATCATAACCCCTTAAAAGCCACAAAAGTACACAAACACACACCTGGGCTTGCAGATGCTTGCACCTGAATATCTTTATAGAGTGGAAAGAACAGGACAAATGTTAAGCAACAGTGACAGTGATGCACCAAACCCAAGATCCATGCCGTATACTGCCTACACAGGCAACTGCCTTCTAAGATAGCATCCTAACTGAAATGCAAGTGAATCTGTACACACCGCACCTTGCTAAGCTAACATTGTGATATTCTCAGTGTTTCCCATTAATTACCTAGACTGTAGCGGCCCATCTAATCTGTCTTGCCACAGTTTCATAATGAACTGTAAATAGTTTTACACTCTCAAAATAACAAAAGATCTATATTGCTGTGTTTTGCACCATCTGTCAATCCAAATAAAATCAAAATGGCTATATGGCTTTGTGCTCTTATTAAATTGCAAAAAGCTGAGATTTAATTGAAGGTACACTAAATGTAACTTTTGGCCCTCTAGCGGTTAAAAAAATAAAACTACATGCATTATGAGGAAAAAAAACATTGTTTTGGTTGTTTCAGCTCTGCGTGACTGTGTGGATGATTATGGTTCTTTCTCATAACTCATTAAAAAAGAGAGAGATTATCCTATTGCTCATAAAACAGTCACTATAGGATTAAGAGATATAACCAGTTTAGATGGAAAGATCTCAGCTCTTTGGTTGAACATGACTCAGTCATGGACAGTGGTTCAACGTGACTGAAACAAGTAAAACCAAATAGAATCAACCATGTACAACTAACTAGAATCAATAGTGTTCATTTAACTTGAATGATTGGTTTTCATTTAAATTGATTAATTCAATCAATGCTTTTTGTTTAGTCCTGTGATTTACCTAACAACAAACTAAATATAACTTCTGTTTTTTTACATGTGTGATGTTAGGTGTTGGCAGTTCAGAAGTGATACTGGCAACATCCAGAGCACTACCATAGTGGCAGCAATTTGATTCTTGTTAGCAGGTCCTCAACCCAATCACAAGCTCAACACTTCACCAAAATGGTAACCCCCTAAACCACTAACATAACAGAAACTTTAAATACCAGCATAATAGAACATTAAATATTAACAAGTCTCTCCATGTTCTCATCTTGCTAAAAAAAAAAAAAAAAGGCATAAAATAACACTTTATTTCAACATTTACGCTCCCAATTCAGCCCTATGCAAAGCATGATGGGAATTGGAATTCCTGTTTGATTAGGATACTTGATTGAAACATGGAATTTCAAAATGAAAACATCAAGGTAAAGGGTTAGTTCATGCAAAAATGAAAATTCTGTCATTAATTACTCACCTTCATTTCGTTCCACACCCGACTTCCGTTCATCTTCGGAACACAAATTAAGATATTTTTGATAAAATCTGAGAGCTGTCCGAGTCCTCCATAGACAGAAATTTAACCAAGGCCCAGAAAGGTACTAACGGCATCAATAAAACAGTCGACGTGGCTGCAGTGGTTCAACCTTAATGTTATGAAGCAAAGAAAATACTTTTTGTGCGCAAAAACAAAACGAAAAACAACTTTATTCTATAATATCTTCTCTTCTGTGTCATTCTCATACACTGCTTATGTCCAGCGCTTCCAGGTTCTATGTCAGAATGGCGACTCATTATAGGCCGGCTCCTGCGTCAGCATCACATGCATGCGTTCTGCTGCTCACGTGATCAGCTTTGGCCAATACGGAGTCGGCATTCTGACGTACCGTCCATCAACCGTCAACACCGGCATGATGAATACGATCCTGATCTGGATTGAACTGGAATAAATTCTTTAAATGTTGCGATCCTATCGGACTTATGATAGCAACCTAAATCGTAACAAAGCACTGTTCGCCGGAGGAGGACTGGTCCCCCGACTAAGCCTGTTTTTTCTCCTTCTTAACACCTATTTGCCACATGTTTGCCACCTGATGTCACCTGTTGGAGTTTGGGTTCCTTGCCGCTGTCGCCTTCGGCTTGCTTGGTTGGGGACACTTGACATTTGACTTGACATTTGAATCAACAGTGCTTTGATCTGCCTGCATTGACACTATTCTTTAAGAGCTGCTGTGCAGCCAAAATAATGTACCAGTTATCACTGTATAGCTGCTTTGACACAATCTACATTGTAAAAAGTGCTATATAAATAAAGGTGACTTGACGTAGAACCTGATAGAAGTGCTGGAGGTAAACAGTGTATTAAAATGAAAGCCAAGCTGGAAAGTATTCTGAGAATGCCTTCTCTATGAAAGATACACATGATGCTGCTTAAGATGTAGCCAAAATGGGCCATCTTACAAGGCAGCGTAAGACTGCCTCTACCTTTTTAAACAGCCTTCTTGTAGGAAGTGAACGTGTGACATTACAGGAAGTGTTCAGTTGGCTGTAGAGTCCTTTAAGCAAAAACATCTTAAAGGGCAACTCAACTTCTCTTGCCAAGATCAAGAACCATTCTGCTCCTAAATAAACCTCTATTCCCCAAACACTACTATATAAGCTATTGCTACAGATAATAAATGATCATTAAAAATTAATCATTGGTGAAGCACAAGAAGTTTCACCAGTAGACAAGCTCAGTACAATGTCAAGACGTTGTTTTTTGAGTCTCGCCCAAGGACTCGTTCGTTTTAAGCAATTCCTTTCCATTCACAGATGATTTATCTGTGTGACAGGCCAAGGGGCATAGCGTGCACACAAGCTTGGCCTTGACAAATTGAGCAAAGGCCTTGGCGGGAAAAAAAAAGGAAAAAATGCAGACAATCTAATGAAATCTCACTCCATCCGACCATGTCGAACTATGCCATGTCTTAATTAAATGGTTTGTGGAGAAACCGAGCTGGAGTGGGCGGCAGGGTGACAGTGCTTGAAGAAAAGGACATTAAGCTCACACCTTAAACACATCTGGCTTTGGTTACGGGCTCTGCTTCTATTTCTCAAGTCTTTCACTCTGCTTAACTTGGATTTTTCTGGGAAAACAGCTGCTGCAACACAGCAAAAGACATGGCTTAAAAGAACAGTAGTGTCACTTCAAATCCGTCATGATCAGGGTGTTCACTCCGGTTGCAGGTTTGCAACAATGGTTTATTATAATAGGGGTGTAATTTCTCTGAAACTAAAGGAGATGTTTTGTGTAGAAGTGTCGAGGTGTGGTTAAAAACCAGACCAAACCTCAGACGGTTGTGTCATTACCCTGCTGTCGTCTGCAACCTCAAGTTAGAGCTTGTTTTGCAAGCATGAGGCGTAGTCAAGATTCTCAGGACTATCAGTGTTCAGTATTGACATACTGGACAAATCTGAAACCTTATTTAACACACAAACACTAAATCTGATCCTTTTTTGGGGGAGTTTCCGACAGGGCGAGAGCAACTCTATACCTGATTTCAAAACAAATCGTCAACTAATCTGCTCATTCAATGTGTTACAAAAAAACTTTGTAATGTTTGACAAGTTAAACAGCATTAATCTGGAATGGTGAAACATTTAAACAAATCTAATCATCCATGAAATACTGGAATCACAAAAATACAAACTCACAAAATACAAATCAAACCCTTCTGAAATCACATTAGCCAACTTAAATAATAATAAAAGTGCACATTACATATTAAATGCTTCATTCAAATTTCTTGTTGCAATTATGGGCTTCCCTTATCTAAAATAAACCATTACTGGCAAAACATGGAGTTACAAGTTGTTTACAGATGAATAATTTTGGAAAACCCAGGGCAACAAAGTCAGGTCATTTTTCAACTTGGTAACACACAGACTCATTGATCAAAGTTCACATCAAATATTTAAAATGGAGACAACGATAGCAGGATGGCCTATATTTAAAAAAACAAAAAAACAAATATTATACAAAAAATAGTATTTTTTTTTTATTAAATAAATAAATAAATAAATATACACTACCATTCAAAAGTTTGGGGTCAGTAGGATTTTTAATGTTTTTACATAATAGCTCACCAAGGCTGCAATTATTTGATTACAAAATACAATAAAAAAAGTAAAATTGTGAAATTATTAAAATGTAAAATAAGTTTTCTATTTTAAAATATGTTAAAAAATAAATCCAGCCTTCAGGATAACCTGATCCTTCAGAAATCATTCTAATATGCTGATTTGATGCTCAAGAGAAATTTGTTATTATTGCTGGAAACATTTAATGTTGAAAATATTTGTGTTGCTTAATATTTTTGCGGAAAGCTACATTCAATTTTTTCACTATTCTTTGAAAGAACAGCATTCATTTAAAAAAGAAATCTTCTGCAGTATTATAAAATCTCTTTGCTGTCACTTCTGATAGATTTAATGCATTCTTGCTGAACAAAAGTATTAATTTCTTTGGAAAATAAATAAATACAGGTTACTGACCCAAAACTTATGATTTTTTTTTTTTTTTAAATCAAGTCATGGCCAAACTTCCTGTTCAATAGGAAATGAGTCAACACTAAAAATAAAAACTGCATTGGTTCTTTAAGCTAACTATACAAAAAAACAAAACAAACTTCTAATAAATGATCAACAAAAACAAAATGCCCTTCTAGCCCTTGGTTAGCTCAGGGGAACTCTATTAATTACTAGAGCTGCAGCAGACACATGGCAGATGACTTGTTGTGGGTCTTTAACAGTCTGGCAGGATGCTTTTGCTTACATGTGTGAAAAGATGTCAACAGCCTTCCAAACAGAAAAACACCACCCGAGGCTGCTCAGGAACATAAATTCAATGACTTTTTGCATTATGCAATAACATTATAAAATGAACTGGCTTTTTAGACTGTCTGGAAACGTAGCTGGCTTTCAAACAAACTCTTTAAGAGGTGGGATCTTTATTACACAGAACGTTTTGGCTTTATGGCTGCTTCAGCTTGAACTACACAGGTAGCACTAAAGCACTTAAAAGTAGACTGCTTTCCATACTGCTATATGATACAAGCAGCTGATGTCAGGGAGGGGAATGGCACATGATTACTTGGCTACGTTCACATTGCGAGCCTTAAATGTTCAATTCTGATTTTTGCTCAGATCTGATTTTTTTGTATAGCTGTTCACATTGTTGTTTTAAATGTGGCCAATATCAGATTTCAAGTGTGAACAGATCATGGTTCTGAACTGACCTGCATGCGCAAAAGATCGATACAAATGGGGTCGCCTGGTTTTTAAATCACAAAATCCACTAATTTGCTTCTCAAAACTAGCCTAATCGCATTCCGTGGGGTATCCCGGTAAAAATCGTGCAATATGAAAAATAAAGACAATGATGTGACAAAAGAGAGCAGAGTTTTGACACTTTTATGATACGAGCCCTCATGTTTTTCTTGCATTATAGAGCTGTCTCTGTAATACTTACGAGTTCTGACACATCACTGCCCTTCTACTGACTGCCTTCCTTCACAGTCATGGGAAAACAGATATGAGTCACATGTGGGCAAAAAAAATCAGATTTGGGCCGCATATACCTGCAGTGGGAACGTAGCCATAGTATATGGCCTGATACTGTACATTTCAATGGCAGAAGTGTTCAGTTTGGCCCAAAAACCTAACTAGTCAAAAGTGTTAACTAATCATCTAGGCTAACTAGTCAAAAGAGTCCACCGCCAAATCTCTTTAATATTCTGAAAGAAGAGGTTGTTTCTTGTCTACAAGCACAACAAATTAATACAACTAGTCACATGCATGTAGATCGATATGTCAATGTCTATCGACTCAAGGAGTTTAAGATCTTGCGCTGTGGTCTTGCGAAAATCAACCAGAGTAAGAATGATGCATGCGGTTCTCTAGAAGAGTGTCCCCACTTCTCACTCTCCCTATATCACAAAAGACAAGTCAATGTTCATTGCTCATTAGCTTTCACTAGAAATGTCCAACTGCTGTGTGATTGTCTACAGGGAGCGGTGAGGAGCCATAGGGGCAAGCACAGGCATAAAGACAATGAAGAAGATAAAGACTTTTTGGAAAGGTACAATACACTGTACTTCTATGTCTGAAAAACAAAAGGCAAAAAGATTCAGATCAAGAGCAATCAACACCCTAGCTGTAAGGGTTCATTCTTTCTGCTGTGCTTTGCGGAGAAGGCAAGTTGACAGTTAAAAACTCATCAACAACCGCTTGCACCAACATGCTGAGTTACAAAACAGTGAACTGTGATGCAATATTTATCTTGTAAGGACACCACTTTGAACCAATGTGATGAAAAACATAAGGGATTTTCTGAGAAATTTTTTTTTTAAGTCTGCATTTCACTAAAATGGTTTAGATAAAATGGAGACTACCTGGACAACTCAATGAAGAGGGTCTGGGTTATCATGGACTATAACGAGCCATTTCCTCTCAACAGCCGAAACTCTCTGGGGCCCAATTACGTGCTTTTTCTTCCTCTTTTCTTCTGGGTCATTTTTAGCCTTAAGCTTTCATATCTTTCACTGACACCTTTTTGAGGGAATGAAAGGAATTCGAGCAAGCTAAAAAGTTTGGGGGGTGGGGGGGTGGGGGGGGGGGGTATTGATTCAATCTTCTACCGATTTGCATCAATTCACAAATCTCAAAAAAATTGATTTTCTAAAGTGTTACACTTCTTTAATGTTGCATTACTACTTAAAGTTGACACGTTATGGTCTTATTAATCACAATAAGCCACAAAAAAGGACTCAAAGGACTTGAATGGACAAATACACACACAATTATGTCAAAATGCACATCGTGTGGTGTATTCACATAAACACAGTCTGTTATGTTCTACGCGAACATAAACAGTTAGGAGAAAATCGGATGTGAAACAGTATATTAGATCTGTGCATTCATTCTTAAAGGAACAGCAGCCTCAAACTTTTACCGTCCTTTTTATTAATGTTAATTTACAAAACACTGCTTATCTTTATTATAAATTAATTGACTTAATTCATACAGTTTTATTTTTACATCTGATTATTTAATTTCTGTAGTATTTCTTACTACATGTTAAATAAACCTAGGCTACCGTCCCTGAAAAACTTTACGCTTATTTAATTTGTATATAATTTTTTTCTATTGTATTTGTCCTATTGGTTGTAATCTGCTTCTTTGTTCCTATTTTTAATATCAAAAATAAAATAAAACTGCTTGCTTTATTACAGAAGACTGCCAGTCATGTGCGTAATGACTGCAGTCAGCTTAAATGGCATTTGTTTTATAATATTGGGTTGACTAAAATGAGAAGAAAAACAAAATAAAAGTCAAGGTTCACATTTAATTCAGTGGGAGTTTTTTTTTCCCAAGACCTATTAAACTGCATACCAGAGACAAATAGGAAAAGTAACAAAACAGTAAACTAGAAAAAAGCTTCACACCCCTACTAAAAAGGGTTAAATAAGATACATGAACCACAGGCGAACACGGCGACAGCTACTGAGAAAAAAACAGCAAGTTTGAAACATGTTTGCATTTCCCATGAATGTGGCACTGTTTTCTGACTCAAGATCCCCACAGTTCCAAAGAGAGGCATGGGAACCCATCAAAAGCCATAAATCATTAGAAAGACACGTACACATTCTTTTGCAAAATAGTATTAAGGTTGTGAGGACACAAGACAAGCTTTGTTTTTGATGTTCCGCAATCTTTTCCTCATAAAGCAGATATTGCTTCTAGGAAGGTAAACAAGGTAATGGGGCAAAATAACCTTTGCATCAAGATCCAATATAACCTGCATCTTGTGTTGTTGGTACAGAAATAAGGTTAAAGGTCCCCTTGAACATGTTTTTAAAATATGTAATATAAGTCTAAGGTGTCTCCTGAATGTGTCTGTGAAGTTTCAGCTCAAAATACCCCATAGTTTTTTTTTTTATTAATTTTTTTAACTTCCTATTTTGGGGCATCATTAACAATGCACTGATTTTCACTGATGCCGCCCCTTTAAGAGCGAGCGTGTTCCCTGCCACATGAGTTGTTGACTATATTACAGCGCATTTACAAAGTTCACACAGCTAATATAACCCTCAAATGGATCTTTACAAGATGTTCGTCATGCATACTGCATGCATGCTTCGAATTATGTGAGTAAAGTATATATTTGGATGTCAACGTTTTATTTTGAGTGAGTTTGAGGCTGTGTTCCGTGGCTAACGGCTAATGCTACACTGCTGGAGAGATTTATAAAGAATGAAGTTGTGTTTATGAATTATACAGACTGCAAGTGTTTAAAAATGAAAATAGCGACGCTCTTGTCTCCGTGAATACAGTAATAAACGGTGTAACTTTAACCAACAGTAGCCTACATTAGCAACATGCTAACGAAACATTTAGAAAGTCAATTTACAAATATCACTAAAAATATCATGATATCATGGATCATGTCAGTTATTATTGCTCCATCTGTCATTCGCTGTTGTTCTTGCTTACCTAGTCTGATGATTCTGCTGTGCAGATCCAGACGTTACTGGCTGTCCTTGTGTAATGCATTTGAACACTGGCATTATGCAAATATTGGGGTGGAGCCCCCGACTGTTACGTAACAGTCGGTGTTATGTTGAAATCCGAGTGTTTTCCGGAAGTCTTTTAAACAAATGAGATTTATAAAAGAAGGAGGAAACAATGGAGTTTGAGACTCACTGTATGTCTTTTCCATGTACTGAACTCTTGTTATTCAACTATGCCGAGGTAAATTCAATTTTTGAATCAAGGGCACCTTTAAAAGCAAGATATTACTAAGCAACCAAGTGACATGGAACAAAAATAGTCTGGAGCAGTCAAGATGATTTCCCAATGACAACTAATTGGTCTGTTCACACTGAAAGCAAAAACCGCAGCCAATTTAAACATTTGATGTTTAATATATAGTTGATTGAGTGTGCTTTTGGAGAAATGAGTCCTGTTGCTCGTCACTTAACCACAAGGTGTGGCTGCTGAGCACAAAATAAAGGAAGAAAAAAATTGTCACTTGTTGCTTTATCATGTCATGTCTGGTAAGGTCATGGTGTATAGAGAACTAATTTGTAAAATATGAGTTCAGATTAACTTTATGCAAAGTTTAACCTTATGCAAATGAGCAGTGAGCACTGAAGCACACCTGAACCATCTCGTCTTGGTCTATGGGATTCTCTGCCCGCATGCAGGAACATTAGGGAACGTTGAAAAAAATCGCTGCGCCACTGAGTGTGTATGTTGCTGAATCTGTCTTAGCAACCACTCTTAGCAACGTAAACATACGTTTGTTCTCTATTGATTTTGTTCATTGAAGCTTACTGCATTATGTAGAAGAGTATTGTGAGAGAGATATCAAGTGACCAAGTTTATTACCTGGATTTAGATTTAGCATTTTCCTTCAGGTCAGTCCTATGTTCATAATAAAAAATCAGTTTGAATGTCGGCTGCAATCTTGTCCTTTAATATTTAATGGCTTTTCCCATGCCCTGCTGACACTGACAGCGCTAGTCAAAGCATTTGTCATTTGTGTCTTGTTCTGTGTTCACAACAAGTTTCAATATAAAAGTTTTTGTGACTGAGTTATTCACCCATAAAGACAATCTTTGCCGCCATCTAAAGGCATAATGTAACTTCTGTTGCTGTTCACGGTCAGGGACTATTTTTTCCAGTGGAAGGAAGCCTTTTAATGATTTTACTTCATGAAAGTTGTATTGATACTTTTTTTTTTTTGGCTTCAATATTTGTATTGTGTGGTAACCGTTTTATAAAAGCAATAAATTTACAGTGAATTTATAACAGCTTCACGTCGTGCCTAACAACTCCTCTTAGCTATTTTATTTTAGCTGCTGGAAAAAACTCATGCATTGTCAAAAAAATAACTAATAATACATCCAATTGTGATTAGATTTTTAAAAGCTATGACCAGTAACAAAGTACACCAATAACGTGCAGTAGTTCTCAATGTATATCCTACTTGTAAAGCTTTGATTATTAAAGGTGCCCTAGAATTAAAAATTGAATTTACCTTGGCATAGTTAAATAACAAGAGTTCAGTACATGGAAATGACATACAGTGAGTCTCAAACTCCATTGTTTCCTCCTCCTTATATAAATTTCATTTGTTTAAAAGACCTCCGAAGAACAGGCGAATCTCAACATAACACCGACTGTTACGTAACAGTCGGGATCATTAATATGTACGCCCCCAATATTTGCATATGCCAGCCCATGTTCAAGGCATTACACAAGGGCAGGACGTCTGGATCTGTGCACAGCTGAATCAACAGACTAGGTAAGCAAGCAAGGAAAATAGCAAAAAATGGCAGATGGAGCAATAATAACTGACATGATCCATGATTACATGATATTTTTAGTGATATTTGTAAATTGTCTTTCTAAATGTTTTGTTAGCATGTTGCTAATGTACTGTTAAATGTGGTTAAAGTTACCATCGTTTCTTACTGTATTCATGGAGACGAGAGTCGTCGCTATTTTCATTTTTAAACACTTGCAGTCTGTAAAATTCATAAACACAACTTCATTCTTTGTAAATCTCTCCAACAGTGTAGCATTAGCCATTAGCCACGGAGCACTATCAAACTCATTCAGAATCAAATGTAAACATCCAAATAAATACAATACTCACATAATCCGATGTATGCATGCAGCATGCATGACGAACACTTTGTAAAGATCCATTTTGAGGGTTATATTTGCTGTGTGAACTTTATTTATGCAGTGATAGAGTTGAGAGCTCGGGAGGGGGCAGAGAGCGTGAGCAATTAAAGGGGCCACAGCCTGAATCTATGGGGTATTTTGAGCTGAAACTTCACAGACACATTCAGGGGACACCTTAGACTTATATTACATCTTGTAAAAAAACGTTCGATAGCACCTTTAATTCAAACTGAACAGAGTTCAAACACATTAAAAGCTAAAATCTCAAAGTCAAAATGATGTTTGTATCCTTTATCTGACGATTACTCATCAATAAACAACTGATGAGGTTAGCCTATGTGCTTGAATGAAAAGCGTGAAGCTCTCTGTAAATAAAACATTAGGAATATCAGCTGTCCTCTTCTAGAAAAACAACACGGCCTTTGTAACAGAAACTGCTAAATGAGTCTCTTAGTCATGGAAAAAAGCACAACATGGAGCAAAAGCAAACAGCAGGACCGTATGAATTAGTGAATGTGGCTTTGAACTTTAATTTATAAGCTAGCAGGATGTAGGTTAGTAGGCAAGGCACTAAATGCAACTGCAAGACTCTTATAAACTCACAAACAAGAACATTTCTCGTTTAATTTAATACATGCTTTTGACATCATCTTGAATCAGACATCATCTTAACAGAATTACTAAGTTCTTTAAAAAAGTAACTTGTTTACATTTTGCATCAGTCAACTACAAAGGCTCATTATAGTGATAGAGCAGATCCCTATAATTCAAATTTGCCTTGGAGCAAATCTACTGCTGTGTAGTCCTGGCACAATTACGTGCCATAAAACGTCAGCTGCAGCCCAGGATCTCACTTTCCCTCGACTTCAGCGCAAACACCTGCAAGTAACCGTCTGGTTTCACAGCTGTGAAATCCTTCAAGCAGATTCATTTCTGGTAATCCAAGCCCTTGTTTTCCATCAACATAATAATCAAATAAATGGAACAAGGAGTTTCTCACAGACAATTCAAAGTGATTTTGGGTGGGATTCATAATTGGTCTTTGTGGGAAAGTTGCCATGTACAATATACTACATTAAAAGTAAAAAAACAAAAAACAACAAACAACCATTCCATCATGACTTGGCCCTAGAGCGCCTGTGAATTATGTTCATGAGGGAATGAAAGCAAAGATAACTAAAATGGAACAGATGGATCGGTCTCAACAGTCTCAGAAAATCCTAAAGACTTTGCAGTGAAACCATCGAGTCACAGCGGCTGCCTTAACCCCAAACACAGGGGGAGGTAACAAAATGAATCCTGACCAAGCAACCTGGAAAATAATGAGATGAGGTATCTGGATGGTGTCCAGGACCTGAAGGGATCCACCTCTAACCCACATTTTCTTTGCAGACTTCGCTGTGCTCAGTCTCTCTTCATAAATATAATAATGGTGCCCCTCAATAACATAACCAAGTCATCTCATTTATTAATTCACTCTTTTCCCTTGGTCACACTGCCTTAACTGAAAAACTAAATATTTTTTTAATAAGATTATATAATTAGAAATGAGGCTGTGAAGCTTATATATTCAGTTTAATGTGCATATTAAGTCAATGTATTCTAATGAAATTGGTGAGCTTTTTTTTTTTTGCAAATCTGTGAACTTTTGAAATAATACTGTCTCTAGCTATGGCTCAGACTTCCTTCAATGCAAATCTTTTGGATTCTTCTTCTCATTCCATTGTTAACTTGGCCAAAACTGTAAATCTAATCACTCAGAAAAGTAATAGCAAACGAGTCACATTATTTGAGGTATCATTCATGTTTAACACAAACGGTTTGAGATCAGTTACAAACTTAAAGGATTAGTTCACTTTAGAATTAAAATTTCCTGATAATTTACTCACCCCATGTCATTCAAGATGTTCATGTCTTTCTTTCTTCAGTCGAAAAGAAATTAAGGTTTTTGAGGAAAACATTCCAGGATTTTTCTCCATACAGTTACCAACAGGTTGAAGGTCCAAATTGCAGTTTCAGTGCAGCTTCAAAGAGCTCTACACGATCCCAGCCGATGAATAAGGGTCTTATCTAGCGAAAGAGGTTCTGTCATTTTCTAAAAAACATAAAAAAATTGTATACTTTTTAACCACAAATGCTCATCTTGCACTGCGTGAACTTTCCAACATGATTACGTAATGAATGGCGCATTGCAGAGAAGTGCAAGACGAGCATTTGTGGTTAAAAAGTGTGTGTGTATATTCTTTTCTTTCTGAAGTGAACTAACCTTTAAGTTTAATGCTTATTCCTAGAAGTTTGCCTTAACCATTAAAAAAAAAATAGCAATAACATCATGCTTAAAAACGTATATAAACCCAATGACAAGCCTGTTTAAATCCTAAGAAGGTTGAGAAGAAATACCCAAAATTATTTTGAATATTTGACAACTTTTGAACTTGCTTTCTAAAGTAAAAAGGAACATCAACGGCTTATTCATGCCTCTCATTACATCAACCTAAGAAAAACAGGAGAGGGGAAAAACCACACAAAAGAATCTTCAACTGCACAAGAAAAAGAGAAGGCACTGTTTGGATAAATCAGAAGCTTTTCTCAGTCTCTAGAAGAAATCCTCCACTTGGAACACAAATGAGACATGTTAAAAACGTTAAGCCCACGGCACTGGTGTAACCAAACGATATGCTTTTCAAACTCTGCCAACATTGCTGTCAGCATGTCTCATCACACAATGTGGGTCTGGGGCTCGGCCAGGTGTGATTTCTGTTCGGCGGAGCAGCAGCCGTCTCACAGTGAGAAAAACCATGCTACAATCTTATTACAAAAGATCACAGGTGATTTACAATGATCCATAACAGCTCGACAGCCCAACAAAAACATTCTACGTTTCAAGCTCAAATGCATCCCATGGCATCAAGTTTCTTCCCGTTCTTACAAGCATGCATGACGAACAGCATCAAGCTTCTTACAAGCATGACGAACAGTTTCAAAGAAAGCTCACGGAAAACAACTGGAAAATGGAATTATAATGCAAATCAAAAGTACATGTTTAGTTCTTAAACATAAATCAAAGAGCTCTGTTAAAGTTCCAAAACAATCATGAAGACCATCAGAAACAGTTTTCAAAATAAAAGTTCCAAGTCTACATGATTTTTAGAGGTCGACCGAATGATCGGTTTTGCAGATTAATCGGCAGCGATAACCAATTGCTGGAACAATCGGTTATTGGCTTAAAAAGTCCATACTGATAGTGTGTCCGTGTCGCATGCGTTGCTAGAGAAGCTGAGAAGGGTCAGCTGTCATTAAACAGTACAAGAGCGACCTCTAGAGGTGGAATAAAAACTATCACTGACGCCTTGTGGAGTTTGTTTTGACACGTAAGGCTGCACACGTCACAGAGCGGGATGCTTCAGATGCCATTTTAAAACTATCAGTTGATTAATCGGTTATCGGCCAGCTTGGTCCAACCTAGTTATCGGTAAAATCCACTATCTATCGAACTCTAATGATTTTCTAGTCCCTATATATTGCTCAATATAACGAAATATAAGGATTTTTAATACCATTTTTATGGACACACTAAGCTTTTTAATAGTACTAGTAATAATGCCAATTAATAGCAAGCACCATTAGTCATTTGCTGGTCCTAGAAAACCAATACCAGTTCTACCAATGATAAAAGCAGAAATATGTCTGTAGTAATGAACTTTAGTCATCTCCTAAACCATCACTCAGTGACAAGTCATCATGAATAAGCCATGAACCTAGGCACAGAAGCTGCATTTTAAAAACTGTGCACACGCGGTGCCTCGCAACGCTAAAAATGGCAGCGTTATTAGTTCATCTCTCAAGAGATACAGGACTGAATGCCAGCGTGGACCCTGAGGCATTCATTTTCAGCAATTACTAACCGCAGCATATTCAGTGCTCCCTACAAAGCACGCAGGGATCCATTCATCACCTGGCTTTACAGTACCATCTGGACACAGGGCTGTTTGCGTTTTAAAGTGAACCCATTACTGAAGGGTGGGCTGTAGTACACATCTAAATTAATCATCTAACCTAATGAATTGACTATCGACTGATATGTGCTTTCAATTACTTGTGGGGAACGAAACATCTGATTAGTTTTGTCCAAGAGCAGGAAGTTGCAAAACTGTCTCATCGGAACAAAACCAACAAGTTCTGCATGTGTTAAAAAAAGCGTACCTTGGTCAGGAAGTGAGGTATCAGCTCAATCCACACAAGTCTACAGTCAAGGGCCTGTTACACGCTGAGAATATCAAATGACAACCGGAGAAAGAGGAAGATGTTTTATGCATTCCTTCAGAGAGAGCCAGAGCATTCAGACGTAACATGCAGGAAATGTTCAAAATTCATGACTTCCACAGAATGAGAGGAAGAAAAGGACAAATCTGCATCTTTACTAATTAGAATATCATGGTGCAACTTTAGAAGTTCACTTCAAAGTCACGTTGACAGTCAGTGTTTGAGATTGACAACCATATCTACTAACAGGAATAACAAACTGTCCCATTCATACAACAGAAGCGGCACAAACATTGTATAAATTTGAATAACACAGTTTAAAGTTAATATCAAACAACTTACACTACCATTCAAAGATATGGGGTTAGTAAGATTTTTTGGTCACACTTTAGTTTAGGGTCCAATTCTCACCATTAACTAACTATTAACTATGACTTTTGCCTCAATAAACTCCTAATTACTGCTTATTAATAGTTAGTAAAGTCGTTGTTTAGGTACTGGGTAGGATTAAGGGATGTAGAATAAGGTCATAATAAGGTATTAATATGTGCTTTATGAGTACTAATAAAAAGCTGTTCTTTCTGGTCATCAAAGAATCCTGAAAAAATGAATCACGGTGTCCACAAAAATATGAAGCAACACATCTGTTTTCAACATTGATAATCATATGAAATGTTTCTTGAGCAGCAAATCATCACATTAAAATGATTTCTGAAGGATCATGTGACACTGAAGACTGGAGTAATGATGCTGAAAATTCAGTTTTGATCACAGGAATAAATTATATTTTACAATATAAAACTTATTTTAGATTGTAATAATATTATTACTGTTTTACCATATTTGTGATAAAATAAATGCAGCATTAATGAGCATAAGAGACTTCTTTTAAAAACCATTAAAAAAATCTTACTGACACCAAACTTTTGAATGGTAGTGTATATAACACCAGAAAGCCTCATCACAAATGACACAACGTTATCTAATAAACCAGCCCAAATGAGGCACAAGTTCATCTGTCAAATCTTAATTCAACCAACAGCAACTTTGTAAGGCACCAAGACTAAACGAATGGGACAAAACAAAATGAATGGGAACAACTCCAGTGGAGGACAGAGACTAAATCTACGAATTTCAGATGGGATACTTGAAATATTACTATCTATGATGAGAAAGGACAAGCATGTGCAGTGTTTGACGTGACAGATTAGATTTGCAAAGAAAATTAACGAATCATTTTTGTGAATCATCAACACGTCCCTTGTTCATTACAGTAATCATAAACAGTATTTAACACTCTGACAACCCTGAACTTAAAACCTAAACTGCAATTTATACCTTCAACCCGTTGAACCCCACTGAAGTCCACTATATGGAGAAAACCTTAAAAAAACCTTAATTTCTTTTCGACTGTAGAAAGAAAAACATGAACATCTTGGATGATATGGGGGCAAGTAAATTATCAGGAAATTTTAATTCTCAAGTGAACTAATCCTTTAATTTGCTGATAATTTAGCTACCTTTAGCTACGTTAAAAAATGTCATTACTGTGTTTTAATGTCACAGTGCAAATAAATCTTATTGGACTTAAAACTAGATTTTGAGGTGAAATATGACCCAATATTCTCTCTTTGCATTCTCTTTGACCCAATATAGTCTTTGCTGACAACATTGAAAATGAAAGCACTTCATTAAGCCTTAACGCCTTTCATTTTAAAAGGAACAAAGATGCATTGCACATTGATGAACAACCCAACCCAACCCAAGTGAACCAAACATACAAGAATTACTTGTTTGAACATATAGCACTTACATTCCCGTGGTTTATAAAGCCATGCTTTCTAGCAATCCGGTTAGCTTCCTGCTCTCCCCCTGTGATGTGGACGGCCCATGTGTTGGTGTAAACCTTCTGTCCAATGGATGGCTGTGGCCCAGAGGTCACGAGAATCAGTAGTGTACAGAGCGTCAATGAGGCAAGCCTGAGATCCATTAGACACAATGGAGGGAACCAAGGCAGGAGTTCCTAATGTCACCAAGTCCGTCAGCACAGCGGCCCACTGCTATACCCGTGCTGCCCCTGGCACATGTAGAGACGGAGTCGAGGAAGAGAGATGGACTCAGAATGATTCAGGAATCACCTGGGGAGGGAAAAAGATGGAAGATTGCAGAATGAGTCATTTGAGTTGCAGGTGCAAGAGTATAATTGAGGATATGAATCACTTAATACTGTGGAACTGACTAACAAGTTAAAAACGAACAGCACATGCAAACAAAGATTTCCCAGTGCCAACTAAATGCAGGAGTTTGATGATGCCAATCAGTTAAAAGTAGGGTTGGGCGATATATTGCATGCGATTGTCACGCGCATTTCGTCAGTAAAGCCGGTTCCCTGATTACCGCTAAATCGCCATCACCTGCTTTCAAATGGAGCGGCATTTAATAGACAGGGCCGTAGATCACTGACAAGCTACGCAATATCGCATTCATTATCACAGATGAATCGCCTTCGATAATGAACGCGATATTGCGTGGCTTGTCAGTGAACTACAGCTCTGTCTATTAAATGCCGCTCCATTTGAAAGCAGGTGATGGCGATTTAGCGGTAATCAGGGAACCGGCTTTACTGACGAAATGCGCGTGACAATCGCATGCAATATATCGCCCAGCCTAGTTAAAAGACCTTATTCATATTTTATTCAATGCAAATGTAAAAGAGGCTCTTTCAATCCGGTCTATCTAAAGTATGTATGTCTTTCCAAAACCATTTCCAGAGCACAAAAAACTTTGATAGTGGGGATCAAGGCAATTGTTTTCAATATGAGTTGACAACTTGAGCTAACTTGAGCAACAGCAAATTCACGCAACTGTATTCTCATGCCTCATGGTCACATGTTCTGCCGCCTGATACAGCTGGATATTGTAGTAGAGTATGAATGCCTATGAGCAAGCAACATTAAAGATACTTCTGCAACCTCAAGTGATTTAATCGCTATCCAATTCCCCTTTAGATGCAACAAGATATTAATACTATACAACCATTGGTGGAAAATCATGCAAAGCCAAATGCTACCAGCAACGTCTTGGTTGCCCAAAATAAGTCAACAAAGTTTCAATTTCACAAGATCTTTTTGCTGAAAATGGAAAAAAAAATATGGAAGCTTTCTGACTTCCATAACCGATGTGCCATGTCATCATCTTTGCTGGTAAGCTACCAGTAAACCGGAGATAGGAGGGAACACAGCTGACTTATTCTTCCACAGAAATATTCATCAGTCCATGTTCGGTTATGATAGACTGTCGTTTCACACCAAAACCATTGACCTGCTTCTCCAGTCTTATGACTAAGCAAACACTGATGCAAGATTCTTGTTGACTTGAGGCTCAACTTGCCATAAACTTAAGCCACTGCATTAAGATAGGGGTTTTCAAAGTGCGGGAAGCGCCTCCCCAGAGGGGCACCAGACCATGCCAGGGGGGGCGTAGTGGTAAACAATTTTTAATTAATGAATGAATCATTAATCATTTCAATTAATACATTATAGCAGAAACAAAGTGAAAAGAAGCAGCTTTTTGGACATGAGATGTCATGTTTTTCCTCTGTTTTCAATCAGATCATTTTAAACTCCTGGAATGTTTTCAGTCCAAGGATCCAGTTGCGAATGCATTCAAACATTCAGTCCAAAACAGCGCTAATGCAAAGAAAACCTGGCTGATTTCATCAGAGGTGGTGAAGAGAATGGTGTATTTGGCAAGCTGTTTCTCAATAGACTGAACGACATCTCAAAACACCCAACCGCTGCATTAGCATATGATACACAAACTACATCTGTCGGTTGGATAAAGCAAACCAGTGTAAAGTAAAGTTTTGATGGATGACGATTGTAATCGAGGTAGGGCTGCCCCTAAAAGTTGACGACAAATTTTTGGTTGCTTAGTCACAGGAAGTGGCAAAGTCACGCAGTCTGTGACGGACAGATCGTTAACAGCTGGTCTATGTGGTAATTATAGTCGGGCAGGACATCCAAACGCTCGCCTATCATTCATCCACCTCAAATATGGCTTATCATCTGAAACATGTTAGTAGTAGCAGCTTTACATGGTCACTTGCTTTAACGTTAACCTCACTTACACTTAAAATACTCTGTCATTTTTGGTCATACAGATAAGAGTAATACATCTTTTGAAGCTGTGAAGAGTCTACTTTTATTTGTGTGCACTCACAATAACAAAAAAACCTTGTGCTTTTGTAAAATAATGAAAGCAAACAGGGTGCGCTTTCTGCCGTCTCTCTCTGTGAACTTGAGCGTGCCCAAAAAAAGAACAAACTCCATGTAATCTTGCTTCACAGACATGAAAAATATAACTATAGAAAGAAAGTGAAATGACCACTTTTAAATGAACCAATTCAAATGGAAAACAAATATTCTCAGGTTACGTAATCCGTGCATATAGGCACGTCCACTACTGCAGAGATGATGAGTCAGCATCGTCGACTTCATCACTGCAGAAAACAATAGTTTATTAATTAATTATTAAAATGTTAAAGCAATCTCCTTGCTGTTTTCCCCTGGCGTATTCATAATAATTACATCTGCTGGTGCACTGTGGCAAGCTTTATGTGCGCTTGAATGCTGATTAGGATATGTAGGCATTAAAGGCTCTTTATTATAATTTATATTGTTTATAATAAACGTGCAATTTGTCAACTAATCGCTTAAAATGAACGACTACTAGTTGACCAGAAAATTCTTTAGTCGAGGGCAGCCCTAAATCAAGGTAAAGATGATTACAGTACATTAGGCACACGAGACAAGAGTCTGTTATTATTTATGCGCAAAAAAAAAAAAGTGTATGTATGTTGTGTCAAAAGAGAGGCTTACTGTCTTTGACTTTGAAAACTCCTGCATTAGGGAACGAAGCAGCGTATTCAATTCACCCTGCATTTTGTCTATTAATCTGTCTAAAGGTAGAGAAAAGTTTTTTCTGAAACCATTTTCATTGACTGGTGGCATGAGTTTGGCTTGCAATTTATTTCATTTTATAGGAACAAAAAAAAAAAAAACCCAACTAATTTCTCTTCAGCAGACTTAGGGCTGGGCGATATATCGCATGAGATTGTCACACGCATTTCGTCAGTAAAGCCGGTTCCCTGATTATCGCTAAATCGCCATCACCTGCTTTCAAATGGAGCGGCATTTAATAGACAGAGCCGTAGTTCACTGACAAGCTACGCAATATCGCGTTCATTATCGCAGATGAATCGCCTTCGATAATGAACGCGATATTGCGTAGCTTATCAGTGAACTATGGCTCTGTCTATTAAATGCCGCTCCATTTGAAAGCAGGTGATGGCGATTTAGCGGTAATCAGGGAACTGGCTTTACTGACGAAATGCACGTGACAATCGCATGCGATATATCGCCCAGCCCTAAGCAGACTTTTATGCTTCAATGTCTATAGGTCATTTTTCAAGCACCTTATTACGACCTATATTTACGTTTTAAAGTCATGCACCCTCTAGCTGGCATAAAAATAATGACAGGGTCGTGTTACATCTGTCGTCATGAAATGACGTATAACTGTCGTTACCAATCAAAATGCGTGTTCATTTAAATGCAATGTGTGAACTTTTTACACCATTTGTCCTATTTCCATTTAGAAAAACTCATTTTTTTTATTAACGACTACACCCACCCCACTCCTAAACCTACCGTTAGTGATTTATAGTGCATATACACTTTTTGAGCACATGCGTTCCCTGGGATCAAACCCACGATCGCATGATCATGACTGCATATTGTGCAATGCTCTGACAATTGAGCTAAGCATAACCCAAAATACGACGCAGATAAAAGGGAACAATGCATTAAAATTAAAGTGTCCAGTTGTCGATAGGGGCGCAACTTTAGCAAACGCTCCCATGGGTCGTATTTCAAGGAAGTGACAAACAAACTATATGGGCGTAATCAATGTATGTACTGTATAGGTGGAGCGATTCGTGAGTCCGGCTGACCTGTCCACACCTTTAATGGCCTATTTCATAATCATATAAATGCTTGTCACACAATCTCATTGTACTAAATGTGTTCTTTTTTTGTGTAAACAAGAGAGGCAACTGAAATTACTTCTCACGATCTGATAAGTCAACCCATCGTCTGCTCACATTTTCAAAACAAAAAACTGCTGGTATTTCCTTTCAGGGCAGAGCTTTTACTCTATTATTCTGCCTAACAAATGTGGGGCACACTGCCATGTTGGTTCAAATGACATGTCCCTGTTTGCGTGCTCTTTGATTGGCTCTCTATGTCATTCTCATTATAACAATCTCAAAAGAATGCAGTCGGCTGTGTTGTGTTGAAGTGCACTTCATCGAAATTAGAGTCAGACACACTACCTGTTCTACCACAAATTTGCCATCAGGAAATAAATTCTACTTTTAATTCTGAAACATTTCCATATTTTCCATAAACACTTTTGCAATTTCAAAATGAATATGTTGTATAAAAACATCATACATGTTGTAACTAACTAAGATGCATGTATTAGTAAATCAATCTGCATTTTAAAACTTCAGAAGACTGACAAACAATCCAAATGACAGAATTCAGGCTACATCAAGCCTGTAATTGTATTATGAGTTTAGTAAGACTAATTCAGCTTTACTGTAGTAAACAGCTTACAGCTGTTTTGATCACCACAAATCAGTAAACGCTGTTTATGAGAACACAGAAATATTGCTACAAATGTTTGACAACTAATTTACCTCGTCAGATCAATTTACTACACATGCGTAAACAAATTCAGACTACATATTATAAGACCATAATTTCCAAAAAGCATAAAACAATGCTTCAACAACACCAAACCTTCTGATATTTGGGGGGGAAAAAAAAGAGACAAATTCAAAATAAAAATAAATCACAGGAAAAACGCAACAAAAAATCTGTTTACAAGCAAGTTCTTAACATGAACGGTGAGTTATTTTCACTTATGTCACATTTCCCTACACAATGTTTTTATCAGGTCAAGAGAAGAAAATAAAACAATACTCACTTGAGCACTGAACGCGTGTCTAACCCAGATTAAGTAGGCTAAGCAAGAAGTGCGTAACTTTCCTGACAGCAATTTAAAGCTGTGCCAGCCCTGATCTCAAAGTACACCCACTCATGACATCACAACATGGTTAACACTTAACAGGGAGAGGAAACCGGCACAGAGACGGCTGACAGTAAGTGCGGACCACTTGTTGGGGAAAAAAAAAAAAAAAAAAAAAAATCAAGACAGGATGCAACTTGTGGGACTTTTAGAAGCATTTAAGCCCATTTTATCTAAAAATTGAAGGGAAGCTAAATGTTATCAGACAGCTGTACATATGCAATCCATTACACATTTCAAAACACAAGTGATTGCTTTTTCCAAAGAAGAGACAAACTTTGTTTCCTGGCAAGCACAACACTGGGATTACTAATGGCTGAAACATTAGTCTCATGAGGAAAAAGAATTAAAGTGTGATCACTTTTTAGTTTGGTGCTTATAAAAAATAAAAACAGAAACAGAAAAACAATAACAGCACTTTACTTCAATATAAATAATTTGTATATACTCCACATTACAACATCAGAACAAAACAGACAGATCATAAACCACACAGAGCATTTCCAAACGGTACATGGACACTTAAGATAAGAATGAAACTGAATTAGACAGCAAAAGATCAAACTGAGTGGCATCTGCAAACAATTTATGCTTTTCTCTTTTCATTTTTGTGTTTAACTTTTAATCAGCTGGTCTCAGGGTGATTTTCAGCATCAAAATCAAGTCTTAAAATTCTTATTTTATTTGTCAAAAACAAGTCATGTCATTGTCAACAATCACTGAAGAAGATGGCTATAACACTCTAAAAAAAAATGCTGGGCTAAAAACAAACCAAGTTGGGTTGAAAATGGACAAACCCAGCGATTGGGTTAAATGTTTTCCCAACCTGCACTGTAAAAAATCAAAAGTTGAGAAAACTTAAAAGATTAAGGCAACAAACTTCAGCAGATTTTTGAGTTTTCTCAACTTCTAGTATTCAGTTTATACAACAAAAAGTTGAGAAAACTCAAAAATATCCTACAAAATCAAGTTGAGAAAACTCAAAAATCTGCTGAAGTTTTCTCAGCTTTTGATTTTTTACAGTAGGTAGTTTTATTTAACTCAACTATTGTTTAAAAATTACTGTATTGCTTGCTTAAAATGAACCCAAAGTATGCTGAAAATTAATATGTTTAATAAATGAACATTTATTAATGTAATTAATAATAAACAATAAACATTTATTAAATGGCTCATTAATAAATGTTCACCTTTTGATTATTATTGTTGCCTCTGGTAATTATGTGTCTGATTTTTAATTTCCAACATACTTTGGGTTCATTTTAAGCCAGCCATATAGTCATTTTTAAACAATAGTTGAGTTAAATAAAACTACCCAGCACGTCGCGCAAACATTTAACCCAATCGCTGGGTTTGTCCATTTTCAACCCAACTTGGGTTGTTTTTAACCCAGCATTTTTAAAGAGTATAACCCCCAAAACACAGTGGTATTCCTTATTCATGAAATAAAGATATTTATTTGTCAATATCTAAAAATTGCTGGGTTACAAGCAACCCAAGTTAGGTTGAAAATGGACAAACCCAGCGAATGGGTTTTTTTAACCCAGTGATTGGGTTAAATGTTTACCCAACCTGCTGGGTTGTTTTATTTAACCTAACTATTGTTTAAAAATGACTGTATTGCTTGCTTAAAATGAACCCAAAGTATGCTGAAAATTAATATGTTTATTAATAAGTTTAATGAATAATAATTAAACAAAAAACATTTATTAAATTGCTAATTAATAAATGTTCACCTTTTGATCATCATTGTTGCCTCTAATAATTATGTGTCTGATTTTGGGTTCATTTTAAGCCAGCCATATAGTAATTTTAAAACAATAGTTGACTTAAATAAAACTGCCCAGCATGTCCATTTTCAACCCAACTTGGGTTGTTTTTAACCCAGCATTTTCTTAAGAGTGAAATTAATAATATAAGAATAGCAGTAAATAAGTAAAAATAACAGCAATATAAAGTTGTAATGCAAGTTTTACACACACACACACACACACACACACACACACGCACACACAAAAAAGCACAAATTTTAGGAGTGCAAACACTAACAGAGTAACAGATGGGAGGGAGGATGAAAACAAAAATGTTAACTTAACTTTGTTAAGTGTTAAAATAGTTAAAGTGTCAAAACTGAGAAATGTGTTGCATGTAAAATGTGTTTGTGTTGTTTTAAAAATAAATATGAAAACCAAATGAAGTGTCCAGATACTTTTAGGTGGAACTGTATGTATTGTATTCATATGTATTGTTTATTTATTATGTAGCATATGTGCACCGATATGTCTTTTTTTTTTTTTTTTTAAATAAGTCTATTCAATGTTATCAAACGAAGATATGTAGTTATAAAACATTCACATAAGTTTGTAGACTACTTGCAAGTCTCAAGACTAAACCCATGAATGAATATCTCACCTCAACAGCATCAGCTCCTAATCTTCCGTTTCCTTGGACACCACGACGTAACGTTAAATCCACTAAACCTGTCCGCGGACACGACGAAAAGTCCACTGTGTTTGACTGACGACGAATACAGTCCCGAAAACAAGCTAAACTCGAGACAGCGAGGAAGTAGTGTTGTCGAGAGGACAGACTGAGGTGTCCTGACGAACTGGACTGTCCTAAAGTCCACGCGCACTCATCTACTGTACAACAGGGAAACTTTGCGATAGGTTTGCTTGCTCTGTCGCACGTAACGCGACGCTAAGGCATCACTGAGACCCGGTTCGTCTGAGCCACCTTTGGACCGACACGCCAACATAGTTACGTACGCATGCTAGAACGATTCAAAACGGCGGAATCAAGTAAACAAACAAGATACAAAAAAATTACACCTCATTCCAGGGACTGGACTGGAGAGGGTCGTCTACGTACTGCTACTCAGGAAATACGTCACTGGTTTACGCAGTGAGAAGCGACGTCAGGACGCGTCCGCTTGAGCGCGTCACGCGGTGTTTGGTTTTCTTGCGCCATCTACTGGATAAACACGCGCAGTTCACTTCAAACACACGAGGTGATGGTAGACAAAAACTTACAGTGTAAATATTGTATATGATTTAAAGGGAATTTATATGGAATTTATGAAAAGTTTACAGGCTTGTGTGCGTTCAAGTTGAAGTAAACTTTCATATTTTGTTTTACTATAGGGAAAACGAAGCACCTCCTGGAATATGTAATTAATTGATTGTAATTCACTTTCATGTAATTAAAACATCTACTCAAACCCAAATAGTGACATTAATGCACCACATGTTCATTTAATTGTGGTATGTTTATCAAAGAATACCAACTAATATGATTTTTTTTAAAAAACATATATGATAGGAACCTTACAATAAACGAACATACATATATATATATATATAGGCTATGTTGTCTCTACTATTTGGCAAAAATACAATTATTGAAATCAAAATTAAAATTAAATTAAGAAATTCGCTTTAAGTATGGGCATAATTAGGATTCTTTGAATTGTATATATATATATATATTTATAAACCTTTTTCCACTCCATATTTTCCTTTTACAGCTTCCCCAACCTTCCAGAATTTAAAATAATAATAAAAAAATTAATAATATAAAATAGTTTTATTCTGTATGGATGTTTTTTGCGGGGGAAAAATACAGAAAAAATACATGTGATAGGAACCTTACAATAAACGAATATATATTTAGCATGATTTTCTCATATTTCATCTCAAGAATGCTCTTCATTGACACAAATGAGAGTGAGTCAATATGTTGTCTCTACTATTTGACAAAAATACAATTAATTTAAATTAAAAAATTCACTTGAAGTATGGACATGATTAGGATTTTTCTTTTACAGCTTCCCTAACCTTCCAGAATTTAAAATAATAATAATATATATATATATATATATATATATATATATATATATATATATATATATATATATATATATATATATATATATATATATATATATATATAATAGTTTTATTCTGTATGGATGTTGTTGTTTTTTTTGCGGAAAAAAATGCGCATGCGCAGTTCACATTCAAACCCAGAGCGTGTTGGAGAATGTGTTCGCAGAATAGACAACAACTGGTATTTGATGATTCTTCTTTATTTTACAAAACTTAATTTTTTAAACTTTAATTTTCTTATTAAGCACAACAGCAGTCTTACCACTCCTCGAGTATGATGAAGCAAACGGCCCTTCAAGTTGAAATCAGGTTGAAATGCAAAAAAGGCGGGTAAGTGCTTC
This sequence comes from Ancherythroculter nigrocauda, assembly GCA_036281575.1. NCBI lineage: Eukaryota > Metazoa > Chordata > Actinopteri > Cypriniformes > Xenocyprididae > Ancherythroculter > Ancherythroculter nigrocauda. The sequence continues at coordinate 55,437,768 of VTFQ01000004.1, forward strand.
CTCTCTCGCGCAGCCATCAATTAGATCGTGAGCATCTACCCACAGCTGACTTAATGATCCAGCTAATGAAGCTCCTGGAGCCCCAACTCATTATGATCACGTCAACCGGGATCACGTTTCAAAGTGTATATTTCATATTTCCCTTCTTGCCTGTCATTATGGTAATATTCAAGCATCGCTGGTTTGATGATGACCAAAGGTCAAGCTATGTTTTATTTGTCAGTTGTGAAAGGCAATTCAATGGACTGACAATTCATTATGTAGATAGGCAGTTTGTAGCTAACTGTATTTCATTATGAATGCATTAGAAACTTTGAAATGCTTTTGCCCCTTAACCCAAAAGCTACAGTTGTCTGCAGTTATGAAAAGAGCTATTATTATTAGATTTGTTTGGAAAAGTATTGGATATGAACCCAAAATTGATGCATTTTCATATAGTCCACTGAAGAAAAAAAAAATCTGACTTATTTGTCCATTACTGAAGTGTCTGAATCTGTATACAGGGTTTAAGAGGACTAAAGTCCTGCATACATCGATCAGGCATAACATTATGACCACCTACTTAATATTGTGTTGGTCCCTCTTTTGCTGTCAAAACAGCCCTGACCCGTCGAGGCATGGACTCCTCTAGACCCCTGAAGGTGTGCTGTGGTAACTGACACCAAGATGTTAGCAGCAGATCCTTTAAGTCCTGTAAGTTGTGAGGTGGAGCCTCCATGGATCGGACTTGTTTGTTCAGCACATCCCACAGATGCTCCATTGGATTGAGATCTGGGGAATTTGGAGGCCAGGTCAACACCTCAAACTCGTTGTTGTGCTCCTCAAACTGTTCCTGAACCATTTTTGCTTTGTGTCAGGAGCATTATCCTGCTGAAAGAGGCCACAGCCACCAGGGAATACCGTTTCCATGAAAGGGACTTTGAGGACTAAATGTTCACTTGCTGCCTAATATATCTTGCCGTGATGAAGAGATAATCAGAGTTATTCACTTCAGTGGTCATAATGTTATGCCTCATCTGTGTATATCATCAGAGTGAAGTCTGTCCAGTTGTGAATTTTGAATAAACATTTACAAAATTAAAAAAAAAAAAAATGAAAAATGCACAGATGAATTGTTCACAACAAGACCTATAACATGCATTGAGAAAATAGGGTAAATTTTCATTTCATGTTGACTTTAAATAATGCTTATAAAGTTTATTTGTAAATGATGGAAAAATGTTAGTTTTGTGTTTGAGTTGACATTTAATTTTCAAAAGTAAGAATTCAATAAAGAGGAACAAATAAATAGCCTTAAGTTATAATCTTTATAATAGAATACACAATGTACAGACAAAAAGTAATAAACATTTTGTAAAGCTGCTGGCAAACCGCAACGATGGAGCCTGGTTCCTGCCTGCAGAGACAAACATATTTTGTAGTAAAATGACAGACCAACTATATGCAATTCTTTCTAACTATCAAATAAGGATTCAAATAACTGCTTGACAGGAGGTAAAGCTGTTCTCAGATCAGCTGAAAAGAATGGTGTGAACTAGAGCAGTGCTTACCTCTGTGCTCAAGCATGAGTTCGCCTTCATACTGGGCCATGCCAAGTGCTTGTCTTTGTTCACTGTCTAATTCCGCCCACTGCTCCTCTGTCACGACACACGCTTGTTCAGAGCTCAGCCAAGACAGCTGCGTAGCACTGAATACCACCTGAAATAATGAGACACATGTCTGATGAACAACTGCTGGCAATGATTTGGGCTCTTACTTCCATTGATCTTTGGTTGGAAGTCATTTCAGGTAAGTCATCTAAGAAACACAAATGCTCATTAAGGCCCACTTCAAATACTGTATATATATAGTAGTCAACATTTGAAGTGGATCAAAACCTTTCATCAAAGTTGTCCTAAAACCTTCTTCTTTGGACAACTTAGTTCTTAGGACAACCTTGATGAACTTTTTTGATCCATATCAAATGTTGACTACTGTATTTCCATATCATACGATATTAATATTTATTACTATATTCATTTACCAGTGAGGAAGGAAATGCTTCCCACATATTTGTTAGACCTTGAGAACAAATGTTAACATGTAAACTTGTTTGTTCACAATTAAATTAGTAGCTACCTTTTTGTTTAGGGCCCTATGAAATCCATTTTTTCCCCTTTTCCCTTTGTTAAATATGGATATTTTACTTACAAAAACCCATCACTTTGCTTTAAAAAGCATTTATTAACTCCCTGGAGCCGTATGGATATCTCTTATGATAGATGAATGCATTTTTTTGGACTTCAAAATCAGGAGCGCCATTCACTACCATTATAAAGCTTGGAAGAGCCAGGATATTTTTTAATATAACTCTGATTGTGTTCGTCAGAAAGAAGAAAATCATATACACCTAGGATGGCTTGAGGGTGAGTAAATCATGGGATAATTTTCATTTTTGGGTGAACTATCCCTTTAACAGGATGATCCACAATTATGCTGGTTTGGGGTTCACCGGATTGTGCTCAGATGCTCTTCTTAGGGGCTATTTACATTAGATGTAATTGCATTCAAAAACAGCAGGATGCATGAGTTTCCAGGCATGTTTTTAAAATTGGGGCTATTTTAATCCAGACACGGCATCTTAATGTGAAGCTAAATGATTATCTGAATGTATATGGCTGTAGCAGCGGTGCTGTAGATGTGAAGAACTGAGTATTCTGACACTGTTTTAATGTATAAACTGTCTAAAAGTGCGGTCATGTTTACCGTTTTTCTGTGAATTTTGCAGGAGAAATACAGTAATTTTAATAGGAATCCACGCGAATGAGCATTGCATTTTAGGATTTCGCAAAGGGTTCAAGTTTGATGTGTGTACTTGGCACATTGGCCAAGAAAAAGCTGCTTGGTTTGAAAGTGACTGTATGATCTATGCTTCAAACAGTGCTAAACTATTGACAATAGACAGATATGAGAAATGGACAAATATGAGAGAAAACACACATAAAGTAGTGATTAATTAAGTTGGCTTGAGAATATAAACAAAGTTATTCTTCTGGGACTAAAATTTCTAACTCTAACTCCTCCTAAAGCTTCAACTCTACAACCTCCAAACTTGGGTCAGACCTTCAGACTGTTCTGACTTAGTGTGCTATATCTTTTCTAACTGATCCAACTTATGGTTTTCCTTAAAAATAAAGGTTAAAAATCCTAAAAATCCCATAGACTTCCATTGATGGAATGTTGAGCCAATGAGCCAAGACTGTTCAAAATCCAATTGTCAATTCTCATTTAAAGGTGCCATCGAACGTTTTTTACAAGATGTAATATAAGTCTAAGGTGTCCCCTGAATGTGTCTGTGAAGTTTCAGCTCAAAATACCCCACAGATTTTTTTAAATTAATTTTTTTAACTGCCTATTTTGGGGCATAATTAGAAATGCGCCAATTCAGGGCTGCTGCCCCTTTAAATGCTCGCGCTCTCTGTCCCCTCCCAAGCTCTCGACTCTATCATTGCATAAACAAAGTTCACACAGCTAATATAACCCTCAAAATGGATCTTTACAAAGTGTTCGTCACGCAACATGTCTAATCACGTAAGTACAGTGTTTATTTGGATGTTTACATTTGATTCTGAATGAATTTGAGGCTGTGATCCGTGGCTAATGGCTAATGCTACACTGTTGGAGAGATTTATAAAGAATGAAGTTGTGTTTATGCATTATACAGACTGCAAGTGTTTAAAAATGAAAATAGCGTCGGCTCTTGTATCCGTGAATACAGTAAGAAACGATGGTAACTTTAACCACATTTAACAGTACATGCACATCCAGACGGTAATACTGGCTGCCCTTGTCTAATGCCTTTCATAATGTTGGGAACATGGGCTGGCATATGCAAATATTGGGGGCGTACATATTAATGAGCCCGACTGTTACGTAACAGTTGGTGTTATGTTGAGATTCGCCTGTTCTTCGGAGGTCTTTTAAACAAATGAGATTTATATAAGAAGGAGGAAATAATGGTGTTTGAGACTCACTGTATGTCATTTCCATAACTGAACTCTTGTTATTCAACTATGCCGAGGTAAATTCAATTTTCAATTCGATGGCACCTTTAAACTGCCAGATGCCTGGCATAGTTTTTTTTTTTGAAAGACTGTATTGCATTCAAAACATTAACTTTAAACTGAAAACCTTCAAACTTCAAACTTCTTTAAAAATTTCTGGATTCCTCAAGCCAACTGCAAAGTTTGTCTCAACAAACCTTTTGAAGTATTACAATCAACAGAAGAATCCCAAATGAAAACATAATTATCCGTCACTCACAGCCATTTTTCTTGGAGGTATCAAGGTTATTGCTGTTGGCGTCAATCCTTCCACTTGCTCTTTTATAAGTGCAGACAATACCATATCTTCCAGCCCAGCTGAGGATAGAGAATCAGTTTGTCTTATTCTTTTTATGAGGCTGCCCATTTTGGCGTGTGTGTATATTGTCCATTGAACTGATTGTAATCGAATCCACAGTCAGTACCTGCCAAAGTCCCAATCTCAGTGAAGACCTCAGAGCCCCAGCTGCTGACTGGACCAAAGCCCAGAGGACTGGATAGGCGTGACGTCAGAGCCTCGGTCTGCTGCTCAGAACACGGCAGTACCATCTCCCCCAGAAACAAAGCGGCCACGCTAATAGATACAAACACAACACAATGCTTTCAAAGATTTTGAGGTGACACACATTACCTTTTGGATTGTGCAAATTGATTTGTCCACTGACCTTAGGTTGAACGGGTCTAGACGGGATATTTCAGAGGAACTGAAGCCGCAAAGCAGATGTCCAAGAGAAACGAGCTCCACTACATCCAGTTCTTCAGGCTTCCGTTTCAGTCGCTTCATTATGCCGAGGACAACTGCTCTCATCTGTAAAAAAAAAAAAAAAAAAAAATCTAGAAGTGATGCACACGGCCCGGCCAAAAAAAAGTCGCTGTTTTGATTTAAATAGGCAAAAGCTTAAGAGTCTATGATTGTATCATTATTGCAGTGATTATTATGTTTCTAGTATGTTATATGTTTGGCAACAGTTCTTCTAACCCTTATTGACGGAGTGTGTAGCTTTTCATTTCTTTAACCATGTAGGAAGATGATCATGGCCATACTCCAGGATGACAATGTCAAGATTCATTAGGCTCAAATTGTGAAAAAATGGCTGGGGGGAAGCATGAAGAATCATTTTCACAGATGAATTGAAAATCTTTGGGATGTGCTGGAGGAGACTTTACAGAGTGCTTTACTCTTGCATTGACAATGCAAGATCTTGACCAAAAATTGCATAAATTGCATAAATGTTATGTTATTTCCATCAAGAGGTGCATCAATTTTTGGCCAAGATCATCCAAACAGCAACTTTTTTTTTTTTTTTTTTTTTTTTTTGGCCGGACAGTGTATCTTCCCCACGTAAGGTAATCCGAACAAATGAAAAACATACTTTCTTTGCGTTCCATCCATTGAGGTTCCCAAGATGGGCCACGACAGCCAGACTGGACAAGTTGACCGCCTGTAGCTCTCTTTCCCCCATCTCAGTCACTATGCAACCCAGTTCCAACACCTGCTCTGGTTTAAGCTGCCTCACTGGTTTATACACCTAAGATAATGGTTGTTGTGTGAGAAAAACTATTTAATAATCATTGAACAACTGCATTTGGACAAGCACAAGCGGCTTAACTGGTCTGAGTTCCATCCAAAGTGCTTCACGTTGCTCTGCGTCAAGTGTGTCATCCTGACCAATGAACTCAACACATGTCTTCAGCTCCTTCCTCTTCATTCGATTCAGCTGATAGGACCTCCAGGCTGAGGGAAATGTCCCTTTAATGTCTGCACAGCTTGGGATGGGCCCTAGTAAGCAGTAATATATGATTTACCATCTCAAAGAGGTCATAAATAACATCTGATGGATTCTGTACACAACTCACCCCTTCTCATCCACCATCGACCTTTAACGATTCTATGGATGACACTGTTCATCTTTTCTTGTAGTCCGTTAAGGTCCGAACAAGCCTTTCCCACTTCACTGTTTTTCCAACTCCACTGGTTCATCAGAACCTCTTCAACTGTATCTCTACCTAAATCACCCTTGAAGGAAAAATGTAGAGGTTCAATGTGATGAAATCCTGCACTATTCCAAGCTTTAGTCGAATGGATAGGCTTGTGTTTCCCTTACCAGTGGTAGGGATTTTATCTGCTGAGGTGAAAGTGTGAACAGAAGTCTTCCCACATGCTCAACATCTCCAACTGTCCATGTTTTTGGTTCTCTTTTGCAAAAAAAGAGACTTTGTCAAATTCCCAATATAGAGAGATGGTCCTCACTGCAGAGCACAAGATCCAGATCCAACTTCTCCTACTTTAGATATCCCTAAGCCTACCCATCTCCACTCCCTGGATCTGGATCCAGGATCTCATGTTCTGCAGTGAAGATCTACTGAATACAGATGCAATTTGTATTTTGCTTGCACAATGAGGAACTCCATTTTTTTGCAGTTGAAATCAGAACAAAGAGGTTGTCAACAAAATGAAAATGGAACAACTTTGTCTCACCCCAGCATGCTCTTCTCTGTAAGTAAAGCTGATATTTGTCTGAAGGTGTCAGAGGGCAAGCAATATTGTTTTAGCTCCTCCAGTCGTAGTTTCAGAGCCTCTCGGTCCATGCGAGCCAACACATCCCTGTCCAGGAAGGGCAGAAGAGGGCCGAGCATGTCCATGAAGGCCCCAGTGAGGCCATCTTCAGAGATGCCCTATCAGTGGGGATGAAAAGTAGGAATTTTGATATCAATGTGTGTTATCTAAGTCTGCACAATCTGATTGTTTGGCATATTTTACTCGGTTTACACTACTGTTTAATTGTTTGGGGTCAGTAAGATTTATTTTTTTTTTTTAAATATTAAGCATTTATGCAATATGTGCATTAAATTGATCAAAAGTGAGAGTAAGACAATGTTACAATGTTACTTTGATAATAAAAAACAGCATATTAAAATGATTTCTGATAGATCATGTGACACTGAAGACTGGAGTAATAGATGTACAGGAATAAATTACATTGTAAAATATAATAAAGTAGAAAACAGCTATTTTAAATTGTAAAAATATCATGCAATACTACTTTTTTTTTAATTAAGTATGGATGCTTGTTTCTGCCACAGAATAAAAAAACTAAAAAAAAATTGCAACTTTCTCACAAATTATGACTTTTGTCTCACAATTGCGAGTTTACATCTGCATTTGTGAGTTACAATGTCAGAATTGAGAGATATAAACTCACAATTCTGAGAAATAAAGTCAGAGTTGTGTATAATCTCATAATTCTGACTTTTTCTTGCAATTGCGAGTTTATGTCTTGCAAAGATAAACTTGCAATTACGACATATAAAGTTCAGTTCAGAGGGAAAAAAGCAGTTCTGACTTTATAACACAAATATGCAACTATATCAAGCAATTAACTCCCAATTGCGATTTTATATCACGTAATTCTGGGAAAAAAAGTTAGAATTGCGACATGTAATCTCGCAATTGCAAGAAAAAAAATTGTGAATTATGAGAATCAGAATTGTGAGATAAAAAGTTACTTTTTTTAATTTGTTTTATTCAGTGGCAGAAACAAGCTTCTATACATAAGAGACTAATTTCAAAAACATTACAAAAAAGCTTTTAAATGGTAGTCAAAAACCCATCCAAACCACATCCATATAATCCAGATTTTTGGAAATGCATTTATGCAGTAATGTTGTATTTCAAGTAACATCGGATTCCAAAAATATCCAATAAAATCGGATTAAGTATTTTTTCTAAATCATTTGAAAATGAAAACACAAATTTGGTGACTTTTTCTCCCCTGTATGAGATCACATTCAACTGTGTCACTGAAACTTTTAAGAACTCTTCCACTGCAATGGATTCAATAATGAAATTTTGAACATCTGCAATGATTTCACTCTTACGAGTACATTGATAGCTTTTTCTGCCAAGGCCATTTGCTTGTGTCGTGGTAGCTGCAGAAAATCAATAAAGTGTTGTCGAACATGGTCCAGTACACTTATGAGTGAAGAGTTAGACAGGTGCTCCATCATGGTCAACCTTTGAGACAAAATACATCAATAAGACCCTGCAAGTAAAAGAACCAACAAATGAGATTCTGGGTAGTCAACTGCTTATCTTACGGTAATCTTGCAGCAAATGAGGGGTCCAAGTTATTTAGATCAATATCAGGCAGTTTCCGTAGCTCCACCACAATGCATTTCCTCTGTTGAGAACATAACATCAATATTGTTCATTTTCTCTCTCTTTGTATGTTTAATACAGACACGCTAATGTTCCTTTCCTAGTCAGTTGAGTCATATACTTTCATATTGAAAAACATTAGTGAGGCACATTACTTCAAGTACCAAGAGCGATATTAAATCATTTGATTATACAGTTATACTACTTAATCAATTTTTTAATCTCTGCATTTTGCATTAGAACAGCAAAGGCTTTTAACGGTAATGTGTATACTAAAAAGATTGTTTTTCATATTCTTACCAAACCAGGTCTAAGTCCTCCTGGCAACTTAGTGATGAACTGCAACAATTCAGAGAAGCCTGACTCATTTACCCATAGCTTCAGCCATTCGCAGCTCATGCCACCTGCAATACGACCTAAATCTCTTCAGTGGGAAATAAACATGTTTGTATTAATGTTGTTACATTTCAAATCAATGCAAATACAAAGACAATGTGATAGAGATGCTTAGTTGCAGACTATGATGCAAAAAAGATCAGCATGAATTTCCAAAGCAAAATACAGCTGGTGAGGCTAGTCAACCAGTCAGCAATCATAAAGTATAGTAATGCTTGATATCACTTACAGTAGTGACAGTCTTGTGATGTTTACGGTCCGCTGAATCATTCTGAACAGCATTTGAGCCTGTTGTGTCAAATACAACAAGTGAGTCTGAGAAACTGGATCACCCTCAAGGTTGTATCTGATACACTTTTGGCTGAGACAAAGTCTCTTTAATGTGGTTGATTATTAATTCATATTCCCTGGTGGAGGCTATTGTACCACATTAAGATCAATTTGCTTGATAGCAGTTGAGGGGCTCAGATTATTAATTTACTGAAAGGCTCTTTTGAAGCATGACAAATAATCCACTAAAGAACTTGAGATCAGCTTTGTCTGGCAAGCGCAGTCGAGGGCACTGAATGTAATGTACAGTGTGCTAGAACTGAATTCCCAGTGCTTCCATAGTTTCTTTACAATGCTTGTGTGCTCCTTTTACTTTTTATGCAATTAAGGGGGAAACAATAAATATTTGTAAATTAAATATGTTTAATTTACATTTAAAGGGTTAGTTCAGCCAAAAATAAAAACTCGTATCATTAATTACTCACCCTCATGTCATTCCAAACCAGCTTTCGTTCATCTTTGGAACATATTTTTAATGAAATCTGAGAGATTTCTGTCCTTCCATTGACAGTCCATGTAACAACCACTTTAAAACTTCAAAACGTTTATAAAGACATCGTAAAAATAATCTAGAGTGGTTTAACCCAAAATTTCTGAAGAGATGCGATTGCTTTATATGATAAACAGTTTGAATTTAGGCTTTTATTCACATCGATCAGCGAACATAAAGAAAAGCTCAACAGAACCTGCTTGATGTGCAAAAACAAACCTCATTGGTCCTTGTTGAAGCTCAAACGTGCTGCGTAACACAAGAATGAATCTCATTGGTTCTCACTGAAGCTCAAACATGCTTCATAACATGAGAATGAACCTCATTGGTTCTCACTGAAGCTCAAACATGCTTCATAACATGAGAATGAACCTCATTGGTTCTTACTGAAGCTCAAACGTGCTTCATAACATGAGAATGAACCTCATTGGTTCTCACTTAAGCTCAAACGTGCTTCATAACATGAGAATGAACCTTATTGTTTCTCCCTGAAGCTCAAACGTGCTTCATAACATGAGAATGAACCTCATTGGTTCTCACTGAAGCTCAAACGTGCTTCGTAACATGAGAATGAACATCATTGGTTCTCACTTAAGCTCAAACGTGCTGCGTAACACGAGAATGAACCTTATTGTTTCTCCCTGAAGCTCAAACGTGCTTCATAACATGAGAATGAACCTCATTGGTTCTCACTGAAGCTCAAACGTGCTTTATAACATGAGAATGAACCTCATTGGTTCTCACTGAAGCTCAAACGTGCTTTATAACATGAGAATGAACCTCATTGGTTCTTGCAGAAGCTCAAGCATACTTCATAACATGAGAATGAACCTCATTGGTTCTCACTGAAGCTCAAACGTGCTTCATAACATGAGAATGAACCTCACTGGTTCTCGCTGAAGCACAAATGTGCTGTGTAACAGGAGAATGAACCTCATTGGTTCTTGCTGAAGCTCAAACGTGCTTCATAACATGAGAATGAACCTCATTGGTTCTTGCTGAAGCTCAAACGTGCTTCATAACATGAGAATGAACCTCATTGGTTCTCACTGAAGCTCAAACGTGCTTCATAACATGAGAATGAACCTCACTGGTTCTCGCTGAAGCACAAATGTGCTGCGTAACAGGAGAATGAACCTCATTGGTTCTCACTGAAGCTCAAACGTGCTTCATAACATGAGAATGAACCTCATTGGTTCTTGCAGAAGCTCAAGCATACTTCATAACATGAGAATGAACCTCATTGGTTCTCACTTAAGCTCAAACGTGCTGCATAACACAAGAATGAACCTCATTGGTTCTCACTGAAGCTCAAACGTGCTTCATAACATGAGAATGAACCTCATTGGTTCTCACTTAAGCTCAAACGTGCTTTATAACATGAGAATGAACCTCATTGGTTCTCACTGAAGCTCAAACGTGCTTTATAACATGAGAATGAACCTCATTGGTTCTTGCAGAAGCTCAAGCATACTTCATAACATGAGAATGAACCTCATTGGTTCTCACTGAAGCTCAAACGTGCTTCATAACATGAGAATGAACCTCACTGGTTCTCGCTGAAGCACAAATGTGCTGTGTAACAGGAGAATGAACCTCATTGGTTCTTGCTGAAGCTCAAACGTGCTTCATAACATGAGAATGAACCTCATTGGTTCTTGCTGAAGCTCAAACGTGCTGTGTAACAGGAGAATGAACCTCATTGGTTCTCACTGAAGCTCAAACGTGCTTCATAACATGAGAATGAACCTCACTGGTTCTCGCTGAAGCACAAATGTGCTGCGTAACAGGAGAATGAACCTCATTGGTTCTCACTGAAGCTCAAACGTGCTTCATAACATGAGAATGAACCTCACTGGTTCTCGCTGAATCACAAATGTGCTTCATAACAGGAGAATGAACCTCATTGGTTCTTGCTGAAGCTCAAATGTGCTTCATAACATGAGAATGAACCTCATTGGTTCTTGCTGAAGCTCAAACGTGCTGTGTAACAGGAGAATGAACCTCATTGGTTCTCTCACGTCAAGCGAACATGCTTGAGCTTCTGTTTACCACAATTAATGTGTGGGTTGATGAATGTTTATATGTGAATAAAAAACTAAATTCAATCTGTTCATCATATAAAGCAGTCAAGTCTCTTCAGAAAATTTGGACTAAACTGCTCCATTCATATGGATTCATTTTATGATCTCTTTATGAACTTTTTGAAACGTCAAAGTGGTAGTTAAGTAGACTGTCAATGGAGGGACAGAAATCTTTCAGATTTCATTAAAATATCTTCATTTGTGTGTTCAAAGATGAACTGTGTTTGTCTTACGAGTTTGGAACAACATGAGTGTGAGTAAATGATGACAGAATTTTCATTTTGGGGTGAACTAATCCTTTAACATTAACCAAGTCTCATGCCTCTGGCCAGTTTAGCTGAAGGCTTACAAATCTCATACATCCAATGCAACAGTTTGTAAGCTACCAAAACCAAAGGTATGATATTAGGGTTGTACCTGTTGATGAGACCAGGGCATATGCTTATACAGAGATATGTGTTGAAGAACTGTCTCTCCATTTAGATCTGACATTAATTTCTTCAAGGAGATGAATGGAAGAAGACATTGCAGTTGCTGTGTTATATTTGCAGATGTGCGTTCCAGAGCCTTCAAACAAAGAGCACGTTATTATGCACCAACAAACCAAACCAAATCTAATGCATAAGCACAAATGGTGAAATGGTGATTGTTTTGTGTAGAGTACAAGCACAAGAAGTTCCAACCTGTTGGAGTGCAAAATGGACCATTGCTCGATGAGCAGGTTGCAGATCAGATAGCAGTAAACTCCAACACCGACAATCAAGTGTAGACTCGGGTACAACCAACTTTCTCAAGAAAGAAGGCCCCAAACCCTGGAACAATGGCTTCAATCTGCAGAGCGTGTTGGCACTGAACTAAACAGGATTGAGACTGTGAACACAAGACTCACTTAAAGTAAGTATCATAATTAGAGTGGTAAACAGCTTACATTTGTTTCTTCTGCTATTTTGTTTAGTATCTGGAATGCCTGCATTAAAAGAAATGGAAAAGGGTTTTACTATATAGGTGATATACTATACACAACATCATTCTATCAGGGTAGTGCAAAATTCAGAATCGAGAAATTGGGTTTCACCCATTGGACCCTTTTCACAGAATGTGATGATGTGTTTGCTCATTTACTAAAAATTAAACTAATTTTTAACTTGACAACCAAAGTTCGTCAAGACACATTGAATGTTGCCTTAACAAAGCCTGAAATTTTAAAGTATATAGACCTTATGATAGACTAATATATAAATAGAATGACAAAAAAGCATTTTATTTAACATGTTAACCCATACCCCACTTTATTTTTTTACTGACACTTTTCTATTCATACTGTTTTAATCCCTCATTTCATTGATCGGACATCTCACTTACCCTTCTTTGTTTTTGCCCTTCTTAAAAAACATTCAAATGATCTTACATGGACTTAGTAATAAAATTAGTAATAAAACAATCGCCTGCCTAAGTTCATGAATTTAATTTCTCAATTCAGTTCTGAATGGTGCACAACCCTGCATTCTAACATGCTTACCTGTGCAGGTGGGAAAGTTGGCATGCCCGGCAGAGTTACCAGATCCAACAACTCGTTTGAGGACAATGGGTCCAAAAATGTAGCACCCATTTCTGGCAGCATACCATGTAATGAGGCCATTGCCGAAGCTGATAAAATACTGGCATTTAAAGACTTCAGGGCCGTTCCAAGCCAATGCGAGAGCTGCGGATAAAAGAAATCTACATAATTAACACTTGAAACATTATTATGCAATGCACATAATATGGAAAATAAAGGCTCACTCTGCCACTTCCACTGACGTGTCCCTCTGATACACATCGAGCCAGCTGCTGCCACAGGGCGGGTGAGAGATTTGATGAAGACAATAGCTGCTGTAAGTCCTCAGAGTTCAGGTAACATATAAGAACTCCTAACCTGCTGTGAGAAACATGGTGTTTTTCTTGTACTTGTTATTATTTATGTCAACTGATATTGAACTTGAATATGTACCTTGTTATGTTGTCACTCGTCAGATTCTTCCCCCTGCTGAAAACAGTACGAAGTACATGGTGCCCCCTTGTGGCATCCAGACTGCTGTTCCCCAACATCTCGATTAAGGGCATGAGCTGTAGGTCAAACATTCAGATGTTACTTTCAGCATGTGAAAAGTAAAAAAAAAAAAAAGCCTGGATCCCCAGAAGGAGACGTTACTTACTTGTTGAGATGTAAGCAGCTGAAAGTGACTGACTGGGAGATGTGGAAGTAAGGGCAGAATGGAGCTGAGGAATAATGGAGGCCATGAAGGGACATCTCCAGCTTCGCTGGACTGCAACAGTCGTTTTACGAAGGCTTGTTTTTGTGGAGACTTTATCTCAGAGCTGTGATCTCTAATAGCCATCAGTCTAGAGTAATTCAACAAGAGTTGAAATCATGATCACATGGAGAATTTAATTATGAGGACACTGCTATAATTTCAATATTATCTACTTACACACTTTCATTGACCATGAGAGAGGCAGGGAAGGTCATAATGTCAGAGACAGACATGTATGGTATAAATTGGGAGAGGTCGATGAAAAGCTCTGGTGTGACACGTGGAAACTTGTGAATGAAAGCAGCTGTCATGGTTTCCATGGCCTCTTGTTCTTTTGGTGAGACCTGTGAATGACACCAGTTATACATGTACATATACTCCTAAGTAGGGATGCATGATAATTGATGATATTAGACAGTTTTTATTTATCAGTATTGGATATTTAATTGTGCATGCTCATTTTCCATATTTTTACATTTTCTCTCATCTAATGCTCAGAGTTATCCTTTAAAAGCACTAATAATTCAACTAAATGTAATCTTTAACAAATCTCAAAATGAATATATTTATTTTTCATACTATTACAGTTGAAATGCAAAAAAAAAATACTTAAAGCATTTTACTTTTTTAGGCAAAAACAAATGATCATTATCAGCCAGAATTTTAAATTCATTTCATAAATCATTTTAATTTTAACTGTATCTTATATGACTATATTTCAGCCACAACATGAAAATTATAAGTATCAGCCCGATATCGCTCTTTTGGAATAAAATCTGAAATGACCTCAATCATTTAAAATGTTTTTTTGTTCACCTGTATAGTTTCCACTTGAAGTTGATTCCAACTCTGATGAACATGGGAAAGGAATCTTTTCACAGCATCTTTTTCTGCAGACAGAACTACACTGCGAATACTCTCTCTAGGCATCTGTAGGTACTCCTTGGAGTATATAAATGTCAGCATTAGACAAATGTGTACTGACAAAACAGTGCAGTTATAGACATCAGTAACAGGGTTAAATTCATTAACTTCTTACTAACTAGCATCAAGAAACTATAATATGGAAAGTGATAAGAACTATATTTTATGTGTTGGGTCTGTATCTAGGGTTTAACTCAAGGGTTTTCAAACTCCGTTATGCAGAAAAATGTAAAATAATTATGTTTTAATTATTTGTTCTGGTTTTAGCACAATGATCATTTTGGAGTCAACATGTCTTTATATCACATCACACTTTCTAATTTTCTCAATTATTTCTATAGCTATCTTCATATTTAAAACTGGGGATTATCATATTTAGGGCTCTCTTGCATCAAAAAGCTTGAAAACCCCATGGTTGAACTGACTAGATGGAGATAATGAGTTATACCTGCATCAAAAATCTTAAAGCAGAAGAGTTGCCTTCCCTCTGAATAAGATCCCACAGGACAGGCTGCTGGGGAGAAAAGTCTTTGAAACTGAATGCGTCAAACTGTGCATGCTAATATAATAATAACATACTACTAGTAAAAATCTATGCAATGCATGACATACACTGAAACAGCTTAAAAGGTCTTCTTTTAAGGTTGAGTTTTGCTCTCTCTTCAGGAAGATGCCAACAGTGTGAAGTACACTTAAGGATGCATCTGGCCGTAGAGTGGCCCAGAAAGAAGCATTGTCCTGGAGGCTGGAAAGAAGAATGGCCTGACCCAGGCCCTGACGCACCTCTCGTTCTCCCTCCTCCAAACCCGCTGAGAGCCCTACCACAAAGTCCAATACTCGAAGCACGTAGCTTACTGTAGCCAACCAACCCGTGCGTTCATCCATTGTTCCTTCGCATAGAGTGAGCTTATGAATGACGTCTTGTAAAATGGGCAAGGGGTTCACACAAAGTTGAGAGGTGTCAAAGTCATAAGGTGCTGGCAGCATGTCAAACAGCTTCTGGAGGACGCACTTGGAGCCCTGTGATTCTTCAGAGTTCAAACAGTAGTCTAAGAGCGAAGGCTGCTTTTGAACTAATGTGAGGTACAGTGTGGCGTTTTTGCAAATATAGTCCTTCAAACCAGCTTTACTGCTGCAAAGCTTAAGGGCGGTGGAGTTCAGAAATTGTTCTGCCTTCCAGTTTAAGTAGTCACAGTTGTCTTTGGGGGCACCGTGAGAGTGATTAGGGACTTTGGCGCAGTACTCCGCCGCCCAGCTCCCGTCTTGTGGTATTTGAGACGACTCATTTCCGCACAAAGAGGCAATAAGGGCTGTGTTATTGGGCAGAAAACACCTTCTAAAATCCTGGGCAGTTAGGGTTTTGCTGCTTAGCAGTGCTAGGCAATCCTCGGTGGCGTCTGGAGGAGATCCCCCAGAAACATCATGGGATAGCTGAAGACAGAGGTCATCAATACTTGATTGGTTGAGGTAATGGTAATCCCTTGTAGACTCTACCTGAGAAAATTTCAAAGCAAAGTGATTTAGGCAGATTTAAAGGTGCAGTAGGTGATTCTCTACAGAAACATTTTTTGTTATACTGGTTGAAATTCTTCTCATATCCTGATGTGCAATCACTATGATAAACTGTCTAAATGTATTTTTATAAATATGTATCGTCTGTGGAAGGTGTAGGATCCTAAAATGTTCATCCAATCTTTATATTCAGTCCGAATTAAATAATATGATGTCCTACCTGCCTGTCAACATATGTTTTTACATACCCTAGCGCACCCTGTTTGCACAGACATCATACATCATAAGCACGTTTCATGCTGTGCAGAGTTTATGTAGACAGACGTCAGTCGCGGAGCACCGTAAACAAACAGCAGCCACCTTTTACAGTTCCTAACGAATCAAAACAATGACCTTATGATGTGTTCACGCCATAACTACCGTAATTAAGAGATGGCCACCCGTGACGTTTTAACCGGAGCTGTTCATGTCCTCAGATTCGGAATTATGCGTTTCCATGTTTAAACACCAAAATGAATCTGCAGCAGTGTGGTATATGATCTCTTTGTGTTTCGGAGCATCCGTTCAACCAAAAATTACATTTCTGTCATTAATTACTCACCCTCATTTCGTTCCAAACCTGTAAGACCATCATCTTCGGAACACAAATTAAGGTATTTTTGATGAAATCTGAGAGCTTTCTGATCCCCAAGAGAAAGCAACATAATTACCACATTCAAGGTCCAGAGAAGTAGTAAAGACATTGTTAAAATAGTCAATGTGACTACAGTGGTTCAACCTTAATGTTATGAAGCGACGAGAAGCAATCAGAAACCACTTGGATTTCATCAAAAATATCTTAATTTGTGTTCCGAAAATGAACGAAAGTCTTACAGGTGTGGAACGACATAAGGGTGAGTAATTAATGACAAAAAATTTGGAGTAAACTTACCCTTTAACCAAAGTCTTATGGGTTTGGAATGTCATGAGGGTGAGTAATTAATGACAGAAATTTAGTTTTGGGTGAACTAACCCTCCGAAACACAAAGAGAGAATTTCATTTTAATGAAAGAATTTCATTTTAAGGATTGCCAGGATTTTCACTTTAAAATTTTCATGGAGACAGAAACTAAAAGTAGCTCAATGTACCTGATGTGCATGTTGCAGCCAGAATGTAGAGTTGGCACACACTGTTTTGTTAAATTCATGAGCAAAGAATTCGCTGCAAACGTGAACCCAAAGAAAATCTTCCTCCGCTGCCGAGAGGTACCAAGCAGCATCGGAGCAGGTCGCGTGCAGGTCTGCCCCATAATGGTTGACTTCAGGATCCTGTGAGCCATCCTCTCCATCAAAAAGATTGCAGTAGAGGAATACGGTAAAATTTGAGACCCCAGTGAGACCAGGGATAGAGGCATTACAGGCAGCTTCTAGAATCTCTGCTGAGAGTGAGGGGATTGAATCACTCTGCTCCTGGACTTTTTGCTGGGATTGATGAAGTTTAGCCCTTCTAGATGAGGGCTGAGGTTTCAAAGTCCTTGTTTCCTCTTCTGGAGAGGGGCAGGTCATGAAAGACGGCATGCTGGGTAAACCATCCGACCTGAAACCCATCGCTTGAGCATTCCATGTCAAGTTATGTCTAATTCCCCTGTACAAAGAGGACAAAAAAACTTGTTAATTTATGATAATCTTCTTTATACACTTAGAAATAAGTCTGAAATGTTTTCCTGATTCACATGGCACTTACCACAATATTAACTGCCTGAGGTCACCTTTACAAAGAAACAAAAATGAATGGAAAATTTCTGGGTGAATAGTTTATTGATACAAATCACAGATGATTACAGAATACTGTTGATTAATTGAGGAAAATGGAGAGCTGGCCACTGTATTATACAATTGGCCTTGATGTAACAGCATAGCTGTGCACATAATACCAGGGGTGTATGGTTACCAGCATAAAAGTAAGAGGAGATTATCCAGGCTATAGGATTTAGAGTAACAAAGATATGGTTAATGACTAACAATGCCATTGTGATTTTAGTCAGGGTTGTGCGCCATTCAGAATTAAATTGAGAATTTCTTACAAATTTAATTTCTTTCATTTAAACTGAATTAACAAAAAGGATGCAGAATTTGAATTTTTAATGTAGAAAAGTAGAATTAAAATGAAATAAAATGATGGCTGTAATTTGTAACTATTAGTGCCCTATCATACAATGCGACGCCAGGCGCAACACAAGTGTTTTTTGCTAGTTTCAGCTGACACAGTTATCATTTTCACATCCAGCGCCACATTGTTTAAATAGAAAATGCACTTGCACCCATCTGTTCGTCCATGGGTGTGCTGGTCTGAAAACGAGGTGTGTTGCCATTTTGAGGCAGCTGAAAACGACTGCGCCATTGACTTCAGACCAGGTTTCAATTGGTCAATGGCTCAGTCGTTGTAGTATTATATAGGCATTATATTATATTATAGTATTGCAGTATTATAGGCGGGTGCACAATGCGTGTACACTCTGCTTGTTACATACGCCGCAGTACACAAACATGCCAAATATTAAAAACAAAACGATTCCTCTCTGGAGAAGCATTCAGTCTTTCCACTTGCAAATTTAGCCATGTAAATAGCGAATCCACCATGGTGCAAGCGCAGCTGGCTTTTAAAGGGAATGGGAGATGAGACTCTGATTGGTTTATTGCACATTAGGCCCAAAAAAACCCATGACTCATTAAGAGACTAGGTACAATCCTTTTTGAGCATGCGCCTGGCACGCCAACCATTTTTTCCGTTGTTAAAGTAGCAAAAGAGGATTCAGACATGCCCTAAGTGCAACTGCGCCATGCGCTTCAGACCATGTGCTTAAATCGTTAAAATAGGGCCCTTAAAGTTTGTCAAGAACTTAAAATGATGCTTGTTAAAGTCTTGCTTGAAAGTTGTGAGGTTTAAAGGCTTTACAGACAGAACAAGATAGATAGATAGATAGACCGATTGATTGATTGATGGGAGGGAGATCATGAATGTATACAAACTATATGCATGCACAGGGCCTAAAATTAACACTCGCGAAGTGTCAAATGCGAGTAATAGTATATGAAATGGTGTCAAATGCCAGTTGGCCAGTAACAGTTTTTATGAATTCTAATGATGCAAAATTCTGAGAACATGAACATGAACAAACATGAACAAAGATCGGGACACTTGACTGTGCAGTGTTGCATCGTCACGTAAGTTTAAGTTTTGCCAATTTAAATACGCAAAAGGGAGCTCGATTCGTTACTCGTGCGAATACTGAATTGTGCTTTCTTTCACATCTTCTTGCGCTTGAACAGACATCAAAATTCCCATCTTGGTAAGTATCCTTAGTCAGTTATGTCTTGGTTTTGTCCAACGTACTGTCACAGTGATTGCATTCTCCGTCTTCATTAGTTTACAATATGTTTAACAGCCCTGTCTAATATGTTGTTAGATAGAACTGTTATACAAAGAAAGTAGACAGTATATGAAAAATTATTAGCATTTGCCGTGTGGTTGATGCCCAATGTCGCTAGCTTAGCAGAAATACATAATCATGTTTTGCTTGGTCCGCTCAAAGTCGTTCTGGATTTTCTCCTTAGAGTAAGGTTCAGAGGTCCATCTATCACTGTTTTCCATGTTTATAGAGTTAGTCCATGGAGTGAATATATAGGCTATGTACACAGCTTTTAAAAAACGGCGGGCGCTAATGTTTCACGTTCATTCGACCAATCAGCGGACACTTACGTCACTGGTAGTTCCTTTTGTACTGGGTTAGACCTTTTACACCCTGAAATAGTTGTGATTCGCCTCTCACAACGTAACATGCTATTTATTGATGTAATCGAACCTTTGAACGATTACAAAATCATGGCATCCGTAATTGCGATTAGAAATTTGATTAGTTGTGCAGCCCTAGTAAATTGTATGCATTATAGATTTAAGAGTCTGTTTAAAGGCTAAAAATACAACAGTACTATACTTGCCTACAGAGCATCTTCCATGATGACTGTACTGTGATTCGTCCACCATGCTGCTCACATCATCCAGCAGTGCCTTGGTCATATGTGACACTTTTCTTCTCAGATTACTATACACACTGCGGCCAACATTGTGCATAAATCCATGTCTAAGGTTATCCAAGCCCTGCAGGAGGGCGGGATTACGCTCAGCGAACTGTACTGCCCTTTCTCCTGCATTTGACCTTGACAAAGCCTGAAGAAGCAGTGCCTGCATAGAAGCAAGGCTCTCTGAATCAATGCCCGATTTGTTCAGCAAGAGCTGCTCCTCAAGAAGCACCTCAGGTGGTACGAGGAAGGGTTTAAAACGTCCTGTAGAGAGCGTGGCATCTCTTTGATTGTTTTCCACATTCAAAGGGTGTAGACTGACCACAGGTTTCCAGTTCCTGGTCTCCATGAAGCTGATGAGCTGGTCAAGCCAGCTCAGGTTGAAGGCACAATCATTTCGTCCTTTCAGGACGCAGATGAAACCCTGGAGACCTGCGACGGCCTGGCCGTACGTCCCACTGACCACAGCTTGTAGAACAGTTTCGAGCAAAGCGCTGATGGTCTTCCAATTCTGAGAAACAAAAGTCAAGATGGGTTTTTGAGGCTGGCGTTCAGTGAGGGTCAGAATGCTTTGTACCAACCCAAGAAGTCCATCCCAATGTGGGCTGCCCCTGAGCGACAGAAACAGATCCTGAAGTCTGAAAGTGGGTCGTGGGGGACTCTTCCCGTCCCATATTCCAAGTGACGTTTCCCTTCCAGTCTGAAGAAGAGTATAGAGCAGGTTCCCCCAAAACTGGTCATCGCTAAAAGGTTGCTGCTGATCATCTAACTCTGCGCTCATCTCTTGCAGGTACATGGAGATGTTATAAAGGAATCCTGACAGCCTGTTTCGATCGAAGGCTTTGTTTAAAGATGGGAGACTCTTGCTTTTCCTTGGCAGGACACCCAGAGACTTGAGACCTCCCATAATGCTCCTCACTATTGAATGAATTTGCTGATCCTTTTGTCTTTCCACTGGTGGCTGTACTCTGTATGGATTCCATCCTCCACCCTTCCTCCATATCTCAACAAGTTCTTTCAAAATCGCCTCCTTTTGGTCCTCTTTTTTGCTCGCTAACATGAGAAAAACATTCATGCAAGTTAGACTGGGAAACAAATTGAGTCATTGTACCAACAAACACCTCAAACAGCCTGAATTGTCTTACCTCCAGTAGTAGCTGATACTTGTTCCAGTAAAAGCAAAATGATAACAATTCCCAGCTTGCCCATCCTGAGTTTCATTGCCTCAAGGTAGCATGGACAAAGTCATTTTGTTGTCCTTGTAAGACTGCATTTATGTTCCTTTAGGAGCTGACGGAGACATTAAGAGAGTAAAGTGTCACACTGTGGAGTGCGCATGAAATCTTAATGACTATCCACTGTCACTTGGCTAAACTTTCACAAAGAAAAGTTTGCTGCTTTAAGCCTAAACCAAACATTAGGTTCTTCAGTTATTAAAATATATTTTTATAAAAATAAATAGCAAAAAAAGGAAACATTCTGACATTTCCTAAATTTGTAAAACACTATAAGAATTTTTTCAGTACTTACATATCAGCAGTTGTCTGTTTAATCCCGTCCGTATCTGTGGAAATAGATTGGATGTGTCTAGGATTGCAAGTGTGAGCAAATTATTTCTCCGTCTCTCTCTCTCTCTCAGCATTTGTCACTTTTTAATACGCTCCCCCTCCCAGTCTTTGAGATTCAATTGGATCCTCAAAAGCTAAAGCTTCATGTTTCAGCGACATCGTTCCATCATGTGCCAGATGACTGTGTGCTGGAGTGAGAGGCTAGAGGCTCAGGGATGTAATATGAGAAAAGAGAAAGGCCAAGGAACTTTGAGATGGTATACTCTTGTATCACAAGGCAATTTCATAGTAATTAAGATTAAAGGAGTTACAAAGGTAGGTCATTACTGCGACTGAGGCTAAAACAGGGCACAGCAGATATACAATAGATAATGCACATCTGCTGCATAACAAAAAATCAATTGAAGAATAGTTATTTTGATGTAAATGTTCCAAAAAATGTATTTCACTCATTCTTTATGGTGATAATGACACATATTGCCAGTGTTATTTTAGTATTATTTATTTACTATTATAGTGTCCATTTATATTTTGAATTAGCTTTTATTTTCGGTTTTAATAATTGTATGTGAGTCAATGACGTGATGGGGTTTTTTTTGTCCAAAGGCCTTAACAACAATAAAAAACAAAGATATGACATCCAAAGTATGTAAGGTAGTACAACTAGATCTCTTATATTGAATCCAAAAGGTTTTAATTATATTTTGCTACATATAAAGGTATGCTACATATAAAATGTCATTCATTACGTCCAAAGGCCAATGCAGCCATTTGATTTGTGATTATAATATCATAAAATATAATAAATGTATATATTTTTATTCTGGCATGATTTTATAACATCATATATCAACATAGTGCAAAATGGCATTAAAATTATGTGTAGAAGTAGTTGCTTTGTTATGAGAAAAATGAATTTCATTGATATCATTCGGAGTAACCAATATAAAGGGACTATTTTGGATCAAGTCATGCAGTCAGTATCATGTGACAGGATGTGACATCATTCAGACACCTGCAAAAGAACCACATGGTCGTGAAGCAAAGTAACTAACTCTCTCTTAAATATTTGAAACATTCATGTTTTCACTTGATCATACGCATGTCCCGAAACATCAGGTCATTCGGTACAACCGCTATAAAACATGGAAAATGTTGTAATATTTTAAAAACTTGTGCTAAATATAAAATTTTTGATTGTCCTTTTGCTAGCTAGCTAGATATCAGCCTGTTAGCATTGTTTGAAAATATTGTTATTCGGTATAACCAAAAGTGGCATTTGGTGAAAATGAAATTTTGGTTAAACCGAATGACTTTTTTGGTGACAGTAAATTTTGTCCATCTTGTAAAAAATGACAAAAGCAGTGTTAATTAATTATAAAACTTCACATTAATTAGATCTCCATTATCCTGAATCACTATGAGCCCATTTTTATTCCTCAATCTGACATCTCATGAGGTAATCTTCACCTGTGCTAACACTGATATAAAACTGTACCCTTGTCCTTATGGGTATTGTTTTTCCTATGTGGCAGCCAGCAGGTCGCCTACAGCTGTCATAAAACAAAAAAAGCGTCGGCACACAATCAGGCCCTTCACTGATGTTTCAAATCATCTCTCTCTTGTCTGAGGCCTGTCTACAGCACCTGAAACCTGAGTGGGTTGAGTGAAAGGCACAGCACAGCCTCCCCACAAGCCTTTTAATTCTGTGTTGCTGTCGCCTGCAGCGGAACAATAACTTCCTCTTGTATTATTGATGCCTGAGGGAGCGGCGGTCACTCTGCAGCATGGAGCTCAGTTGGCTGCAGGAATATTAAATGAGAAACTTTACTCCTCATGCCTTTGACTAACTCCACTCAAAGCGCACACAGCAGTCAGCTTGTTTGTTTTCTCTGATGTGCATATGACTAAAAACAATCCGCAAAATGAATAAATGTATTACAAATAAAAACAGTTAAATAAAGCTCACAGATCAAATGTAGACAAACTAAAGACAAGAGCCTTAAGTCTATCTTAACTTATTCAGGCATGTTAGACTAACTAGAGTTCCAAAGCATACACCGATCAGGCATAACATTATGACCACCTTCCTAATATTGTGTTGGTCCCCGTTTTGCTGCCTAAACAGCCCTGACCCATCAAGGCGTGTACTCTTCTAGACCCCTGAAGGTGTGCTGTGGTAACTGACACCAAGATGTTAGCAGCAGATCCTTTAAGTCCTGTAAGTTGCGAGGTGGAGCCTCCATGGATCGGACTTGTTTGTTCAGCACATCCCACAGATGCTCCATTGGATTGAGATCTGGGGAATTTGGAGGCCAAGTCAACACCTCAAACTCGTTGTTGTGCTCCTCAAACCATTCCTGAACCATTTTTGCTTTGTGTCAGGAGCATTATCCTGCTGAAAGAGGCCACAGCCACCAGGGAATACCGTTTCCATGAAAGGGTTTACATGGTCTGCAACAATGCTTAGGTAGGTGGTACGTGTCAAAGTAACATCCACATGGATGGCAGGACCCAAGGTTTCCCAGCAGATCATTGCCCAAAGCATCACACTGCCTCCGCCGGCTTGCCTTCTTCCTATAGTGCATCCTGGTGCCATGTGTTCCCCAGGTAAGCGACGCACACGCACCCGGCCATCCACGTGATGTAAAAGAAAACGTGATTCATCAGACCAGACCACCTTCTTCCATTGCTCCATGTTCCAGTTCTGATGCTCACGTGTCCACTGTTGGCTCTTTCGGCGGTGGACAGGGGTCAGCATGGGCACCCTGACTGGTCTGCAGCTATGCAGCTTCATACGCAACAAACTGTGATGCACTGTGTATTCTGACACCTTTCTATCAGAACCAGCATTAACTTCTTGAGCAATTTGAGCTACAGGAGCTCTTCTGTTGGATTGGACCACACGGGCCTTCGCTCCTCACGTGCATCAATGAGCCTCAGCCGCCCATGACCCTGTCGCCGGTTCACCACTGTTCCTTCCTTGGAGCACTTTTGATAGATACTGACCACTGCAGACCGGGAACACCCCACAAGAGCTGCAGTTTTGGAGATGCTCTGATCCAGTTGTCTAGCCGTCACAATTTGGTCCTTGTCAAACTCGCTCAAATCCTCACGCTTGCCCATTTTTCCTGCTTTTAGCATCAACTTTGAGGACAAAATGTTCACTTGCTGCCTAATATATCCTCCCACTAACAGGTGCCGTGATGAAGAGATAATCAGAGTTATTCACTTCACCTCTCAGTGCTCATAATGTTATGCCTGATCGGTGTGTATATTGGTCCAATGTCATGTTATCAAGTAAATATGGTCATGCATGACGAAAAGTTATATTTCAATGCCTTTGCAAGCAAACACAAATTTTCTTTGGGGAACACAAATGTTTAGCGAGCAAACGCAAAAGCATTGAAATATAAGTTTTCCTCCAGTCTCATATTTTTGTTTCCCAAAATAACATGTTGTCAGACATATATACCAAACATTATTTTCACATCTCTGACTCATATGCCTGGTTGAGACAAAAAAGGGGAAAAAAGGCTAGCAATCCACATGCGTATAGTAGCCTATATATAGTATAAATATATATATATATATATTAGTATAGTATACACTTAAGTTCCATACGTTTTGCTTGTGAGGTTTCAAGCAATCGTAAGGTCAAACTTTGGCATTCATAAAGTAATCAACTAACCTTTAGAAGAAATATAATTCAAGAAAATACAACACTAATATTACAAAATAGCATGACACAAGCAAGAGTATCTTGTTTGTTTTCTTAATACTGTTAATACAAAACTTAAGAATTCAAATTCTTAAAAATATCCTTCCTAAGGAGATGGTTCACCCAAAAATGAAAATTATGTCATTAATTACTCACCCTCTCATGTTGTTCCACACCCGCAAGACCTTCGTTCATCTTCAGAACACAAATTAAGATATTTTTGATGAAATCCAAGAGCTTCTGACTTCCCTATAAATTTCAATTTCAAGGTACAGAAAGTTAGTAAAAACATCATTAAAATAGTCCATGTGACTACAGTGGTTCAACCTTACCGTGCGTTCACACTGCCGCTGGCAAGAGCGTCAAAGTGACAGGAAGTCATTCATTTTCAATGTGTGCCGGCGGCAAGCTCCGGCGAGAGCGGCGCGGCGCGTCTTGGATGGTGAGAGCGTCGAGGAGAGTTGAAGTCAGGTCAACTTTATGCTAATGAGCTATGACGTGGTTCAGCGGCAACGAATCGGAATGTAGAGGTCCTCCCTTGAGAGGATTCCGATTGGTTGCCACAACTTGTCATTTACTTTGACCCTCCCGCCAGCGGCGGTTTGAAGGCACAGTACAGCATTGTTGGCAGGGCAGCCAGGACGAATTTTGACGCTCTTGCCGGCGGCGGTGTGAATGCACAGTTAATGTTATGAAGCGACAAGAATACTTTTTGTGCACAAAAACAAAACAAAAATAACAACTTTATTCAACAATTTCTTCTTTACCCTGTCAGTCTCCTACGCTGTTTACGTCCAGCACTTCAGGGTTCCAGTCAGAACTTCTCAGTTTTGCGAAACAGTTTTAATAATTACCTCAACAGCTTTTCTAATAATGAATGAATGACGACGGTTCAGTGGCGGGATTTTTTTAAGCTTTCCGTCTGACAACAGTCCCCCCTGCCGGTAGAAAAAAGGTACTGTTTAACAGCTGACTATTTAAATAGAGGGTATGCAATTACGTAATTTTCCCTCAGCTGGACTGAGTGGCAAAAGAACCTGCTGCATGACTGGATTTAATAGAGGAAACTGCGAAAACGCGAGTAAAACAAACGATTACACTAAGGGATCGAAAGTGTTCTTTATAACATGTCAAAGAAACCTAATCCATGATATTGACATGCAGCCAGGAGTCGTGTTTCCTGACATTTATGCCTGTAAACTGTAATTTTGACCTTCAACCTTTTGGAGGCTATTAAAGTCCACTATAAGGAGAATAATCCTGGAATGTTTTCATCAAAAACCTTAATTTCTTTTCAACTGAAGAAAGAAAGACATGAACATCTTGGATGACATGGGGGTGAGTAAATTATCAGGAAATTTTAATTTGAAAGTGAACTAATCCGTTAAGTACTTAGATAACAAAATAAATGTTATACAACCTATTTTATTTGTGAAATGAAATTCTATATTCCAAAAGATCAGAAGCCCCAAAGCCTATTACCTGCTGCCATATTAAAAATATCTATATGGCCGTTAGTCCCAATGGTATCGATATCAAAATGGTGGCCAGTGAAAATGGAGTGGCTGTAACTTTGGAAACCCACTAGCGACAGTGACTGGTGAGCAAAAAAGTTAATGTGAAGCACTGAAAACAATAATAAATACATTTATTATGGGCATGTGAATAAGAAAACTGCAATGTATATGACTAGTAATCCATCAGCCAAATATTTCCCTTTGTAAAATAAATATAAATAAAATAGAAACCTCGCAGCAACCAATCTAAATTTTACATCAATGCTTATGTGACTAGTTTTTTTTTTCTCAGTCACAAGGCAGTCATGTGCGGTGTAGTCATACCAGGAACCGCAGCTCAATGCCATGCAGTCAAGTAGAAATAACTAACTAAATACTGTGTTATTGAAGTAACAAAATGATTCCAACAGGGGGCGCTCCGCGGCTCAAAAACAAACTGCACTCTTTTAATACGCTCAGATATTATATTCTAGACATGAATAATCATACTTTTATTTAAAATATTAAATATAACTACAAAAATTTGATTATTTCAGTAGCATTAGACGTTAAGTTTGAACTTCGAGCGATTAAATCAAACCGGAAGTACGTTATAGGTCATAAAACAAGGGGCGGAACTTACGACTGACAAACATGCAGTAGCGAGTCGTCAGATGTTAAACCTGATCACAATGAAACGCTAAACTATTATGAACATCAAAAATCATGGAGCTCGTCATTCAAAGACAGCGCTTTACATTAGAACATTTACCTGTATTTTATTAATCAGAGTCTGACAGAGGCGCCTGTCCTCTCTCTACTGTTTGTTTACATTTAGTTTCATTTTATGTGATTATATTTCGCCATGGATTACCTGCTGCAGGTGAAGGTGGGAGCGCTGGTTGGGCTGCTGTTCTTAACTCTGTTTTTTGGTTTAATTCCAGCACGGATGAAATGGTTTCGAGACAGTAGTGGAACAGGTAAATAATCATTTAAAGTCCTTTTGGGGTGTTGTCAATGATGTTTTTTTCTTTCATTTGTCGCCTTATGTCATGTATTTATGTGCTGTATGTATGTTGTGCATCTGTTCACATATGTATATGTGTGCATATTTATGTATTTATGTCTACCACAGCATGGGGAATTTGTCTTTATTTATATTTAGGGATTTTTATACCAGCACAAACTCATCAGGGTCCGCTGATAAGGTTTTCTCTAAACATGCATTTCACTAACAAATCACAGATGGACATTAGGGTGGAAGTGAAACTGCTGTTTGAACGTGCTTAAACAAGCAAAAACTGCTACTAAACACACATTTTTACCATTTCCGAAGGATCATGTGACCCTGAAGACTGATGCTGAAAATTCAGCTTTGCCATCACAGAAATAAATTGCATTTTAGAATATATTCAAATAGAAAAGAGTTATTTTAAATTGTAAAAATATATCACAATATTACTGCATTTTGGATCAAATAAATGAAGCCTTGGTGAGCAGAAGAGACTTGTTTTAAAAATCTTTGACTTGTAGTGTATTCATTTGATTGCAGTTTTTACCGTAGACACAGATGTCACAAATAATTGCTTGTGCGACCAGAATAGAATGTGATTTTCACATGGTTATGTGTTATCAGAATTATAGTTGAGTGAAATTAAAGTCCCTTTAAAGGAACACTCCACCTTTTTTTTATATATAGGCTCATTTTTCAACTCCCCTAGAGTTAAACAATTGAGTTTTACCGTTTTTGAATCCATTCAGCCGATCTCTGGGTCTGGCGGTACCACTTTTAGCATAGCTTAGCATAGTTCATTGAATCTGATTAGACCGTTAGCATCTCGCTCAAAAATGACCAAAGAGTTCTGATATTTTTCCTATTTAAAACTTGACTCTTCTGTAGTTACATCATGTACTAAGACCGATGGAAAATGAAAAGTTGTGATTTTCTAGGCCGATATGGCTAGGAACTATACTCTCATTTTGGCGTAATAATCGAGGAACTTTGCTGCCGTACCATGAGTGCAGCAGGCGCAATGATATTATACA
Organism: Ancherythroculter nigrocauda; assembly: GCA_036281575.1. Classification (NCBI taxonomy): domain Eukaryota; kingdom Metazoa; phylum Chordata; class Actinopteri; order Cypriniformes; family Xenocyprididae; genus Ancherythroculter; species Ancherythroculter nigrocauda. The sequence continues at coordinate 55,466,929 of VTFQ01000004.1, forward strand.
GCGCCTCTCACAAACGTCTCCATGGTTACAAGGCAGGGAGTCACAGCCGCTGCGTAATATCATTATCGGCCTAGAAAAACGCAACTTTTCATTTTCCGTCGGTCTTCGTACACAACGTAACTACAGAAGAGTCAAGTTTTAAATATGAAAAATATTGAAACTCTTTGGTCATTTTTGAGTGAGATGCTAACGGTCTAATCAGATTCAATGAACTATGCTAAGCTATGCTAAAAGTGGTACCGTCAGACCCGGAGATCGGCTGAATGGATTCGAAAATGGTAAAACTCAACTGTTTAACTCTATTTTCAAAAAAAGTGGAGGGTTCCTTTAAAACAAGTCATTTCACTCGGCGGCCATCTTTGAAACTCCTCTCGTGCATTCAAGTGCAGCTCCTATCTCTTTGAATGGGGAAACATCAAATTCGATTAAATTTCATATTTGAAATCGCCAATGAAATCTGACAACTGTCTCATAAATTTTGTTTCTAAATGCTGGAATCATGACAAAAATGGTATTTTTCAGGCTGGATCAAGCTAATGCGCATGCACAGTCCTAAATAATGTCTCTTGTGCCTCATTTCGGAGGCGCACGTCTGACTGTTTCTATAGGAACCGGAGCTTCTAACGGCTGCTGCAGTTATGCTATGACTTTACCAATCGCTGATTGGCTCTTATTTAGAACGCGGGACTTATTCCGCCATATTGCGTGTTGCATTTGACGCGTCTTGTGTTATTCTATAGTCTTTGGTATAATGTCATCAACGTTTTGGCTAGTTTGTTTTTAAGTTGTAAGGCTCTGTTTAATCAAGTGTCTACTGCTAATTACAGTTACGCCGAAGACTTTAGGTTAGATAAAACGATCAATTGATGTGTTCTGGGCTCCTGATTAAAATCCCTTCTGGCGAAACTTGATTTACTTTGGCTGATAATCTAAAAGAAGTGATTAGAGAAAGATTGCACCATTCATGTCAATCAGCAGCACCATTAATCAATGTAACGTGACTCTGATTTATGTTTTTCTTTGTTTCCAGCAATCCACAGGGCCGTGCTGAGTTTTGTGAGCTGCTTCGCAGGAGGCGTCTTCTTGTCCGCCTGTTTATTAGACATCATCCCAGACTACCTCTCTGACATACATGTAGTGCTACGAAAACAAGGCCTAGATGTGAGCTCACTGAATTATTCTGAATTAGTTCAAATCAATCATTTCCATGCTTCTAATACCAATTCTCCTCATCTTCCAGGAGGGCTTCCCGCTTGCAGAGTTCATCATGGCGTGTGGCTTCTTCACAGTCTTGATCTTAGAAAAAATGGTTCTGAGCTGCACAGAGGGCCACAGAAATGAGGAGACGGCTCCTCTTTTAGCTCCCGCGGGTCACGGACATGCCCATGGACGGCACTCGCTGAATGATCTGGAGGGGAGTGGTCATCACGTCCACGTGGATCTTCACGCGCACTCGTCCTTCCGCTCCTTCATGCTCTTCCTGTCCCTCTCTCTTCACTCTGTGTTTGAGGGTTTGGCCATTGGCTTGCAGACCACAGATACCAAGGTGATTTATTGAATTTGGTTTTGTTTGATGACTTTGTGTTGAGTCACACTGTGCTGACCTTGTTAGAAAACTGATAAAGTTTTAGGTGCAAAGGTTTACAGTTCGGTTTAGCATCGTGACTCAAAATCATGATGTTTTTGTAGGGTTTTATCATGTTATGTGACATCCTTAGGATGCCAAAACACTTTCAATTCATTAAAGGGACAGTTCACACAAAAATGAAAATTATCCCATGATTTACTCACCCTCAAGCCATCTTATCTTCGTTCAGCCCAATCAGAGTTATATTAAAAAATCTCCTGGATCTTCCAAGCTTTGACATAGCACAATACACAGTAAAAAACATTTTTCATAAATTATGAAAACATTTTTTTATTTATCAGCAAATAATCAAATTGCATTGTAAAGTTCAAACTCTAAGCTTTCAAATGACACCTATTTTGTGTTGATCAAGACGGTAGTTTTGAAACATATGATTATTCTTTTCATAGCTAGGTGGCGATACACTCCGTTTTAGAGGGACTACTTAGCACTCGTTAAGAGTTGATCAAAATGGTTAAATGCATTAAAAAGCTGAGCTTTAAAATGATACATATTTTGTGTTATTCTGTTCAGTGATTTGCTTGATTTTTTTTTTTTTTTTTTTTCCACGGGGGTGGAGGTGTACAATACATCGATTGTCGATTTGTGATACAAAGAATCTGGAGCGATTTTGATATTTTCCAATATATCGTGATTCTCTCTTGAATCGATTCTTCTGAGCTTAGTTTTTAACAGCAGATGGCACTACATGCTTTAGAAACACCTGTACTCTGCTTGCTTCCAGTTCCGTAACATGCACCACTTAAACCTAAAATAATCATTCATAAAGTTCAAAAAGGTTGAAGCGAATGTTTACATCAATATTGTGTCATAAAAGCATTTTGAGCTGAGGTGCAAGCATATTTAACCACATGACTCAGCCGAACGCACTAGCGCTGTCCAAGTACTCTTCTTCCTGAGCATTTGAGTGTGTGGTTAAAAATTAGCCTAAAGCGCCATCTGCTGTTAAAACTAAACTCCGAATCGATTCGAGAGAGAAAATATCAGAATCATTGTTTCGCGAATCGATGTATTGTCCCAGCCCTAGTTATCATCAATACCGATATATCACGGCACACCTAATGACTAGCTATATAATTAATAATAATAATAATTCTTATTGTTAGTATTAATATTGTTACTAAATAAAAATAAAATATTACTATTGTAATATTTCACTGTAAAATAAAAAAATCAAGTATTAAAGAAAAAAGTAAAATAATTATAATACTAATACTTTTACTTTACAGTAAAATTACAATACTAAGTGACCCAAACTCAGAGCAGATGCAGAGATGTTCATGTGGAGCAGCATTTACTGCTTACTTTGGCACATTATGTTCCTCATAGTTTAAAATTAATTTCCTCTAAAATCCAACTGTAAACATGAAAAAAAAGAATGTTTATTTGTCACTACAGAAGGCTGGAGGAATTCTTTTTAATGACATCACTATATAATTGTTCCATTTTAAAGGTGAAGAGTGAAATACTTTTTGCAATGTGCCAAAATAGCTTTAAAAGATTAGTTCACTTCAGAATTAAAACTTCCAGATAATTTACTCACTCCCATGTCATCCAAGATGTTTATGTCTTTATTTCTTCAGTCGAAAAGACATTTTTTTTTTTTTTAAGTTTTTGAGGAAAACATTCCAGGATTTTTCTCCATATAGTGGACTTCACTGGGGTTCAACGGGTTGAAGGTCCAAATGTCAGTTTCAGTGCAGCTTCAAAGAGCTCTACATGATCCCAGACGAGGAATAAGGGTCTTATCTAGAGAAACGAAGTGGGGAAAAAAAAAATTCTATACTTTTTAACCACAAATGCTCATCTTGCACTGCTCTGAGATGCTCCATGCATTACGTAATCATGTTGGAAAGGCAGTGACGTAGGTGGAAGTACCGCGGTAGGGCAAAAAACTCCACCTCATTTTCTCCTCCAACTTTAAAACTGTCCAACATCGTTGTTTTACCTTTTTTGTAAAGGGCGTTTGACTTAGTCTTTGCATGTTCGCTTTGTAGACACTGGATCGGTACTTCCGCCTACTTTCCAGCATGATTACGTAATGCGTGGCGCATCGCAGAGCAGTGCAAGACGAGCATTTGTGGTTAAAAAGTATATTATATTTAGTTTTTTTTTTTTTTTTAGAAAGTGACCGATTGTTTCACTAAATAAGACTCTTATTCCTCGTCTGGGATCATGTAGAGCTCTTTGAAGCTGCACTGAAACTGACATTTGGACCTTCAACCCGTTGAACCCCAGTGAAGTCCACTATATGGAGAAAAATCCTGGAATGTTTTCCTCAAAAACCTTAATTTCTTTTCGACTGAAGAAAGAAAGACATGAACATCATGGATGACATGGGGGTGAGTAAATTGAGGAAATCTTAATTCTAAAGTGAACTAATCCACGATGAGTGTGAGTAAATGACAGAATTTTCATTTTGAAATTATTTGGAAATATTATTTTGTGTCATTTTTGATTAGTGCATAAAATTACACTTCACTAAGTCAGCACAAAGCAGAATTCCCAAACCATTTTACTTTGGTAATATGAAACAGAATATCCGTAATCGATCTATATGAGAGGTTTGTTGAAAAATAAGAAGGCTTGGTGACTTCAGCCAAAAAGGAAAGACTGATGAATATAACCTTTAGACAAGTTTCACTTTCTCCACTCCTCTTTCTCCTCAGGTGTTGGAGATCTGCATTGCTATCCTGGTTCACAAGAGCATCATTGTGTTCAGTCTGTCAGTGAAGCTGGTTCAGAGCGCGGTCAAGCCCATGTGGGTGTGGCTCTACGTGACGGTCTTCGCCGTGATGTCTCCTCTCGGCATTGGCATCGGCATTCTAGTGATCGAGGCTCAGTTGGAGGACGGTGCCTTCATCCAGGCGGTGCTGGAGGGGCTGGCGGCCGGGACGTTTGTCTACATCACCTTCTTAGAGATCCTTCCCCATGAACTGAACTCCCCTGAGCGGCCACTGCTCAAAGTTCTCTTCCTCCTCTGTGGCTTCTCAGTAATGGCTGGTCTGAGTTTTCTGGGCTGAAAGACACTTTTCAGTTTTTTGTGCCCTGGGGCCAGAAAACTGGAGCCTCGAGGAAATCACACTGAGTGAGATAAGACTTCCCAAACTGCATGTGATTTCAGGAAAACGAAGGGTTCATTTTGCTTGTCTTATAGAGGAACTGAGAGTTTGATTTTTTTTTTTTTTTTTTTTTTTTTTCCCCCCAAAGATGCTGTTGTTTTTTAAAAAAAACTTTTACCAGATCATTTTACAATGCATTTCCAAAAGTGTTTTAAATTACTTTTATAGAGGAAAATAATTATTTTGCTGACCAGATTTCAGCACTGAAGAACATAGTATTTCACATGCAAATGGAGACTTTTACCAATATTTTTACTTGAACTTTTTTTTTTTACTTTTAAGTTTTCTCTTTGACTTGCACAACACTACCCATAAAAGCAAATACTACTAATTTTCATACATTATGAACATTAACTGCCATATTTCTGTATTTGGTGTATACAGTAAACACACTGATTTCTCCCTTTATGTGCCATAGTAAATTTTATGGGCAGCCAAATGTTTGAACAGTTTGTTCTTGTGATCATATAAAACATTTTATGAGATTTCACAGTATGAAACAAAATGTGGTGTGTTCATTAAAGAACACAATTGTACTGTATACATAGTCATATTAATGTATGCTTATGCAGCATATTAAAACCATATACATGTATTTCATTTCAACATGCCGTTTTATTGCAGACATCTTTCTGTAGACTATTGTGCCTTTAAAAAGAGAAATAGGCCTAACAAACTATTCTGTGCTTAAAATATCATCACTAAACACTATCACTAAAGTGAGCACTAACCTCAGTGGAACTGAAAAAGAACAAGGCCTAGAGATGTTTTTTTTTTAAAGCTGAAGGTACTTAAATGCTTTTTAGCTTGCAGAGTGATGCACGAGACGCTGCAAAATCCACACGCGCAACAGTCAAACACGTCCGTCTAGCGCATTTATGTTGAAAATCAATGGAAAAGTAGTGCAGTGGAGTTCTGAGTGAACATATTTGAAAGTTGATGTTTAGGTAAATTGAGTGAAGGTACTGGCTTTTATTTTGTTTGCTTTCTGTTTCAACATGCTCTGTTTTGAGGAGCAGATGATCTGAAACATGGTTCAAACTTGACTTTATCTTGCAATACCAGATTTAGCCTCTAGATGTTAGACTTCACACAAAGTATTGACTATGTTTGAAATGGCATACTACTATTTTTGCAGAATGCCTATATAAGATGTATAGGCCTTATTGCAGTATGTGAATTTTCAGTATGATTCAGTTGATTCCCTGATGAGTTGCTACTTTTGGCAAATTGCACAGCATACAACCAGTATACAATCTTTGATTGTTATTTAACAAAACTGCTCAAATGTATTTTGCAAAACTGAATTAAAAACATTTCATATTCCAGATAACTGGATGTCACTCATTGAGTTATACATATTTAATGAGGTTATCTCACAGCTGTTTAAATGCATACCATTTCACATACTATTTTATACTCACATGTTAACATGTTAACAACATTGATGTGTTAAACATTCTAATTCATGTTAGCAATGTGTTAAAACATGTTAGAAAATGTGTTAAACATGCTAGCACTGTTAATTCATGCTAGCAAAGTGTTAAAACATGATATCAACATGCTAGTTAATGTTTAAAGTATTAAACATGTTAATTCATCCTGTGTTAAAACATGCAAATTCATTCTAGCAAAGTGTTAAAACATGCTAATTCGTGTTAGCGATGTGGTAAAACATGCTACCAACAACACAAGATGCGTCACTCATACTGTTTGGGAGAAAGTGCAACGCGGAATAAGTCCCGCCTTCTAAATAAGAGCCAATCGCGGTAAGTCATCGCGTCACTGCAGCTGCTGTTAGAAGCTCCGGTTCCTATAGAAACAGTCAGATGCGCCTCCGAAATGAGGCACAAGAGACGCGCATTTAGGTCTGCGCATTAGCTTGATCCAGCCTGAAAAATACCGTTTTTTGTCATGATTCGAGCGTTTATAAACAAAGTTTGTGAGACAGTTGTTGTCAGATTTCATTGGTGATTTCAAATGGCTTTGAAGAATGTGATGTTTCCCCATTCAAAGAGGCTGCCAAGTAAAATGACTTAAAGGGACTTGTTAAAACATGTTAACAAGGTTAATTCATATTAGCAAAATGCTAATTAATGTTACCAAAGTGCTAAAACATGCTAGCAACATGTTAATTCATGTTAGCAGTGTGCTTAATCATGTTAGCAACACGTTAATTCATTCTACCAATGTGTTAAATCATGTTAACAACATGCTTAAACATGCTAGTAACATTTTTTTTTTTACTTTCTGAGTAAAACCCGGAAGTGCTGCCGCATGACGTCAGACTTAACAACCGAATTCGGTCAAGTCTGACGTCACACTGGAGCGCTTCCGGGTCCAAATTCTCTATCTCATACCACAAGAAAACAACAAATGGTGCTAATATACACACACTATGTGGTGTAATACTTCCAAAAAATTATAATCATAACCTTTATCTCCATACCAAAATCCCAGATGGCCAGACAGTGATTCATCTTTTATAAGTCGTTAAAATATTAATGTCTGTGAAGCTGTGAGCATGGAGACTGTTGGTAGACTCTTTAAGTATTTTAAATGTTTAACTTTAAAATGTTAAATGTTTAATATGAATATTAGCACTCATAAACGACCGTAGAGATGGCATTCTCAAGTTAAACGAGTCGAGGACCCAGAAACGGCGTTCCTTACGCCACGACTTAACCCTCTACTGCACACATGTTGATGGCACATGAAAAAAAAATATTCCACATCATTTTTTGGTTCATTTGGGAACATTTTATCGATAAAAAAAAAAAAAAATTCCCCCAACCCTCCCCCAACCCCAAAATATTTTTTCGTTGTGCGACAATGGTACAGAGTCATAGAGAAAATTATCATCAAAATCAAATTTTTTAAAAAAAAATTCAAGGAATCATTAAGTAAAAAGGGAAAAACACTTGAAAGACATTGATATATTGAATTTGATACATGCATATGTCTGTATCATGTAGTGTGCTATGCAATATAATGTACTTCATGTAATAAGATTTCACTCCGTACGAAACTTCAAAAAGCAGTTCTTCTCTGCTGTGACATAGTGGTGTATGTTACAATTTTTGCACATCACTTTGGGTGTTCCTGCACACCCAGGAACCTTGCATCTTCCCTTCTTATAATACATTGTGGCCAATGAGAGGTACTCTCTAAAACCTCCTCGAAAAGTACCCCTTATCGCACAACGTTGCCCTGAGGCAACGAAAAGAAAAACTGAATTTCTGAACATGCAAAATAAAAAAAAACTTAATAAAACCTGACAAAAGGCTTCTCTACACCTTCATACATGCACACATATTTTTTATGTACAGTTTATGTCGTTTTAAATAAGATTACTAAAGCAAATGATATTGCCTTCTTCTCACACCATGTGCTCCTGTGACCATGTGTCAGAACAGGATGTCCCACCTTTAAATGGTGCTTGATATTGACTCCAACACCTTACTGGACTGTTATTTGGTACTTTCTCAACCTTTCTAATTGGTTGTTATCATTTAAAGAAAAATTTACTAAACATAGGGCTTAAGAAAACTTTCCGTTGCCTGAGGGCAACGCTGTGCTGTAGAGAGTTAAGCGGATAGTGAGTCCTGACACCAGAGGATCAGCTCTTGAAGCTCCGCCCTCTTAGGCCGAGCACAGCAGCTCATTTGCATTTAAAGGGCACACACTAAAACGGCGCGTTTTTGCTCAACCCCAAAAAGTGGCAATTTTAACATGCTATAAAAAATTATCTGTGGGGTATTTTGAGCTGAAACTTCACATACACACTCTGGGGACATCAGAGAATTATTTTACATCTTGTAAAAGGGAGCACAATAGGTCCCCTTTAAAGGATACCCGATTGCTGGGGGACTTGATTTCTCACCACACCGTAAACAAAGAAAGCCGTTTCAAACTCCCATAACGAACTTCGTTTTGGCCTGATTTTGTTCGAAATAATGTCACATCATTGTTCGATTTTGCTTTAAATATATTGGGGCCTTCAAGCACTGAATATGCAGTTAAAGTGTTGTGTAAATGCATTTATGCCACCTCTGAGCAGAAAAAAAGAAAGAAAAGAAAATCTGTGAAAACCATTGCTTTGACTGATTAGTAAAAAACGGTTTTGTTTGACTGTAGAAAATACACAAATCCTCAAAATTCTAAAAAAAAATTTTAATTACCTTTTTATAAAAAGCAGAAAAGTAAAAACTGAAAAGCAAATGGCTGCATATATGCGAGTCCAAAACCCCAAAAAGAATTTAAGACAGACTTAAAATAAATGCCTTTGCATTAAGTGTGGCGTAAGTGAAACACTTTTTGAGGCTACCGTATCTTTGAAAGGAATCACAAAATAAAGCAGTAACAAAGTCCAGCACTAATGAGTGAATTACAATGTACTGAGGAGCTTTTCTCTAGACAATGACACGGGAGGGTCGTTCATTTGTGCATGTTCAGCAGAGCAGCAGGGTTTTGTGACGGGCACGTACAAGAACAGCTCCGCCACTGCTCATTATCGGCTTTTTACTCACATGCCTGAATGGATGGCATCTTTGCAGACCTGTCCCTGCCCTAAATTCACCCCGCCGCCATGAAGAAAACCCCATTCACACCGAATCGTTAGCAGTCACTGTAATTATGAATGAAACGAGGGCAAACAGGACCGCAATTTCGTAAATGGTAGATAAATCGTTTTATTTTTGATTACCGCTTATTTTTACTTATAGTATATTTTTGGTGGCAAGACCAAAACATTAATTAGAAAAAGTGCTCACTGCGTAATAAAGAGGGAACCACATCAAGTACTGCGGAGAGAGGATTATAAAGTGTAAATCCCAATGCACTACAAAATGCGTTTAATAATGTTATTGTGAAACTCAGTCAACGGTCTCAGGATTAGTGCCTTTCAGAGCGCGATCCATCTGTGTGCTTGTTTACGCTGCCAAGGTTTTGAGGGAATCAAGAGTTATTTTGTTATAAACTGAATTTGCAGCTTGCTATTGATCTAGTATAGTCTGAGACTAAATCAAAGCAGATATTCAATGCTTTAATCCAGATCAGCAGAGTCTTTAGATGAAGATAGGAGAGACTCTGAGGATTTGGCTTCCATCTTGCTCCTTGAAATGACATTTTAAGCACAAGGTGCATCTGTTGACTACTTATTTTTGCTGTCCATCTTATTTTTAATGCCACCATTAAATAAAAATTCTTATTTTTATGGAATACTGCAGTAATTATTACTCTAGGGCTGTCAAACGATTAATCGCGATTAATCGCATACAAAATAAAAGTTTGAGTTTGCATAATATATGTGTGAGTAATGTGTGTAAATAATATGTATATATAAATACACACATATTATTTTTGTATGCGATTGCTCTGATGATGTGTTTACTGGTGCGAGGGCGGGGCAACCTGTCACTCACATGAGATCAACCAATAGCAAAACACAACCATCCAACCAATTCCCCATTGACAAAATCAAGCCCCGCCCTACATTTGTTCTTGTTTGAAAAGCTGTTTCACTTGGATATACATCATAATAGGGAAGAAATGACTATTAAAACTTCTGTTTCATGCTGACTTTAACATAAGAACATACATTTGTAATATTTGTTACATCCGCTTCCAGTTATTTTAGCTGTACAAAATAGTCTGTTATGCTGCTTGATGTTGCAAACTGGTGTTTGTTATTATATAATTCTAATTTATTATTGTAATCATAAACACACTGCTTTGTAACACAATCAGTTTTACCAAAGACTATAGAATAACACAAGACGCGTCACTCGTATTGTTTTGAATGGGAGAAAGTGTAACGCGCAATATGGCGGAATAAGTCCCGCCTTCTAAATAAGAGCCAATCGCCGACTGGTAAAGTCATCGCGGCCGATAGAAGAGATGCGCATTTAGGTCTGCGCATGCGCATTAGCTTGATCCAGCCTGAAAAATACAGTTTTTTTGTCATGATTCGAGCATTTAGAAACTAAATTTATGAGCCGGTTGTTGTTAGATTTCATTGGTGATTTCAAATATGAAATATTCTCATAAGGTTGGCGAACAGTTTTGGAGAATTTGATGTTTCCCCATTCAAAGAGATTGCATGATGCCCAGGATGCCCGAGAGGCGTTTCAAAGATGGCCGCCGAGTGAAATGACTTGTCTTAAAGGGACTTTAGTTTTACCTTTTACTGCACTTTGACATTCTTCTAGTTACAGTGCACAGCATAAATGAGTACACCCCCTCTGAAACTTCTGAAAATCAGCAATTACTCAATTACTTAGAAGACATGTTAGGGTTCTTCAGAGATATAATGTTCCAGCAAGTCTGCTTAATCAATTACAAAAGAAGCATGTCAAAATTATTCAGGAAAATAAGATTTTCTTATCAAGGTGATAAAATGTTGTGTAGCAAAAATGAGTACACCCTCCTAAAAGTTACTAAATAAAACTAAATAAAAGTTTATGTTTAAGTTTAAGGCGATGTTTGATCAAGAGGTAAGTATGTTAAACCAAAACATTTAAAGAGAAGCAATTTCTTGACAATTAAAAGTGTTATATAGCCCACTGAATCGGACTTAATGCTGAAAACAATGGAAGCACTTGGGAGAGAACGGTCAGGAGACTTATTTCTTGGTACAAAAGAGGACAGTGGTACAAGAGGATTACCAAATCATTGTTTTAAGTGTGAAAATATAGCAAACGTAATACAGAAATTCAAAAACAATGAACTTGTGACAATCCCCCTGAAATAATCAGGCCTTCATTTTAAGCTTTCATTTAGTGATGAGGGATTTTTTTGCTAGACAAAGAGCAGGAGAAATACCAAGTGATTTTCTCAGAGCCAGCAAAAGCTATGAAAAGATTTGACTGTTTATCTCACAGGTTAAGATGCAGCCTGCAGAAATGACATGCATGGTTGTTGTTCTCACTGGAACTACCTACTGTAGCCAAAGCACAATAAAGTCAGTTAGCCATTTCCAAAGCCCATATTTACAAAATATAGATTCTTGGAATCAATACTCTGGTCTCATGAGACCAAATCAATCATTTTGGATCTAACAGCATCCAAAATGTTCTGGTGTTGCTAGAGGAGGAGTACAGTGAGAAGTGCCTGGTTCCCACAGTAAAGTTCAGAGGTAAAGCTCTTATATAGGGATGTATGAGTGCTGAAGGAGTGAGGGAGTTGTGCTTTATTAATGCTGTCATGAATTACCACTGTGTAATTTAATACACAAACTTGAAACAGAAGATGTTACCCTTTCCTCATTCCCTGCATTGTTGGGCATTTTTTCAACATGACAATGGGGATATGCATTCTCCCAAGGTGAAAAACCTTCTGTGGACATGTATTGCACTCAATCTTAACACTCTTGAGCACTGAACACTCCCCGTTAAAGATCAGGGCATTTAAGGAGCTCATCATCCAGGAGTTAAACAGGACAGATGTGACAATTTGTCATGAACTTGTACACTCTGTGCCAAGAAGGGTCAGAGCAGTATATTCAAAATTATGGAGGGCATACTAAGTGCTAGAATATTATACATTTGTTGAATTAAATCTAGGGTGTACTCATTTCTGCAATCCTTAATTTAAACAAAATTGGCTAATTTACTCATTTTATGGCTATTAATGACATATATTTCTCAGTTTTTATTATGTATATGTTTAATACATTTTAGTTTTGCCATCTTTCCATGAATTGTATTAGTGATCATAAAGAAAATACATCTTTTGTATTTGTTCAGAGGGGGTGTACTCATTTATGCTGTGCACTGTATTTATATAGCGGCTAATGAATCAGAAGTTTTGCACATTCACAGAAAACAGCTCACTAACGTGCTGCAAAATAAGTTGGATAGGCTTGAAAAACATCAGAGCAAGAGTAAGAATTAAAGTTTTATTTATTTATTTATTTATTTTGGAAGAAAATTTGAGTGGTTCTTGCCCATGCAAAACCTTAAAAGTGTTCTGAGTGATAGACCACATTTGAATTTGATGGAAAAATACAAAATTCTATATCAATTTTTTTGCACTATTTTTCATAGGCACTTATTGTCATGAGTTACTTATATTCAGCTACTCATGACACTTATGGCCTATGACCTAAAAAAATCCATCCATTCTTTAAACTACAAACATTTAAAAACTGTTGAAAGATCACACAATGGTAATCTCTTAATTACGTAGTATATGTTATGTTGCAAATGTAATCTATTCTCATATTCTTTGTGAAAATCACATCATAAATGGAGCGTGACAGAGAATGTTTATGTTCAGTGCTCTCTATAGTTCTGTGCATCTTCATTCAGTGGACGGAGGCTTCTGTGTAAAGGGCTTATGTAATCCATAGGTCAACAGAACACATGACTTCATCTTATGTATGGAAGGCATGCAGAACACCCTAGCAAGCACATAGCGACACTGCAAGGTACAATGTGTAACTTTTTTTTTTTGTTTAAAAAATGAACAAAATTTAAATAATGCACCATCAATCCTTCTTCCAAAACGTGTTTTGTCTTACCCTGATTCACTATGGTAAGCCTGTCTAACTGTTTAGGTACTGTTGCTATGTCTGATAAGCCATGCCGCTCTCACGCCACACATCATGTTCTGACACAGTGAAAAAAAATACATTGAGGAGCAAAGAGGACACTGGCGACAACGCGTCGACAGACAAGACAGAGCAGGTTACTTTTGATATGAAACAAAGTCTTGAATTTTGTAATTTTTTAAAGAAATGTAAACAATAAACACCGTTTTGTGGCTCTTTAATGTGTCCTTACAGATCGCTGTAGCGCCTCAGTTCAAGTTCGATCATCTCTTCCAACTAGTTAAATTATAGCATTAAAGGTGCCATCGAGCATTTTTTTACAAGATGTAATATAAGTCTAAGGTGTCCCCTGAATGTGTCTGTGAAGTTTCAGCTCAAAATACCCCATAGATTTTTTTTTAATTCATTTTTTTAACTACCTATTTTGGGGCATCATTAAATATGAGCCGATTTATGCTGTGCGGCCCCTTTAAATCTCATGCTCTCCGCTCACGGAGCTTGCGCTTGCCTTAAACAGTGCCTAAACAAAGTTCACACAGCTAATATAACCCTCAAATGGATCTTTACAAAGTGTTCGTCATGCATGCGGCATGCATGCGTCGGATTATTATATTTGATTCTGAATGAGTTTGAGGCTGTGCTCCGTGGCTGATGGCTAATGCTACACTGTTGGAGAGATTTATAAAGAATGAAGTTGTGTTTATGAATTATACAGACTGCAAGTGTTTAAAAATGAAAATAGCGACGGCTCTTGTCTCCGTGAATACAGTAAGAAACGATGGTAACTTTAACCACATTTAACAGTACATTAGCAACATGCTAACGAAACATTTAGAAAGACAATTTACAAATATCACTAAAAATATCATGATATCATGGATCATGTCAGTTATTATTGCTCCATCTGCCATTTTTCGCTATTGTTCTTGCTGGCTTACCTAGTCTGATGATTCAGCTGTGCAGATCCAGACGTTAATACTGGCTGCCCTTGTCTAATGCCTTTCATAATGTTGGGAACATGGGCTGGCATATGCAAATATTGGGGGCGTACATATTAATGATCCCGACTGTTACGTAACAGTCAGTGTTATGTTGAGATTCGCCTGTTCTTCAGAGGTCTTTTAAACAAATGAGATTTATATAAGGAGGAGGAAACAATGGAGTTTGAGACTCACTGTATGTCATTTCCATGTACTGAACTCTTGTTATTTAACTATGCCAAGATAAATTCAATTTTTCATTCGAGGGCACCTTTAAATAAACATGAATGAACATTAGAAGGAATGTTGTTTCAACAATGGAAAGACATCAGTACACACCATTTTTCAAGTTCAAGTCCACCGACATTAATCTAACTCCCCTGACTGCTTTGTCGGACATAACGGCAGATTCGGTGTTATGATTGGTTAGATCGCCTGTCAATCAAACTCCTGACGAACTTGGCTATGGGATTTGAAATTCATTAAAAGCAAGAAGGAGATGGTTGTTTTATTACTCAACAGGTGAGTAAGGTTTTATTGAACAGATAAATCATCAGATGTAGCTCTCTGACAGAGTTCATTGTAAAGCAATGCTGGAATTTATTTTCGAGGAAATACCGTGTCTATTAATGGCTAAAGCTACAGTAACGTCTTCAGCTGGTCAGTTTGAGATCTTTCCATCTAAACTGGTTATATCTCTTAAGCCTATAGTGAATGTTTTATGAGCAGAAGGATAATCTCTCTCTCTTTAATGAGTTATGAGAAAGAACCATATTCATCCGCACAGAGCCGAAGCACAACCAAAACAATGTTCTTCTGCAAAATTCATGCAGTTTTGTTTTTAACTGCTAGAGGGCCAAAAGTTGCATAGTGTACTTGTAAATCAAGATAGATTGAAGCAAAATTATTTAAGATACTAAATCAAAATTGAGTTTTAGGGGTTTAAGAAAAATAATGTTGTTTTTCCTTTGAATTAAGTTTATTTTTCTTACCTCACTGGCTTTTTTTTTCTTGTTTAAAGCATAAACTCACCATCTTGATCGAAGAATGTTCAGGTATTTATACTGTAGAGCAAATCAAAAATACTGAGTAGCTTTTTTTCAGTAAACACCCTTACATCTGATGCTTAGTTTTGTGTAGAAATGTAAAAATCTAATTACATTATAAAATGCTTATTTCTGTTGTGTGTGTTTTGTTGTGGGTCCTGTTTGGCCCCTCCCCTCACGAATGTTTATTATGTAGATTAGATGAATCTGTAGTGAGTTATGGGGTGTGACAGGTTAATCTCACAGTAGCAACGCCTCAGCCCTTTGTGTCGCCTGTAGCCCTCATCGCCTCTCTGAGTCACTTCTGAATCGCCCTCGGCTGAGGTAAGTCACAGTCTTTGAGTGTTATTAAAGTTGCAGGCTTGCTTTGTGCCTAAGCTGACAGGCTAAGAGGATGCTGGGACTGGATTCACTCACTGATACTTCAAACATGCTTTTATTGCATTGTTGATTTATTAAATCACCAAATGCAGCTTAATCCATTAGCAGCCATTTCAATTGTTTATTGTCTCAGAGGAAAATCACAGGTGTTTATACTGTTCTCTGATCAGGCAAACTGCTTGATGATATTAGAACTTTCAGAACTTTCAAACAAGGTTTTTTCAAGCTAATATTCACTTTTAAAAATATTGAAATTAAGTTTGAATATTTCATTTGCGGGTCAAAGTATTTTTGGTAACGGTATGGGGAACACATATTAACCATGACTTTTGCCTTAAACTCTTAATTTAATGCTTACAATAGTTAGTAAGGTAGTTGTTAAGTTTAGGTATTGGGTATTAAGGGATGTAGAATATGGTCATGCAGAATAAGGCATTAATATGTGCTTTATACGTACTAATAAATAGCCAATATGCAAGCTAATAAAAATGGTCCCCATACTAAAGTGTTACCTTGTTTGTTTTTTCCATCAGTTACTTATTTAAATAATTAATTACTTCAGATGCAATTGCATTAGTAAATCCTGGAATGTGCTATTTTTATGTTTATGTCAATCTGCAATTTTTTTAATTAATTAAATTAATATAAATTTAAAAAAAAGTAACTAAATGATGCCCGCATTGAAAATGAGTCATAAAAATAATCGTAAAGATTTTTGCTGCAAATATTCGAAAAGCCTTAAGAAACAGGATTAATGATAGAGAATTAATCTGAAGAATTATCTTTCCCGTGACCTTTTTTCACATTAATATTTTGCTTTATTTATAAGTTAAAGAATCTACATGCAAAAGTTGTAGGTTTATTGTCTTTATTTAATTCTAAGCAATATTATGATGATATTTAAAGATGATTTAAAGATGTACAGTGAAATATAGGTAGCACTTTATTTTACAGTCCTTGTTTCGCATGTACATACTATATATTAACTGGGTAATAACTAGGTACTAGGCCAGAAACTACCCATAAACCTAATCTTAACCCATGTACTTACCTTATATACAGTACTTTCTTGGTAAGTACACTGTAAGTACATTGAAATTGCACATACTGTAAAATTAAGTGCAACCAAAATATGAAATACATTTTTGGTCAGATTTTAGGGTCCAATTCTCACTATTAACTATGACTTTTGCCTCAATAAACTCCTAATTACTGCTTATTAATAGTTAGTAAGGTAGTTGTTAAGTTTAGGTATTGGGTAGGATTAAGGGATGTAGAATAAGGTCATGCGGAATAAGGCATTAATATGTGCTTTTTAAGTACTAATAAATAGCCAGTATTCTAGTAATATGCATGCTAATAAACAACTTAGATAATAGTGAGAATTGGACCCTAAACTAAAGTGTTACGGATTTTTTTTACAGTCTCCGTTCAGCCACTGGAGGATCTCAGCATCATGGCTGCTGTAAGTACACTATTCCTTCTACTTCCATAATAAGCACTTAAAAGACTGCATTAGCCTCTACTGTTAAATGCACTGGGTGGGATGAACTAATCTCTTGTTTCTCAAGGTGTTTTAGCAGGTCATGTGATGGGGATTATTAAATAGTCACTAATTTACTGAGAGTTGTGGGTCTCCACAGCAGGATCATGTAGCCACAGGATTAGTTTTCTCTAAACCTCTTGTCTGTGACTCTGTCAAGCCCATGCAGCACATAATATACTGCTTTCTTTTCATTTTCATCCCATTAGACCGGAACATTTCGTATGGTGTCCGAGGAGGAGCAAGCGTTACGTGCTAAGCTCGAACATCTGACTGTTAAGGACCACGGCCCGGTGTACGGACCCTGTAAGAAAGTGCCGGATCACACAAAACAGAAGGTATCATTACACTACATGCCCCTATAATGAAACATATTTACCATTAAGTTGCACATAAATGCAAATTCACCTTCCTATTTCAAAGGCTAAAGATGAACTGAATGAAACAGAGGAGAGGAAAGTGTCTTCCATAAAGGAATTGAGGGCCATGATGAAAGAAAAGGCAAGCGAAGGGGACGATCTTGCCAAAGCTGTGCAAGAAAAATTCGGGGACAGACCAGATTCCCTTCTGCTGAGATTCATACGCGCACGCAAGTTTGACGTGACGAGAGCACATGAGCTTATGAAAGGTAAAGTGCTTTATTTTATCATGACATCAATGCGTTTACACGTCGGCTCCATTGTTTCCCTGCTAAACCGTGTAATTGTGGCCATCCAAACATGCTTTTGTCTCTGCATCCTCAGACCTGCCTGTCTCTGGGACAGGGACAAAATCTGTGCTTTAATTGGGGCTTTAACGAAACTTTCAAAGAGACCCTTTGTGCACAAATAGGGCAGGTTCTCTTTCTCAAAGGGGCTGAGAACAGGCAGACAGGCTGGGCTTTGATGTTCTGTGTATTTCACACTAATACACATGCACAGCCCACAGAAACACTCGCACACATGACTGAACCTTTCAGTGCATGGGAAACAGGATGAAATACTGCAAAAGAGCAATGCTGCATTAATGGGGCAAAACAGTATTGCTGTTATTCCCATTAAAATGCCCATGTTCATAAACAGTGAGAGGGTTATGCATTAAAAATAACTAGTAATTATTACTTTTTTCAAGTAACTAGTAAAGTAGCACATTAGTTTTAAATTTACAAACTTACATTTTCAAATAAGTAATGCAAAATGCTTTGTTAGTAACTTTTGTTAGTGGAGATATTTCCTTTTACAGTAATCGCTGTAAAAAGAAATACAACAAACAGCTGGTAGGGACTACAGCAAGCTTCTTCATGGGTTAGTGACATCACAAACCCTAAAATTTACATAAACCCCGCCCTCGAGAACACACAACAAAGGGGGCGGGGCCATGTTGAGCTGCTTTAGAGAAGAGGAAGAGTTGTTGTAATAGAGTGTTGTTGTCATGCCGTCATTTTACACCGGACTGCTTCACAAACGAGGATCAATTCAACACAAAAGATGAACATGACGACACATGCTAGTGGATGAGTTGAATCAACTCCACAGCAACTACATACATTTATCCTCTAACCATTCAGAAACGTCCAGTTTCATTCTAAAAGTTTTTGCTCACACCCAAATAGGGGCAAATTTGACAAGCTATAATGAACAACTACACAACATGCTTACAAAATTACTGAATTTTAATAAAAAAGGGTGAAGATGTCAGTTTTCCTAGGCTACACATCACTTTTGGTCACTAATGTAAATTATTGTCATATAGAACTAAAATTAATTTGGATAACAGCTCAGATTATCTGGTCTTTGGAGAATTCAATGACTGTAGACTGCAGACTTTTGTATGTTGGCAAATGTGAGAAAGGTTTGAGACATTGCTGAAATCAAATTTTCACTTACATTCAACAAATGGTGATTAGTCTATTTGTTTTCCTCCCTCTTCGACAGGTTATGTGCGTTTTAGACGAGACTATCCGGAGTTGTTTGAGAATTTAACCCCGGAGGCCGTGCGTAGTACCATTGAAGCCGGTTACCCACGAATCCTCTCCACCAGGGACAAGTACGGCCGAGTGGTGCTGCTCTTCAACATTGAGAACTGGGATCTAGAGGAGATCACTTTTGATGAAGTATGTGTGCTATTTGTAAAGACTGATTTCCATCCACTGTCCAAAAATACTGGGTTTTTCTTAAAGAACATCATCAAAATAAAAAGCTGAGTTTGCATAGGATCATTTGCATAGGATTTTTATGAAATTTTGGCTTTTATAAAAAGTTAAATTTTCATACTATGAAGAAATTCACAGAGAGAATCCAGGTGAATGGTGTCACTTTTGGGGTGAGATGAGTGGCAAAAAAGTTAACTTAAATTCACCCTACAGTCTAAATTCATTAGACAACCCAAAAGAATTGAGGTAATCACAAAGTTCATTGGTGCATTTTGCATGATTAATCACAAAAACTAATAGAAATGAATGTTTCTTCTGCTTCTTCGCCTGTGTTTTGATCAGAAGATTCTGCACTCTTTCTGAAGTTGTGTAATAGCGCCCCCTACCATATAACAGTGAAAACACGGAAAGCTGGTGTCATGACAAATCGGGTCCTTCCTTGAAATTGGGTCTTCCCAAACTGTCAGTTAATGACTATCCTAAGTATATATGAATGATATTAATGCATATCTTACTATATAATGCGTAAGAAAACAAATTAGTGCATAATAAAACCAAATGAAAGTTATTTCTTACACTTGATTAACTGTTAATTAATAAATAATAATAATAGTCTATTAAGTAAATAATTGAAGATTTTAGCTATGATTTAATAATTTATTTTTGTGTGTGTGTGTGTGTGTGTGTGTGTATGTGTGTGTTTTGTCATTATTATTTTTAAAAAAGTCCATATAGTTCTTATTTTATTTCAGTTGTACTTAAATTAAAATGAATTGAGAAATGATGCCTTGGCAACTAGCTGAAATTAGTTCACTTTCAAATTAAAATTTCTTGATAATTTACTCACCCCCATGTCATCCAAGATGTTCATGTCTTTCTTTCTTCAGTCGAAAAGAAATTAAGGTTTTTGATGAAAACATTCCAGGATTATTCTCCTTATAGTGGACTTCAATGGAGCCCAAACGGTTGAAGGTCAAAATTACAGTTTCAGTGCAGCTTCAAAGAGCTTTAAACGATACCAGACGAGGAATAAGAGTCTTATCTAGAGAAACCATCGCTCATTTTCTAAAAAAAAAATAAATAAATTTTGTAAAC
Organism: Ancherythroculter nigrocauda; assembly: GCA_036281575.1. NCBI lineage: Eukaryota > Metazoa > Chordata > Actinopteri > Cypriniformes > Xenocyprididae > Ancherythroculter > Ancherythroculter nigrocauda. The sequence goes on from VTFQ01000004.1 coordinate 55,487,426, forward strand.
TTTAACCATAAACGCTCGTCTTGAACTAGCTCTATTCTTCTTCTCCTCTATTTGAATTCCAGCAGTGTAGACACTGCTAAGTGTATTACTGCCCTCCACAGGTCAAAGTTTGAACTAATTGTTATATACTTGCACTAGCATATTGAATATGACAATTTAGTTCAAACTTTGACCTGTGGAGGGCAGTAATACACTTAAACTGCTGGAATTCAAATGATGAGAATTCAAAATGATTCAAGATGAGCATTTATGGTTAAAATGCATAAAAATGTAAAAAAAAAAAAAATTAGAAAATGAGCGATGGTTTCTCTAGATAAGACCCTTATTTCTCGTCTGGGATTGTGTAGAACGCTTTGAAGCTGCACTGCAAATTTCTTTTCGACTGAAGAAAGAAAGACATGAACATCTTGAATGACATGGGGTGAGGAAATTATCAGGACATTTTAATTCTGAAGTGATCTAATCCTTTAAAATTTATTTTATTTCAAGTAATGTAAAGGTTTTTTGTATGTTATTAGGTTTAGTTAACGATAGTAACCCTGTCTCAAACATGACTGCGTCTCTTCACAGACTCTGCGTGCCTACTGCGTAATCCTCGAGAAACTTTTAGACAACGAAGAGACCCAAATCAACGGCTTCGTCCTCATCGAGAACTTCAAGGGCTTCACGATGCAGCATGCGTCTGGCATCAAACACACCGAGCTGAAGAAGATGGTGGACATGTTACAGGTAAGCGCTTACACTGCCTTTCAGCCAAAACAATTTCATATAACTCTTAAAACTCACAAATCACAAAGAAGATCTTGAAGTGCTGGTGCTGTCTGTATGATACAGGACTCCTTTCCCAGCCCGATTCAAGGCGGTGCACGTGATCCATCAGCCCTGGTACTTCACAACCACCTATAACGTGGTGAAGCCCTTCATGAAGAGCAAACTTCTGGAGAGGGTGAGTGGAGCGAAGCGTGAAAAGAGGATTTCAAGTGGATGTGGAAAAAACTCTGAACCGGGCACACAAAAGAGCTTTACGATGTGCTAAGATCTTCACTATTCTGACAAATGAATTCAAAAAGAGATTTAAAGAGGCATGAAGTAATTATATACACTTAGAAGCTTGTACGCCCAGTGGCATCAATTCACCAAAAGCTAAAAAAGTATGGCAAACTCTGATGACGTCATTAAATCTTACTCCCTCGACGTGACAAGTGTGTGTGGTGCGTCCAAAGATGAATCATATATAGCTTTGATCATAACCCAGTAAATTAGACAGTTATAGACCTCTGTTATACGAATGAAGGACTTTCATTTACTTCACACAACCTTTTCCAGCACTTCAAAGCTTAAAAGTCTAAATATTATCCAACTTAAATGTTATTTTTAATGTGATTTTTTTTTTGTTCATCAATCAAAGATTGTCCACATTTGTAAAACTAAAAGTTTAACGATGTAGGAAAAATAACATTTGGTGAAAAACAAACACTTTTAAAAAACACATTCAATTACCATTATAACCGGTAGATGGCGGCAGAGGAGCACTTATCGGCTTATTAGCCATTTCCACTCCCTAATATAGGTTTCTTCACAGTTTGCTTTTTAATTTATTTTTAGAGATTATCAAATCACTATGATAACAATTTTTTTTTTTTTTTTTTTTTAAAGTAATTTTTGTCCTTTTTTTGTACTGAAGTGTAAATGTATTTAACTTGTAGGAAAATGAAATGAAAGTCTCATGAAAAAAAAAAAACTTTTCTTCAAATTGCGAATGAAATTACACAGACAGTGAGTAAAGAGCGCTTCCTTTATAATCACTGAAGAAGAAAAAACTCCTGTTTTAATCAATGAATCTGACTAAACTTCACATTAAAACTTTTTTTTATCCTAAATCATGTCTCTTCTTTGTTTGTTATAATTGGAGGATTTGTGCACGTATAAAACTTAGTAAACTTGTGCTAAACAAACTCGTACAGCGTTTTGAGAGACTGAGCGGATTCTCACTACCGGTAACTTAAACACCACTGATTGGTCATTATTTTCAACAGGAATGGCTGTGATTGGCTAAACCTACGTTAAACCTACGTTACATGAATATAACAACCAGATCGCTTTAATTTACTTGCTTTTCTCTCTTTTTAAACAATTACAAATTATATGTTACACATAGTAATATAATCCTGCAATACAAATATTACTTTGCATTAACCTGACCAGGTTAAACCTGATGCCCCTGTGCACACCTAAAAAAACACATACAAAACCTACTTATTCTACATAAGGATCATATGTGCACTTTCATTATGAATGTATGAAAATGTTTGAACCTGTTTATCTAGGTTTTTGTTCACGGTGATGAGCTGGGTGGCTACTTAAGGGACTTTGGCGCTGAAATCCTTCCTCCGGATTTCGACGGGACGGGTCCCAGCTGTGACGGCAAAGAGACTGCGATCAAGCTGTTTGGTTCTGAAGATACAGCCCTTTAAATGACCCAAGCCAACAGGACAACACTGGGACAGACACCAACCTTTTGTTTTGTTTTGTTTTTTTTAAATATATGAGTAAAATGTTTTATAGACACCACACTCTAAGAAGAAAAGGTTCTATATAGGATTCTGTCAGCACTTCATATATGGAAACTTTTTATGGAATTAATTTTGTTTTAATTAATTTTTTATTTTAATTACATTTTATGAATTAAGCAGCTCGTGAAACATACTTTATCACTAGAAAAATTAGAAATAACCTGTTAAATATGCATTTTCTCCATTTCTCCTTGTTTTGAACCTTTTTGCCATAAAACGTTCTTTAAAATTGAGTTAAGAACTCTAGGGTTCCATATAGAACCTCGATGAACCGTTTTTTCTAAGAGTGTATGTAGGAAATTATTACAATTGTATAGTTAAACACTTTTAACCACTGTATTACGTTGTTAATGTATAACATATAAGAAGGGATAGTTCGCCCAAAAATCAATAATCGTTTACTCACCGTGAAGTTGTTCCAAACCTATATAAATTTCTTTGTTCTGCTGAACACAAAAGAAGATATTTTGAAGAATGTTGGTAACCAAACAGTTGTAGGGCACCAATGACTTCCATAGTAATTTTTTTTCCTACTATGGAAGTCAATCAACTGTTTGGTTACAACACTCTAAAAAATGCTGGGTTAAATATGGACAAACCCAGGGATTGGGTTGTTTTCACCCAGCCATTTTTTTCAACCAATTTTGGATTTATTTTTTTAGCCAGCAATATATTAATATAGTAAAAGGCATGTTTCTGCTCACCCCCAAATAGGGTCACATTTGTGGGGTATTTTAAGCTGAAACTTGACCATACCAGAGACTTACATTACATCTTGTGAAAGAGGGCATAATAGGTGCCTTTTAACCCAACCTGCTGGATTTGTCCATATTTTACCCAGCTTGGGTAGTTTTTAACCCAGCATTTTTTAGAGTGAAGCATTCTTCAAAATATCTTCTATTGCATACAGGTTTGGCACAACCTGAGGGTGAGTAAATGATGACAGAGTTTTTGGGGTGAACTATCCCTTTAACAGATGTACAGTACTGTAGGGATGAAATATTACACATCTCACTGGCCGATACCTGAAATGTTCGACTTATTTGGCATTTGTTTTAAACATAGAGAAACTTCATTGAAGTGTCTTTTATTCTTTGTCTTGAAAACGGTGGCCTGAAGTTAATCAAAAGAAAGTTTTGTACTGGTTGTGTGTTAAAAATAAGTGTTATAATTAGAGAATCAAATACATGATTACAAGCCTTGACCAAGAAATAATACGGTTGTTGCTTTGTTGTTTTAGAATGAATGGCTTGTATCAAGTAGATGTAATGTTGTGGCTGTTGTTTTTAAATCATGTTGGTTCTTTTAGACCCAGATCTTTAGCCTGTGTCAAGTGTAATTGACATTTTCAAAAATAAATAAATAAAAAAAATTCAATCAAATGGGCAAAGATATAAATTTTTTACAAAACAAATGCACATATGTAAACTACTGCTATAATGTGAATTATAATAATAATGATTATTTTGGAAATAAATTAATACTTATATTGCGCAAGGATGCATTAAATTGATGTTTACAATGTTATAAAATCCTGAAAAAATTTATCATGGTTTAAATATTAAGCAGCACAACATTTTTCAACGTTGATAATAATCAGAAATGTTTCCTGAGCAACAAATCAGCATATTAGAATGATTTCTGAAGGATCATGTGACACTGAAGACTGGAGTACTGTTACCCTTTTTTATCATTACTTTAATTCCTCGCCATGGCAACACTGTTCGAGATATTCTATAATCGTTAGCGTTTTCAGTGTCTTTGATCCATGTTGACTGAGTTTGGTGCCGATTGCATAAGGAGTACTTAGAGCCTGATTATTAAAAATATCCAAATTCAACCCAAAATATCTGACTTCCTCTTGGTCGGAGCTAATGACTGTAAATTAGAAAGTTGTCCGGCTTGATGAGAGCAATATATGTACAGAGTTTGGCGACTGTAGGTAAAACTAACCCCCCAAATTTTCTCAAAAGGTGGCGCTATAGAGCCCCTCCTCTCCGCCCACTTTTAAGCCTTTGCCCATGTCTACTGGCCGACAACTTTGACGTGTCAAGTTTCATGCAATTTAAAGCATGCCAAGAGCCTCAAAAACAGCTAAGAATATTCTAAAAGTTTGACGTGTTGCCATGGCAACAGTATTTAAGACATCAAGAATCCTTTCACATCTGCCTTGTCTTGACATTTTTCTGACTAAGTTTAAAGTCAAATGGGTAAAAATAAGAGGGCATTTTCAAAGCATTTTGAAAGTGACACACTTCCTGTTGACAGTTGGTGGCGCTATGGCTTTGATTCACAATAGTCACATGTGATCGGACTCATCAAAGTTTCATCAAAATCAGTCAATGTTTGCAGAAGTTATAACACACTTCCTGTTTCTTTTTTCGCCATAAATACGTTGCCTTACCATGACCAAACCGTTTGAGATATCAAAAAATCTGCTTGCAATTTAGCATCAGTGTCTTGACTTCATGTTGAAAAAGTTTGGTGTGAATCGTATGACGGCCTTTGGAGCAGGTGGGTTTATCTGAAAGCGTTGATACCAATATATTTAAACAAAATTAAAATAATAATAAAGATAAATCCACTCGAGAAAAATAATGTAACAGCAACTCTGTTTTTTTAAACAAGAAAATAATTTATTTCTGGAACACAATAACCATTCTTGTAATAATAAATTATTCAATCACACACCTATTGTTTTTTCAAATCAAAACCACACCAGTGATTGAGATATTATGCTGCATGGGGTTTTGAGGTCGTGAAAAATGACACGTTCAAAAACCAGCCATCAAACACAAACTGTAATGAGAATGTGGGTCAAAATAGTAGGAAAATTTAGTGATCTTCAGTGAAATAATCCCTTACAAGTGAGATTACAGTGGGCAGTGTCAATCTGAAATCTTTAATACTCTACTCTGTATTCTGCAAATATTTATTTTTATTTATTTTTTTTTTAAATATATATATATATATATATATGGCCTTTCACTTTCCTTTTATAATTCCTATTTTTGACTGCAGCATGAATAAATTTTCTCTAAACTCCATTTGACACAATAAGCTAATTATCTCGGTTTGGCGTGGAGAAAAAGAGAAAATAATTCAGAGCGTTACTGCTGATCGTCCAACAAATTAATGTTTCCTGGTTTCCATAAACAAATCACTATATTTCAACTAAACATTTATATTTTTACCTGCCAATGCAAGTTTGTTGGTAGTTTTCATAAGCAGACGTGGTGATATGACACAAACATTAACATACACATTTACAATCATACTTTTGTACATAAAAATAACAATATTGAAATTAATGTAAAATACAAATCAAACAAATTTGGTTAACATTTGCTCAGGATGTACAACAAAAGCACATGTTTTCTGTGCAAAAAGTAAGTGGGAGACATTCTGAAAGGCAAACTGGATCGAGTTACAGCAGAGATTGAATTTGTGCTGGTGTAAAAGGCCAAACAGATCCGATCACCGGAAACAGCCGAACACTGACACCCAGTCGGGAGCTTTTCAGTCTTACAACACGGTTTTGCTGTTTTCCACAAGTTTAAGAAATAAGACAACTTCACACAACAAGACCTAACAGAGGGGAGGTAAACGCTCTCTCTAAACCAATTAATACTAAATATCTGGATGGGTTTTTATAAACTGGACCAGTTGAGAGCTGTAGAGTGTGAATCAGTGATTTTACACCTGATAACCCACAGGGGGCGTCTTTCAACTGCTAACTGGTAAAAACAGTCCTGTCTTTTAACACTTTCTCCTTTAAGAAGATGCATCACTATTGACAACTAAACACTAATAATAATGAAGGCAATTACGTTTGTTAAGAAATGCACATTTTTCACAATATATGACTGATTGTTTCCGGCAATCAGTGACAAATCTTTACTCAACTGTCAATTAACCAATATTATACTAAACACTAGACATGTTATTTGATTGGTTTTTGTTTTGTTGTTTTTTTGGTCACCGAATGGCTTTTCCATTTTCTCCCTTGGAAACGTAAATAGTTTTGTGTACAAGATTCCTCATTTTCTTTCACAGCTGCAGCATTAAAGATTATGTAATCTCACAAAATCTGTCAAGAAATGGCCAAGTAATATTTCAACCCAAGATCAAAAAACTTTTACCCTTAGTTCTCAATATACATACACACCATCGGTCAAAAGTTTTTGGACGGTAAGATTTTTAAAAATCTTTTTAAAAGACGTCTCTTCTGCTTACCAAGGCTTCATTTATTTGATCCAAAATACAGCAAAAACAGCAATATTGTAAAATATTTTTACAATTTAAAATAACTGTTTTCTATTTGAATATATTTTAAAATGTAATTTATTCCTGTGATCAAAGCTGAATTTTCAGCATCATTACTGCAGTCTTCAATGTCACATGATCCTTCAGAAATCATTCTAATATGATGATTTTCTGCTTAAGAAACAATTATTATCAATGTTGAAAACAGTTGTGTACAATTTTATATAACATAAAACTTTTGCAATGTTTTAAATGTCTATACTGTCACTTTTTTCTAAATAGAAGTATTAATTTCTTTAATTTCTTTCAAAAAAACAAAACAAAAACAAACTTTTGAACAGTAGTGATGTTACAAAATCTTTATATTTCAGATAAACGCTGTTCTTTTAAACTTTCTATTCAACAAATAATCCTGAAAAAAAAAATGTACACAACTGTTTTCAACATTGATAAGAAAATCAGAAAATCATCATATAAGAAAGATTTCTGAAGGATCATGTGACACTGAAGACTGGAGTAATGATGCTGAAAATTCAGCTTTGCATCACAGGAATAAATTACATTTTAAAATATATTCAAATAGAAAGCAGTTATTTTAAATTGTAAAAATATTTCACAATATTACTGTTTTTTTCTGTATTATGGATCAAGTAAATGAAGCCTTGGTGAGCAGAAGAGACTTCTTTTAAAAGCATTTTTAAAAATCTTACCGTCCAAAATCTTTTGAACGGTAGTGTATATAGTCCTATTTATAGTCCTACAAATATGTATAACTTTCTTAAAGCAAAATGCAATTTTTGTTGGGGTGAAATATGACCTGGACATTTTGGCTTCGCTGAAACAAATCAAGTCTAACTGCACTAAAGCGCTGTGATTGTGTCTGGAGAATCCACACAGGCCTTTGGAAACAACACTTTGAATGTTCCCTTCAAATTTAAACATATCTTATATATTTTCCCCTCTGCATTTGATTATTCAAATGGTTAACATAAGAAAAAGTTCAGTTCCATTTCAGACAGTCTTGATTCCAAGAGTAAAGAAACATAAATGTATCAAGTAATTGCACAAAACAGTGAAATGATAAAGAAAGAAAAATTAAACCGAAACAATACAATAGCACAAATCCCTTTAAGTAACCAGTTTTCACAGACTTGCAGCGAGAAATGCACTGTCGTCTCCCACTGGGTCCCAAATCAACACGATACACAATCTATTTCTACCAACTTCAATGGATCTCCACAAACACGAGTCAATACTGCAGCAACAGTGTCTGCTGATCTCCAGCAGGGCTTGAACGCAACGGGATTCGCCATCTAAACCGGCTCGTAGTGCTTGTGGGATCGTAGTGGGCTTGTGATCAGGAGGAATCATCGAGTCAATTATTCAAGGTTTTCTCTCTCCCTCTTGTTTTCGTTGTTAATTTCTAGTTTTAATATGGTCGCCTAGAGTCTTTATAGACTCTTAATGACAACATAACGGATCCTATGGCAAACATTATATATAAAAGTGCAAAACAAAAACTAGGAATGTGACTTGGATTTAACCGACAAGGCCTGGTACATAGATTCACGCTTAATGACGTTTCTCATCATACTCTGGTGTATTTAAGAAGGTCTAGTTAGCTTTAAAATATGAGCGATGTGAATGCTAGCCTGTGCTAAAACAGTTACCAGGCCAAAAACCGAAGATAGCCGCTTATTATCAAATGCTAATATGCAGTCAAATGGCGTGCCAGTCGTATCCGTAAGCACACAGTGCCTGCATAACACTCACTTCCCATAAACCCACGTGTGACGAAGTTCGCCGGGTCTGTTTAATAGTGAATCTCACCGTTTAGCTGAGTGAATCTCACAAAAGAGGTTGAGAACATGTGTAGGTATTTTAATCCAAAAACAAAAGAAAGGAAGAAATATTTTAGCTAAAAAAAATTAAGCTTATATGTAATGGCCATTCGATTTTTGTGAATGCAATTCTCATAAAAAAAAATGAAAATGACCACAATTTTTTTTATTTTATTTTTTTTTTTTACAAAAAATTATTTAATTTTAATTTATTTAATTTATTTAATTATTTAATTTAAGGGGATGTGCTGAACTTTTTAATTGTCCAAAAACAGGCTTCATTTTATTTATGCAAAATATTGCCTATTAATATTATCCAAAAATTTGACGTTGATTTCGGATGTTTTTGTGAGATTCACTCGGCTCTGTCAGATCCTATTTAGCAGTGCTAAACTAATCAGTTTTCAGTGTCCTAATTAGAGGGCAAGAGATACTGCTTGCATGTAAATAACTACAAACTACAGTAAATATAAAAGGGTGCCCTCGCTACACAGGTTATTTGATTGTTTTTGGTAAAACGAGTGGCTTTTCCGTTTTCTCCATTGAAAAGTTGTTACGATTCATGTCGTGATACAAAAGAGAAACACATATTCCCCACTGACAGTGAACGCTTGAAAATGGTGGTCCGATCCCTCGTGTGCGCGGTGAAAATGTCTCAGCGGAGGTGAAACGGAGACGGGGTCGGTTAGGATTTACTGTCTTGGCATTTGGTTTCGGTGGAATGGGCGCCTTGACTTTGGCATGGTGGTTTCTGTTTCTCCCACTGGCACATGGCATTGGCGTAGCCGACAATGACCTTGTCCATCCAGGTGAGGGGTTGAGGGAACAGCACGGCACCCTCGAAGAAACCCAGGTGTCCCCCGTGCAGCGTCAGCGCGAAGATCACGTTTTCTTTCTTTTCTGGAAGGTGAAAATGAACCAGCGAATCTCAGAATTGCAACACAACTCAAATACAGAGAATAGCATCTGTTGTAGGCGGTGTGATGAAAATCTTATGATGACATGAGTCATTTTATATCACCAACAATACTAAGATCTGTCACATGCAATAAAAACATTCCTGTGACTTCCTGACAATGAGCAACAAAAAAAGGTTTCAATACACCGCCAATGTTGAGCATCACAGTTTGTCATCGTTTGCCTTGTGACACATGGTATTTATTATATGCGAGTATGTTTAAACAAGTAGAGATCTCATGAATGTCACATGCATTTATGTGGGGCTCTGTAGTAATTATGGGTGTTTCTGGCATATGAGGTCATAATCTAATAAAAGATCACTATGGAAATAGGCTGTGGGCATGTTGAAGTAGTAGGAGAAGCAATGCGAAGTCAATAGAAATACAGCACTTCACTAATCAAAAAAAAAAAAAAGTTCAAAAGGGAATTAGGTGGCGTGTTTAAGGCAAGCATCACTTTCACTATTGCTCATATTTAAGGTTAAACATTTGTACAAACTCCTACACTATATATTAAACCTCAGGCATGAATGATGCCTCAAATTATGCAGCTTTTTGGGGTGAGATGTGCTGTGACTTTACTGAGACAAAAAAATGCAATCACGTACTGTGCCAGTTTATCCACTTAAAGTATTTGTTGATTCAATGTATATATAAATTGAAGGAATAAATGGAATCTGCACACCAAAAAAAAGAATATAAATACAAAAAAAGTCAAAATTCAATAAGAGTTTTAACTGAAAATATCAAATATACACAGACTAATTCGCCAGTGGTTCCCTTGAGATTTTCCTTTTTTCTTTTTTTTTTAATTAACAAAATTTAAAACATAATACAAAAAAGTCCAAAAACAGACTAGTTCATACACATTTCAAAATTGTTGAGGATAAAATACACAAAAAAGCCTTAGGCTTATTTCCATTGTGGTCCTCGATATCTTAAAAAAAATGGACTGAAACAAATCATTTATGGAGTGAAACTTGTATCACGTTCAGAAACTCAATAAACATCAATGATAAAACCACCATTTTTTTACTTCCTATCTCTTGGATACATCTAGGTAATTTATTCCAAGCAACAGAACTAGTAAATAGAAAAGAATTTGGTTCCTATGGGTTTTTATAAATAAGGTCCATGGTAAACATTAAGTTGACGATACTTGTACGTTTTGTTTTACAACGTAAAAAAAAAAAAAAATACAACAACATTGCGATGTCCAGAAATCAATTTCAATAGTACATTGAGTATTCGACATAGAACTCATGTTTAATGTGATCGTTTCATCCATACATCTACTATAATATAATATACTGTTAGTCCCAAGATTCTTTATGTTAGTGAATAAGAGCATAGATCCGCTATTAATGGTCTGGCGGTAGAACTTTTGTTAAGCGTGTCAGAGATTCTGGGTTCTAATCCACCCTCATATAGCTTTGTTTATTTTTTTTCTTATCAAATCCAAAGATGTTCATCAGTGATTGTATATCAAGAGCAGGGACACATTTGTGAGCATTTTGTTTTGTGATTTCAATGGAACGAATAAAGTCTCCGCAACGGTTAGTGATAGATTGAAGCACCAGATCGCCTCTTATTTAACACAACCGAATGAAATGAATACTCTGCTAATCAACTAAAGATGTTTATTTGTATTAGATACATCTGTACCACGAGAGGTTTCAAAAAGTGGTGGGGACAATATTGACCCTGGCAAAAAGTGATGTCTCACCTGTCCTACACGCAAATTACGCCTATGACCGTGATAATATCAACATGCAATATCACTGACAACTAAAACGTAGTTAAAAAATAAAAACTTTACCAAAATCTCTGTTTTTATTTATATTAGACTGTTTTTAACAAGCCTCTACATGCTGTCATACTTGTGGTTGCCAGATTTCAAGGGTTTAATTCCCCCAATCAGAGCCTTTCTCTTAAAAAGATACATTTCCTGCCTGATGTTTTACTTAGTCTTTGCAATCTGGCAACACTGCACACACGCTCTGTCTACACTGCGCCAATGATGATCTGAAAACACAGACAAACAAGTAAACTGGAGTTTAGCCATCTCCATTTGAGATATTCTGCTTAAATCAAAGCGTCTTTCAGTCAGTCTGTGTTCTGTCACGAGATGCTTGAGCTGTTTATTGCGAACTAAATCTGCCATCAAACCTTCTGTGAAGAACTGTAATAAATCCAAACATGAACCTAAGCATTAATGTCATTATGATCGTGGCTTAAATCTGTTCAGGAGTGTGTGATTATATGTGTGGATACTTATATATGTATATGTATATGCTTTATAGCTGCAAGTTTTTGTTTGTGGATGTATACATACAATTGATAAATGGCTGAAATGTCTAAATTTTTATGCTCCAGCATATATTCTATACTTGAGACATTATGCTTAACATTCTTTGTATTAGAATATATATTGAGTGTTTTTTTCCCTCTTCTATTTTTTGTTTTATTTAGTTTAATTACACTTTTTTTATCATTAATATTTATTTATTTAATTTTTTTTTATTATAATTTAATAATAATTTTTTATTTATAATAATAAACAGATTTTTTTTTTTTTTTTTTTTTTTTTTAAATATAAAATAAATCCAAACATGAATCTCAACTATATTGTTTGTGATTGTGGTTGCGGAATAAATGCATTTACGCAACATCTGTGTGACAATACAAAATCTTTTTTGCTAGAAAAACATTAATGTCATTTGGAATGACTGGAATTACTATTAGGAATTATGTGTTTTTAATTTTTAAGAAATGTTTCTTGTTTTACCAACTTTCATAATGTAGAGAGTGTGTTAATTTACATGATAAACAGCCTAAAAATCAGTACACTAGATGAGGTCAAATAAACCATGCGTATGAGTTGACATTTTGACTCTTGATATGTGCTTATAATTGAAAGAGCAATAATTCTGATGAAATGTAAAAATAATTTCTCAAATAATTTTGAGCAAAATAATTGTGATTATCAATTTAACCATTATGCAGCATGACGAAACTGTGAGTTTGCATAGGCTAAGTCGCAGCGATCATCGTGAACAGATCATCTCTTCCGCTTTACTACTAGTTAGTGGCACATTTCTCATGGTCAAGTATATTTTCTTTGGAAAATGTGAACATTTAGTTTAGGATAAAATGAATAATTACTCTTTTGTATAATACAAACTGCACTCTTTGGTTTTCCCCATGTGTTTTAAATTTCTTTTGAAAACGCATGACACTTTGGTGAGCAGCGCTGTACCTGCGAGTGTGCGAGGAATGGTGAGCAGCGTGTTGTGCACCAGCGGATCATCAGCAGAGTTCACCAGCAGCAGAGGCACGTTTATCTGCAACACAACAAGAAAAGCTAGTCATAAACAGAGCGAACACACAGGAATTTCCTTAGACTCTCTACGGTTATTCACTAAACTCTATTAGTATTTTACTCACATTATGAATGTAATGAACACAGCTCTCCTTCTCGTAGTACTCCTTCAGAGAGTTGTGTCCATGGAATTTTCTATAAAACAAATTGACATCCTTCTATACGAGGAATATGGATACAGCATCTGGAAACTTTTGTACTGAAACTATATTTGAATATTCATTCCCCAAATTTAGATATATATAATATATAATTTATTATTCTAGGTTCATTTATAAATATACTACTGTTCATTTTTAATTAATGTTCAGAGTACATTAATGCTTACAAATGTTAAAAGCATTTGAATATATGCAAAATGTAATATTAACTCTTTCCCCGGCAGCGTTTTTTTTTTTTTTTTTTGAACTTTCAAAAATTTCATGGCCCCCAAAATATTTGTTGTATAAATATCTGTACATGTAATATATATAAAGAGAACAGAGCCTCTGCTTTTAAACAAACAAACAAACAAACAAAAAATTGTATTCTAGGTTCATGCAATCTTTTATCAACACTTCAATGTGGGTAAAATTCATTAAAAAAAACAACATTTTGAACAAAAAGCTGAGAAAATCACTTTTTTCCCCAAAGACTACAATGTACATAAGCAATGCTTTTATCTGTTTCTTCTTCACCTGTTGATCCGGAGATTCTCTGTGTAACAGATGTGTAACAGCGCCCCCTAATGTATAACAGTGTAAACTCGGAAAGACTAAAAATTCTGTCAATGACGGGGAAGTGTTGTCTCATTATAAATGATGGAAAATTCCGCCAATGACAGGAAAGAGTTAAATTGTTCATTGTGATGTTCACTGTTAATGAATTTAACCTTATTGTAAAGTTCTTATTAAATCATAGTGAGGCTAACAGCATACGTATTTTATGTGTTAACAATAGCTGTCGTAAACATGGTATTCTATAAATAACAGCACAAAACATTCTTTGACAAAGCTGAGTGAAGATTTATTTTAGATTCACACCCCCTAAAAACAGTACATACTATGTGTGTGTGATCACAATTCTCAAGTGTCAAAATGTTTCTTGTCTCTGTTTCACAAGACGGACAAAAATCACATTTAGCAACTGACCTCATGATGTTGTCGTCGATCTGCATGAGGGAAGTGGCGGTATAGAGCCGGCTCAGATCTGCATCCACCATTTTAGTGGAGCCCACACCGAATAAGACGCTCCTGTTGAACCACAAAAAGAAACGCTTTGCTGACTCTGTTCAAATGGCAACGCAGTGGTTAGATTTGTATACTCTTACCACTCAGAAGGCAGTAAATTTATCTTGTTTTTGTGTCATCACAGACAGCATTACTGTAAGTTATTCTCCTAATGACTTGATTGCAAAAGAACATGTGAGCTCATAACAGTTTCAGGAGAAGAGTGAATATCACAGCCGGCCACTCAACACCGCTCACTGCGACGTCTGTCAAGGTTCAATGCCGAGGACAGGGTGAACAGTACCTGTGGGACAAAATGATCTTCTTCATGTTGTCAGCCATCAGGAAGTTATAGAAACGACGGCACTGGTCCCACTGCAGAAACGTCTCCTGAGCCCTGAAATAAAACACACACACACACACACCACAGAATAAGAAAACTGTCTTTCTTTCATACTTTTAAATTTTATGATGCCTAAATTCACTTGCAGAATTGAAAGAAATAGCTAAATAAATAGAGAAAGAAAGAAATAGATAGATAGATAAATACATTTATTTAAAAATGATTTATCTTTTTTATTTATCTTTATCTATTGATTTCGTTATAAATCTATTTATTTATTATATATATATATATATATATATATATATATATATATATATATATATATATATATGTATTTAAAATAGATATATATAATATAAATGAAAGAAATATAATAAAAAGATACATCTTTTTATTATATATATTTTAAATACACATATATACACATCTTTATTATATATATTATCTTTTTATTATATTTAATAAAAAATGTAAAAAGAAATTAATTATAAAATATTTAAATATAAAAAATGTATACATATTAAAGAAGTATAATATATAAAAAAAATATATAAAAATATCAACTATATGTAATTTTAAATATATATATAAAATGTACATATATGTGTATTTAAAATAGATATATATAATATAAATGAAAGAAATATAATAAAAACATACGTCTTTTATTATATATATTTTAAATACACACATATATACACATCTTTATTATATATATTATTTTTTATTATATTTAATAAAAAATGTAAAAAGAAATTAATTATAAAATATTTAATTATATAAATTGTATATATATATATATATATATTTAAATATAAAAAATTATATATATATATATATATATATATATATATATTAAAGAAGTATAATATATAAAAAATATATATCAAATATATAAAAATATTAAATATATGTAATTTATATATATAAAATGTATATATATATATATATATATATATATATATATATATATATATATATATATATATATATATATATATATGTGTGTGTATTTAAAATAGAAATATATATATATATATATATATATATATATATATATATATATATATATATATATATAGATATATATATATAATATAAATGAAAGAAATATAATAAAAAGATACGTCTTTTTATTATATATATATATTTTAAATACACACATATATACACATCTTTATTAAATATAATAAAAAAGATAATATATAATAAAAAATGTTAAAAAAAATATTTAATTATAAAATATTTAATTATATAAATTGTATATATATTTAAATATAAAAAAATATATAAATTATATATATATATATATATATTTTTTTTTATATATATATATATATATATATATATATATATATATATATTTAAAAAAGAAAAACTTTAAGGGTAAAAGATGGTGAAATATGGATTTTTTAGAGCTAACTGCGACTTTATCTCACAATTCTGATTTCATGACTACCGATTGTAAGTTTATATAGAAAAAAAATGTGAATTTCTGAATTGCAAGAGAAAATTATGCAATTACCTTTGTTTAGCTTCATGAAAAACTAAATTAATAATACAAAAAAGAAATTACATTTTAAGTGGACCTTGAAAATAATAAAAAAAATAATACGCTAATAATATTACAAATAAGTATGACATGCATGAGCCCTTTAATATCAATTCCAGCTAAATTCATAAGGTGCATTAAAAGGGATCTTGAGTATAATAATCTGGCAGATAATCGGGCAGAGCAGATTAGCAGGGGCTTTATAGATTCAGTAATCCTGTCTGAAGGCAGAGCTAGACGGTTTGGCAGCAAGCTGTAGAAAAACCCAGCAGAGCTCCTGGCAAACAGAACAGAATTACTGAAGTCCAAACACATCCACTGCATTCCAGAGCTGCTTCATCACATGCTTCCTCTCTGACAGTGATGTTCTGTGTTTAGCTCTTAGACATGTTGCTATGGTGATCTTTAGTGTTGACATGTCAACATTAGCTGCGTCTCATTTCGGAGGCTGCGTCCTCCAGAGGTCGCATTTGTAGACTGCATGTGTCATCAAGTTTGTCTTATTTAAGAAAAGGAACCGTGATAAAATTGACTGTTATTCCTCGTGAGGTGTAAAACACTGTAATTTCTTTCTTAATTTGCAATCTAACACTTACTTTTTGCTACTTTTTTTTATGATTATCAATGTTAAAAACAGTTGCTGCTGTAAATTTCTACACAAGTTCAAAAGAACTGCAACAGAAATCTCTTGTAAGATTATAAATGAAACTTTATTGATTTAATGTATCCTTGGTGAATAAAAGTATTCATTTCTTTCATCTAACTGACTCCGAACTTCTGAATTACATTTATAATTTATGTCCAGATGATGCTTGTTCCTCATTTAATATGTTGAAATAAAGGTGCTTAGTACATCTGACTTCCTTCTGAACATCCCCTGGAAATTCTCACACTGTTTATGTCACTTCGATATTTAAAGAGTGCCATTAGAGAGGCAATATTTATGCTAACAGACACACATGTACAAACACAGTGTGTTTACTTTCAGGCAATATGCAAATGTCAAGTGGAGGAAACAGGTGGACACAATACTGAAACCATCTGTGCCTCTTTTAAATAACTAAGTACAATGTACACACTGTTAGTTCTTATCTCGAGTTCAGTCAGTCCACTGACAGCAGCAGTAAAACGGTCCAACTCGTACCCAAAGCAAGCTGGCAGCATTTTCATCAGTCAGGGAACAGAGCGGCTCACCTTAGTGCACTGTAGCCCTGGCACACGCTAACACAGCACAGCACCCGCTCCTGGTTGGTGCGGTTCTCTCCCAGGAACTTGCAGACGATATTTCCCCCCAGACTGAAGCCAACCACAATAAGTTTGGTTTGGGGATATGTTTTTTTGATGAAGCCCACCATTGCTGCGAACTCCCACGTACAACCTGTGGAAAAAGAAAAATGTATTTATATAAGAAAATATATATTGTATATAAGAAAACAATCATAAAACACAACAAGAAGTTGATTAGTCAGCAAAAGTGACTAGTTTAGCATTATAAAATGAATAATTATATCTCTAAAATCTGATCAAATAAAACCTGCTAGAACAAAACAAATAAAAATCACATAAAAATAAAAATCATAAAATAAAAAAAATAAAAAATCAAATTAAATAAAATTATCAGTTTATTTTATCAGTTTTTATTTTAATTAGATGTAATTTTATTTTTTTAGCAGGTGTGAAATTTTATTTTATGATTTTTATTTTTATGTGATTTTATGTTATTACAGTTAAATAAAATAAACTGATAAAATTAATTAAATTATATTTATTTAACTGTAATAAAAACATAAATTCACATAAAAATAAAAATCATAAAATAAAATTTCACACCTGCTAAAAAATAAAATTACATCTAATTAAAATAAAAACTGATAAAATAAACTGATAAAAATTTTACTTAGATTTTTTTTTTAATTTATCAGTTATTTTATTTTATTGGTTTTCATTTTAATTACATGTCATTTTATTTTTTAGCAGGTGTGAAATTTTATTTTATGATTTTTATTTTTATGTGATTTTGTGTTATTACAGTTAAATAAATATAATTTAATTAATTTTATCAGTTAAATTATATCTATTTAACTGTAATAAAACAAAAATCACATAAAAATAAAAAATAAAATAAAAATTCACACCTGCTAAAAAATAAAATTACATCTAATTAAAATAAAAACCTATAAAATAAAAACATTTATTAAAAAAAATTATCAAATTAAATAAAAACTGAAAAAATTAAATTATATTTAACTGTAATAAAACAAATTCACATAAAAATATAAATCATAAAAATAAAATAAAAATTCACACCTGCTAAAAAATAAAATGACATCTAATTAAAATAAAAACCAATAAAAAAATAACTGATGAAATTTAAAAAATATATATATCAAATTAAATAAAAACTGATCAAATAAACTGATGAATTTGATTAAATTATATTTATTTAACTGTAATAAAAACACTATAAGATTCAGGCTCACTTAGATTATTTCTTTATTCAATTACTTATAAAGTGCCTAATTCTTTCATAGTATCACTCCACAAATATGATGTTTCCTGGATAAACACATTTGTTTAACCAACTCTGTGGTAAGGCAAGATGTGCTTCCTCCTTAAAAACACATTAAAATTAGGGCTGTCATCGCTAACGCATGCAATTAATTCAAAATACTTAACATGTTAAAATAATTTACGCAAATAAATGAATGAAGCATGTATGAAATGGTGTCATTAACGTAATTTATGTCACGCAGTTAGATGATCTTAGAAGTCAGGAGTTTATCACACACATCTACAATGGTTCTGTAACCCAAGAGGAAACTTCTGTTCGAACCCGATTTTGCTTCTCTGTTTGCGATCAGATCATTTTAAGCCGCTAATCCCCAGGAAAGTTTAGTCCAATGATCCAGTAAGTAAATTCATTCAAACAACCAGTCCAAAAAAGTGCCAATGTAAAGAAAACCAGGTTTATTTCATCAGAGATGGCAGAGAGAAAAGTGACTCACGGCCAGTTTTCAGTGAATTATTAATTTCAGTGTGTGTTTCGCTTTAAAACATGAGCTCTGTCATATTCTGTGATTGTTTCTCAACAGAATTTTTCTGTGTGAAATACAGACTGAACAGAATGACAAAACATCCCACCACTGGCCAGATGATACGCAAACTACGTTTCTCGGCTGGATAAAGCAAACCAGCGTCTTGCTAGTAAAGTTTTGATGGATACTAACTGTAATGAAGGTAAAGACGACTGAGGTGACATACAGGAATTATACAGTAAGCACACGTAAGTCCGTTATATTGATGCACAAACAAACCATGTAGATGCTCTCTCGATGACCTGATCACACAGACACATTTCAGTACATTCACGTTGTTTCCACACAAATTCAGGATAATCTTTGGATTTGTCATGTGTGTGTTGCTGTGTTAAGTAATTCTGAATGGATCTATATACTGTAGTAGGTATATGCAGTCAGGTCAAGGCGGTTGGTTTAGGTTTAGTTTTTTTTTTTTTTTGGGCATCTCCATGTGGTCCTGTTTTGTATCAAACCTTGACATGTCTAAAATGTAAACAAGCTCTAAAAAGCTAAATTATATTTTTTCTAATCTATTGACAGCCCTAATTTAAATAGAATATCATGACATAATTTAAAGTTAAGTATCATCTAGTAACAACCTACACATCCCAGCATAAACGCTTCCCATAAATTATTTGTTATTAAAGTGGCTACGTTCACAAACCACTAAAATTTGAATAGAAAAGCATTTACAGCGAGAGGATTTGTGAGTGTGCTGAACTTAACACTGGACAAAAAGCACGTCTGTTTGGCCATTGCGTTCAAGAAAACAACCAATATGTTTGTGATTGGCTACAATGCTCAATGCAGCAAAACACATTGTAAAGAGAAACCTTTGACGCTCTCAAGAGCACAAACACTAAATCGGTTTCACCAATATGCTATTATTACAGAGAAAACTGATCCTAGACCAGCAGTTATGGGCAGTTCTTCCCTCTAAAAGCAATCAGAAGCAGCATCTGGCAGTGATAATTGAGTGAGAAAATTTCCATATTAGTCTCAAGTCCGTGGACAGGGGAAGGTAAGCCTCGCCCAGCCTTACACACGCTCCGCATATGGTCATAATCCATAAAAGTCTCGTACCATAGGTGAACATGCGAGGAGAGGTGAGCTCAATGTTCGGCAAGGCCCCGAGGTGATTGAGCACAGCACAGCGGTAGCCCTGTTTCTGCGAATGGTCCACAAAAGTGCGGATATAGTGCTTCTCACTGTGGTTCCCAATGCCAGGACAAATGACCATGGTGACGTCCTCTGTGAAACCAACACAAATCATTTGCTATGGAAGATATTACACATGTAGACAAATACAAATGCAAATGTATGCTTGAGTTGTTCAATATTAACAAACAAATGCTGTGTTTATCTTTTCTTTTCCAGGTAATGTGTCACATTACTGGCATAGAGCAAACAACTGCACAATACACTGTTTGTATAACAACATAGCTGCATAAACTGGCATTGACATAACGCAATAGCACAGATGCATGTTTTATTTGCTATGAATTGTATTTTATCTTAAATAAAAAAAACTTTAACTTTAAAAAAAAAAAATCCTGGTCTTATTTTGTGCAATTGCTATTTCAAATTGTTTAAATATGTTTGCAATTAAAAAAAAAAAGAAAGAAAGAAAAAAGTGAGAACTTTTTCTAAATAATATCCTGTTTTACTCATAAAGGTCACATTACAGAACTAAAATGGTTGAACATGGCATTTCACATTGATCTTTTTATGGCCGCTGATTTAATATCTCTTCTTCAGGAGAACGATGAGTAAGCAAACTATTCAAATGTCATTTAAGTGATACTTCCTCCTTGAACCTGAACGCAGGATCAGGTTTCCACATATCAGTGTAGCGTTACAGACTAAATGCACCGAACGACGTGGCACTGACCTCCGGACTGATGATCCGCCAGGGGTTCAAAGAGGTCAAAAGTTGCCGTGGCCCCGTCCTGCATGGGCAGGTATTTGCGCAGGCCGAAAGGGTGTGGTGAACTGACCCGACCCAACTTTCCATAGAGGGCTGTCTGCAGATGACCGCTTTTACCCCATAGCAGAGGAGGAATGTACCTAGAATATGAAACAAAATCTCAGGTTTACACAGTGGTACATGGTTTGATTTTGTGCCCAACTAAAAACCTGGTGGCCTATAGTCAGCTCAGATGAGAATTAATCAAAACACAAACACAATAGGTGTCATTTGGAAAAACAAAAGAAACTGCTGTCGATGCAATGGTTAAGATTGTGTTTCTAGGTTCATGTTTCATCAAAAGTATACATACTGAGTATGCATATTTTTCTGATGATTAATAACAGTTAGTGTAACGGCCCACATTGCAATTGCTTTAGGCTTGTATCTGGGTCTGTGTACTAACAGCAGGCACCGGGACAGGTCACAGGCATGCAACATCACAGTTATGTAATAGTCCCGCCCACCAATTAGGCTTTAACCAATTACATACTGACCCTTTGCTAAGCTGGTAGGTTGTCGGTGTAACAGACTCATAGGAATGAATTGGATATGTCTGTGAAAAACATTTTTTTTTTGGTGAAATGTGCTCATGTAATGGATATTACACTTGTGTGGGCAGGATGAAGTAAAACAGTGCAAAGCCTTTTTATCAGCGGTTTGTCTTTAAAGAAAACACTGTGATAAAAACTGCAGAGGACTGAATTAGAGAAAGGTGAAACTGAAAAACCTTCATTTTATAGTGATTATAATAAGTGAACAAAACCATTTGTCAGTGTGGTTCTGTGAAGGGCGTAGTTACTTCTCAAATCATGCATAACTAATACATAATAAAATAATACTCTACTGTTCAAAGGGTTGGGATCAGTACTTTTATTCGGCAAAGACAGATTAAGTTTATCAAGACCTTTACAATGTTACAGAGCTCTCAAATAAATGCTGTTCTTTTGAACTTTCTGTTCATTAAAGAATCTTGAGAAACAAACGCATCTCAGTTTCCACAAAATATTAAGCAGCACAATATTGGCATTTATAATAAATGTTTCTTGAGCAGCAAATCATCATATTAGAATGATTTCTGAAGGATCATGTGACACTGAAGACTGGAGTAATGATGCTGAAAATTCAGCTTTGATCACAGGAATAAATTAAATATATTTAAACAGAATTTTTTTTAACTAATATTTCACAATATTACAGTTTTTACTGTATTTGTGATCATATTAATTCGCTCTTGGTGAGCATAAGAGACTTTCAAAAGCACACAAAAGCTGATAAATGCACTAAATAAAAATTGTACTGAACCATAAATAAATAATACATGAATATTAAGTAATATTACATTAATTTACATTGATTGCAGCTAATGCAATTATCATTACTGATGTTATAAATGTCTATTTAGGAATAAGGGCTGACGTGATTTTTAATTAATAGCATGAACTTCAAGATTTATTTTACATTTGAAAAAGAGAAAATTAAAGGTGCAGTGAGCAATTTCGGAGAAACTATTAAAAGTGGATCAGACCGAGCACCACAACACTCTTGTAGCCAATCAGCAGGAAGGGGCGTGTCCACTCATGATGAGGGAGGAGAGAGAGCCAATCAGCAGTAGGGGGCGTGTCTACTTGTGATGACGGAGGAGAGAGAGCCAATCAGCAGTAGAGGGCGTGTCTACTCGTGATGAGGGAGGAGAGTGAGCCAATCAGCAGTAGGGGGCGTGTCTACTCGTGATGAGGGAGGAGAGAGAGCCAATCAGCAGTAGGGGGCGTGTCTACTCGTGATGAGGGAGGAGAGAGAGCCAATCAGCAGTAGGGAGTGTGTCTACTTATAATGGGGGAGGAGAGAGAGCCAATCAGCAGTAGGGAGTGTGTCTACTTATAATGGGGGAGGAGTGAGAGTAAGCTAATCAGCAGTAGGGGGCATGTCAACTCATGATGGGGGAGGAGAGAGAGTGAGCCAATCAGCAGAAGGGGGTGTGTCTACTCATAATGGGGGAGGAGAGAGAGTGAGCCAATCAGCAGGAGGGGGCGTGTCCACTCATGATGGGGAGGGGAGAGAGTGAGCCAATCAGCAGTAGGGGGCATGTCTACTCGTGATGAGAGAGCGCCAATCAGCAGTAGGGGGCGTGTCTACTCATAATGGGGGAGGAGAGAGAGTGAGCCAATCAGCAGGAGGGGTGTGTCCACTCATGATGGGGGAGGAGAGAGTGAGCCAATCAGCAGGAGGGGGCGTGTCAATTCATGAAGGAGGGAGAGAACGCACAGCTGGTATTGTATCGATACTGCAGAAATATCGATATTTTTGACAACACTAACTGGACCTTTAATTTGCATCTTTTTTGAGTAGTTTGAGTCACTATTTTATTTATTTTATTATTTATTTTTGGCATTTTTGCCTTTACTATGACAGGACAGCAAGTTGACAGGAAGCGAAGTTGGAGAGAGAGAGAGGGGGGACGGGATTGGGAAAGGTCCACAAGCCGGGACTCGAACTCGGGACGCCCGAAGCGACAACTGTGCTATATTTTAGGCTATTGGCGGCGACACTGAGTCACTATTAATAATGCCTCTGCAACATTATTTTACAGATAAAAGGATAAAAACCCATCTAAGTTGCTATAGCAGAATGAATCATGAGACATTTTGAAATGTTCAATAATCTGTAAAGGTTCCAATACATCAAATTTTAAGCATATTTCCTCGAATTACCAAGTGATATCAAAAAACTCTGCAATATTACTGTTCGAACATGTAACTTTTGGGAATATTGCCATTTGAGACAACATTTCACTTTCAGCGTCACCATTATGAGAGATAAAATTACTGTTTGGAGATGCAACACAACTCCTTTCTAAGAACATCACTGTTTTGAGCTGTAACAATCAATAATATTCGTTTTCATTGGCAATGAATCAACTTGGCCCTCCTTTTCTCTAATACCTACAGGCATCCAGACCACTTAAACCATGTTCATTTAGGCTGTTTTTAGCCTCCACAAAGTGAGACTAAAAGCAGCGGTAAAAAAAAGTCCACTGAACATCTTCCACATCTTTCCTTTCTCACTGTCACTGCGATCTATCCCACACCTCCTGAAGTATTACATAACATGCTCTCACAATACAGCCTCATAATCAGTGTCTATTATATGTGATTATCCTAAAATATCAGATATACGTGAGATATTTGAGGAACGAAAGCCTGGCTGGTTTAATCTGCTCACCGGGACACGGTCAAATAAGAAGACAAGAGGATCAGCGTAGGGAGCTTTACCATAAAAACAAGACATTTGAGGTCAGTTAAGTTCAGAAAACACTAGGGCAGATAAATTAAGCACCATAATGCAAACTCGCTTTAAATAACCAGGAATGTTGACAAACAAGGCTTGAGTGTTACTTAACAACAGAACTGACTAGAAACAGGCTTCTTTTTTTGTTCTTGAACCATTCCTCTCTCTGTTGACTGAGCTGCAGTCATCCGCAAGCATAAACGATAAAAAAACAAGCAAGCATGCAGCGGCAGGGCTGCGTTGGCGTGACACGCCTAATAATGTTCCAAAGTCCAGACCCACAATGCAACATCACAAGCATGCACGACTATTATCAGTGCTTGAAAAAATAACCTTCAGATCTTCAAACGCAGAACTCTCTAAAGCGGGTTATTTTCTTAAAAGGCGTTTTGCTAGACAATCCTCTAGCCAAACAAACATGGGGAAAGTTAATTGTGGCACTGAAGAGATAAGGATACGTACGGACAATGGGCAGCATTTTATCGATTGATCTCTCGGCCCCTAGTGTAGTAGCTGTACTGGAAAATAATGATTACATAACCAGCCGGGGAGTCACTTTGGATTACAAAAGAAACACCCACCCAGCACGGTGCAACAGAAATATGCCATGCGTATCACAACTTCGGAGGTCAATGCGTGCAAAACGGCCTCCAGAAGACATGTTTCTCATTTTAATTGCAGATTCTGTGCTGCAACATGAAATGTGAATTACCATCACGTGGAATTGAAACATTAATATTGCCAGTGGCTTGATAAATCACCCTGTCAAGTGTATTACACACTATACAATAGCAGTGCAGGTACACAAACATTTCTGCTGATGTTAGTGGAAAGACACGCTTTGTCTTGGCCTTATGTAAACAGTATAATAACCATATGTCGTTTCGGCTTCAACAATAAATTCTTGAAGCAACACCTCACTGTTTGCATGAACTCTCGTCATGCCATTTGAACATGAAAAAGGCTCAATTTCATGAAAATCTGTATACTAAACACCTTCCAAGAATGTCTGACACGACTGATCTAGCAATATGGCAAATGCACGAAAGCATTTTGCATTTATAGCACATTGTGAATATTACTACTATAATACTAGTTTGTTTAATGCGGTTCTGACACTTTCAAACTTCATCTAGAAGTGTCAAAACCATAACTGAACAACAACTGTACCCTTAAAGCTGCATGTCTACTTGAACATTCATTTTGTATGTTTTCTCTTTGTCCTACTTTGCATTATAGTTTAGGTAGTTATACATGTGATTTTAAAGACTGTTGACAAAAAAATACTGTGGTACAGTGTTTTTATTAACAAACTATTAAAAATGTTGATTAAAAAAGTACTGTGGTACAGTTCAGTGTTTTTATTTTTAACTAAAACTATTAAAAATAGTCTTTGTTAATTAAAATAAAGCTGAAATAAAATAAAATATAAATATTAAATTTAAAAATTAGAAATGTGGCCATGCAACTAACTGAAATAAAATAGGTTTAATTATTAAAATGACATATACATATATACATATATATATACATATATACATATATACATATATACATATATATATATATATATATATATATATATATATATATATATTAGAATTTGATCAAAAATACAGTAAAACAGTAATATTGTGAAGCATTTTTAGAATTTAAAATAACTGTTTTCTATAGAATATATTTTAAAATGTAATTTATTCCTGTGATCAAAGCTGAATTTTCAGCATCATTACTCCAGTCTTCAGTGTCACATGATCCTTCAGAAATCATTCTAATATGTAGATTTGCTGCTCAAATTATTATCAATGTTGAAAACAGTTGTGCTGTGTAATACTTTTGTGAAAATTGTGATACATTTTTAAAAATTCTTTGAGGAACAGAAAGTTCATCAGAACAGCATTTATTTGAAATAGAAACCCAACATTATAAATGTCTTTAGTGTCACTTCTGATCAATTTTATGCGCCCTTGTTGAATGAAAGTATTAATTACCTTTTGAGTGGTAGTGTATATTTTAGTAAGTGATTCTAGGAGCACCGCATTAGTCTTGGCAACAATGTGCTAAAAGCAGTGCAGTTTCAGGAACAGCCTCTAAGCTATTCTGGGATGTGGTTTACACAGTAACTGCAGTGAAATGATAATCCAAACTGTCATACTCACTCTTTGGTCAGGATAGGACAGGACTTGAGCAGGAAGTGGTTGAGTGTTGTATCCTGGTAAGTGAGGTCTGGTGGAGCTGTGGGGCTTTTCAAGTTTAGGCACCGGACGATGACGTACAGAACTGTGGCCACCGCCGCCAACTTCATGCCGTCAAACATCGCGGGCATCTCCGGTGCCACCGTGTATACCTCCGAATCGTGAGTGTTCATGTTTGCGCTGAAAATAAACAATAACAGACTGATGAATAAACAAGGACGATCTATTAGATCACATGACGTTACATGAGGATCTATCGGCAAGATCTGGTTTGAACTATTCCAATGTGCAGTCAGACAAATACAAAACTATGGAAGCTTGTTTCTGCCGCGGAATAAAAAAATAAAAGATAATTGTGACTTTTTATCTCGCAATTCTGACTTTTTTCCTCAGAACTGCATTATAAAAATTCACAATTGCGTTATAAAGTCAGAAATGCAAGGTATAAACTCGCAATTGTCTTTTTTTCCCCTCACGATTGCGACTTTTTATCTCACAATTCTAATTTTTTTCTCGCAATTGCAAGTTTACATCTCGCAATTCTGACTTTTCTCATAACTGTGTTATATAAACTCACAATTGCGTGATATAAAGTCAGAATTGCAAAATATAAACTCGCAATTCTGCTTTTTTTCTTGCAATTGCAAGTTTATATCATGCGATTCTAACTTTATAACTCACATTGCAAGTATATACACAATTATGAGAAAAGTCCGAATTGTGAGAAATAAACTCGCAATTGTGAGAAAAAAAAGATTTGTGAATGTAGATCTTGCAATTCTGACTATATCTCGCAATTGCAAGTTTATTTCTCACAATTCTGACTTTTCTCATAATTGTGGATATACTTGCAATTGCGAGTTATAAAGTTAGAATCGCATGAGTTCTGAGATAAAAAAAGTCAGAATTACGAGATGCAAACCCGCAACTGCAAGTTATAAAGTCAGAATTACGTGATCTAAACTCGCAGTTCTGCTTTATTCTTGCAATTGTGAGTTTCTCTCTTACAATTCTGACTTTACAACTTGCAATTGCGATTTTATATAAAGCAGTTCTGAGAAAAAAAGTCAGAATTACTGAGATGTAAACCCGCAATTGCAAGTTATAAAGTCAGAATTGCATGATCTAAACTCACAATTCTGCTTTTTTCCTCGCAATTGCGAGTTTATATCTCACAATTCTGACTTTATAACTTGTAATTGCAAGTTTATAAAACGCAGTTTTAGAAAAAAAGTCAGAATTGCGAGAAAAAAAATTCACAATTATTACCTTTTTAATTTTTTATTCAGTGGCAGAAACAAGCTTCCATACAAAACAGCAGGCTTGCCCTCGACCAAAGATTTTTTTTAGTCGACTGGCAGTTGTTCATTAAAGCTATAAGTCGAGTAGTCCCACGATTATTATATTAATTTACAAATGCTTGGCTACTAATATGTTTCAAACGAGGTCAATGAATGATAGGCGAACATTTGGATTTCTTGCCAGACATAATTACCACAAAGACCAGCCGTGTTTAACGCTTTGTCCGTCATGACCATGTGACTTTGCAACTTTCTGTTGAATTTTTTTTCTGTGACAAACCAACTAATTACAATTTGGTTGACCAAGTCTCTTCTCATCAACTAAGGTTTGGCCCGTTCACACCAAGGATGATAAATATAATGATAAAGATATAATCGTTCTGAACACTAAAGAATAGCAGAGTCCACGCCACAACTATAACGTTAACGGCACAGAGAAACGATGCCGCTGGAATCACTTTCATTTTTTTCCAGCTGATGAACGATAAAAGCATGACATTGAATCCATTCTGATTTAAGAGCTTGAGCATTCAAAGCAGCAGTGCGTGCTTATAATAAAACAGAATGATATCATGCATTGGTGTGGACACTAATATAATTATTGTTATAGTTATCTTTATTAATTATCGTTCTTGGTGTGAACAGCCTCATAGGGGGAAGCCATACAAACAAAAGCTAGCTGATAAGAGAAACTGATGGAGTCACTTACTTTGTAGGTTAGATGGGTTACTTGAATGTGATCTCGTATTAATCTCTGATGAAGAGTGAGGATTTTAGGTCACAGTGATCTGGTCAATTCTTTCAGGGAGGGAAAGAAAGAACAGTGACGTGCATTAGAAACAATAAGATTAGATAAGGTCGATTACACTAACAGTGTCAAGCACCAAGCCCGTGTTAATTACTTAACAAGCAGCTGTATACCTTTTAAAGGAATAGTTCATCCAGTTCTCATCCTCATGTCAATACAAAAATATCTTTCTTCAGAGGAACACAAAAGAATTATTTGTGACAGAATGTCTAAGCTGCCTTTTTCCATATAATGAAAGTGAATGATGACCATTGCTTAGGATTATTGTAAATAACTGTAAAACTAAAACCATAAAAACACTGTTGGTAATTAAAGTAAAAGAAACGTTAACTAAAAAATAAGAAATAAAAAAAGTGTTTTATTTAGTATAACTTAGGGATGCACCGATATGACAATTTTGGCCGATACCGATAACCGATAATTCTTTATATTTGAAGCCGATATATTGGCCGATAGATCTAAATCAAAATTTTTATATAATTTTTGAGAGCCTGATTACAAAAACAGAAGTCTAACCATTAAAAGCCATGTCCCAAGCACACAATTATAATATGGTATAATGCCTATATGACAGACTTGTACATTACACTTAACTGTATTTTCCTTTTTGAAGTGATTTCAATCATATTTCAAGCAATTCAAAACCATCATGGCGGACAGTGCACATCTGAAGTGTCTCGGCTGAAGGAAATAATC
Source organism: Ancherythroculter nigrocauda (assembly GCA_036281575.1). Classification (NCBI taxonomy): domain Eukaryota; kingdom Metazoa; phylum Chordata; class Actinopteri; order Cypriniformes; family Xenocyprididae; genus Ancherythroculter; species Ancherythroculter nigrocauda. The sequence continues at coordinate 55,516,884 of VTFQ01000004.1, forward strand.
CATTATTCATCAGCTTTAATATATACTGGCCAAATTTTCTTATCTAACTGATAACAATAACATTAAAAATTAACATATATGGTGACCGATATGGTGACCGATATACCGTGCATCCCTAGTATAACTTGATGAACTGAACTTTATAAACTATACAGATTTGTTTTTAAAAAACTAATAGAAAAAGACAAATACACAAATACAATGGCTAAAAATGTAACTACAATTAAAATTAAAACCACTTCAAAATATTAATAAAAACTATAATAGTATCTTAATTATACATGGCTGTCAACCAAGAATTTTTGTTGAATATTGACTTAAATCTGATCATATGGCTTCAAACAACGTTTCCTTCTGTATTTTAAAGAAATCAGGCAGGTCGGAAATGACATGAAAATGAGTAAAAAAAAAGGCACAATTTTCATTTGTGGGTGAACTAGGGCTGTCAAACGATTAATCGCGATTAATTGCATACAAAATAAAAGTTTGAGTTTGTATAATATATATGTGTGAGTACTGTGTGTAATTAATATGTTTATATAAATACATGCAAATTAATGTATATATTTAAGAGAAATATGTTATGTACAAAATATATTTATATATAATATAAATTATATAAAAATATAAATAAATACATATACTTGTAAATATTTCTCAACTATATACATGAATGTGTTTGTATTTTATATACATAATAATTACACACAGTACTCCTACATATATTAGGCAAACTTTAGCAAAACGATTAATTGTTTGACAGCCCTAGGGTGAACTATCCCTTTAAAAGACTCATTTATGACTCACATAAGCACTGAACACCCTCCTCAAATGATGCCCAAAAGGTTATCTTCACAACATTGATGTTAGATAAGGACTAAAGCATTTAAGTGTTAAATCTGACTTGTGTACGTGATTTGAGTGCTAAATTAAATTAAAGGAAATTTCTCGATTTCAGTTAGATAATCTTAAGGCACAGGGTACTTGATCTAACCCTGCTAACTCAGGTAGACGTCAATTTTTAATCATGAGGAAATGCACCGGTCAACCTGATTCCCTGAGACCATGCTCGGTCTTAACATGCATTAAAGTTCACTACATGTGATTTTGTCCGCTGATTAAAAGAGGAAGACTGTATTTGTTTTGTATCCCTCCATCCATGAGATTGTGCTGTGTTAAATTAATCTGAATGAATAAAATGAATGTAATCGTACATTATACAGCAAATACATCCAGCAGTATTCACTGATCAAAAGATAATCCAGGGCAATCCAAATTTGGCGTTTAATCTCGTGTGAGAGCAAGGATCATCTTGAAGAGAAATATAATTAAATATATACAATTTTGTTTTACCAAATTTCATTAATAACATCAACAAACGTGATTAAAAAATGCTGTATAACATTCAAAAACGTCAGCGTAATAAAACTGCTTTGCATTGTTCATATAATTCATATTTTAAATATGTTTAAACACATAACGGATAGATGGAAGCACATATATATATATATATATATATATATATATATATATATATATATATAATAATTATTGAATATATATATATATATATATATATATATATATATATATATATTATATATATGTTCAATTATTTCACTTTAATGGCAATGAAAAGGACTTATTAATTGCCATTGAAGTGAAATTAATGAACCTAAACATACAAGCTTGATAAAAATGCTCATTTTATAAGAAAATTTCAGACAGCACTTAGAGGCTTTTGCATCTGAAGTCTTCATATATATATATATATATATATATATATATATATATATATATATATATATATATATATATATATATATATATATAAAAACAGATCAGCAGAAATATATAGTGTTTGTATATACACACTATTTAAACGTATTTATATAGCATTTGTTGTAATTCTCTATTTTAATATGAAAAATATCATTGTATAACCGTATTAATTTAGTGTAATGGAGTAATAAAACATATTACGCAATGAGAATCAGCAATAAAAATAATGGAAATAGTAAAAACTCAAGGTTGGATTACAGTAATGAGAATGGAGAAGTAAAATCTGATTAACTGTCATCAAACAGAATTCATTTTCACACACAAATATATATTTATATTGAATTTAGAAAGAAAAATAAATTACCTGGACATGCTCTCATTATTGTCAGAAATGATAAAGGTGTTAAACACCAAAAAATATTCATCAGAGTATAATTAAAGCATGGAAACACACACTTCATGATGTTGTTATGATGATCGTGACTGGTGATTTTAAGTGTTTCCTGCAAAATAAGGCCCAGAATCTGGCTTTGCTTCAAAACACCCTCACATACTGTGGTTTTTATATGTATATACAGTGCGGATATGCATGTCTAATGAAAACAAGAGGCGCTGCAGATGTCAAAAGGGAGAAACAGGAATCAGCTGCCCATCATTTACACTGATGGACAGCGTTACGCATATATGACATACATACAAACACCCACTTAAGACATAGCTACTGAAAACAAAACATTAGGCTGTTATAATAAAGCATGCTGGTATGCCAAAAACAGCAGAATGTAGTTTAGCTGAGCAGTGTAAACAGGAAAATGAGACGACACCCCTACATTTACACAAGTAGAATAGAAACGCATCGATTCAGTGCAGACGAACGCATCATACCTCGTTCCCCAGTCGATCACAAACAGCTCCCTTTCCCTGTGTTGGTCAGATGCAGATTTGTGCTCTCTCGTTAGGACACGGTGTGTTTATTTAGCGTTTCATTATCCGCGTTCCCCTTTCTAGCATTTTCTTCCTTCTCGCCTCATCTATGGACAGAGAGAAGCGCAACGCACTTCCTGCTTTAGACCACCTCATTTACATATCGCGCGTTCTATTGGATAAATGAAGCAGTCTCGTCATGGAGCACCGCCTCCTTTTTTATAACACCGTAGAGCGCACGTTCCAATAGCATGAACTGGCTGCAAATGAGGGGAAGGTTGTAATTATACTGGAATTATAATAAATGTAATAATAACACAAAATGTTTTGTATTTGATCACAATGTCTTATAATTGTGTTTTATTGCAATTGCTACATTAAACATGTTGTAAATATGGCCTATATAGATACTCTACTTGTGTCTGGATCAGCAATTTTCTAAGCTGTATTATGCAGATGTATTTATTAGTGCTCTTAACCCTTATAGGGTCTTTGGGGTCTTTTTGGACCCCAAACGATGTTTGCTCAAATAAAATAAAAATAAAAAAATGTTCTCTTTGTCCAAATGACATGAAACTTTGTACAGTTGTTAACACTTTCTAGATCTACAAATAAAAAAAAGAAATTGGAGTGATATCTTGTTTTTATGTTAGCGTAAAAAAAGTCACACTCATGGTCTTTAGGGTCTCCAGAGACCCCAGGCAACAAAATGTAATTTTGTAACAAAATAATTGTTTTTTAAAAAACGAATGTAATTTTACTCTGTTTGGTAATGTTTTTGCTTCATATGTGTGCAGTTTTTGGAGGATTTATTATATATTTTAAATTTATATAAATAAATAAAAAATTAAGTTTTTCAGTGATGTTGATTTTGAGGATGAATTTTGTCCATTTTCTAAGCGGGGTCTCATCATAATGTAACAATATTGAAAAACTTTTTTTTTTTCAGTACAAGAAATGCTAAACTTTGACAAAAAGTATTTTTTATTGCTATAATTGTGATTTCATAATATTTAGATATGAATCCAACTGAACAATACTTGTGAAAAGATGTCTTTCAGTCAGTCAAACAGCAAATAGTGGAGCTCTGCAGCCGTCTACTGGTAAAAGTTTTTACTTTTAAAACTGCCTTTTCCAAAAGATGGGCAAAAATCTTACTCTAAACCATGTCAAATTATCCATGTTATCCCCATGAATGAAGGTTAGAAATCTGGGCCTTTTATAAAGTGAATTTTACATAAAAAGCTGCTTTTACATAAATACATTTTAAAAATATATGCTAAATCATCCAAAAACTGCACAAAAGTGGAGTAAAAACATTAATAAATAGAGTAAAATTACATTAAAAAAAAAAATTGTTACAAAATTACATTTTGTTGCCTGGGGTCTGTGAAGACTCGAAAGACCATGAGTGTAGCCCCCAAACGAAGACCGCACAAGGGTTAAGTGGTGTTTAGTAGAGAATGTCAAAGGTTTTGTGCTGCTGTTTAGTAGTGAGATCTGTCTGGTTTAGAACAGCTGCAGTACAAATGCCAGGCCTTTGATGCCACTGGTTATTGTTATTAGTTGCAAACTAGCTCCACCTTGTGAAATGGCATAAAATATTTTTGAAGTGCATTATGGAGATTTAAAAAAAGAAAGAAAAGAAGTCATATTATTGTATTGAGAGCATACAAAATACCATGCATATACTTCACTTGACTAGACAGAATTGATAATATAAACTTAAAAAATATATATTTTTAGCCTGTTTTTTAAGATGTACACATTTCAATTAATAATAAAATTCCATTAAATTGAATAGAATAATCCTTATATATTATTCATATTATGAAATAAGAATTTATATTGAGTAAAAAAACTATAGCTTAAAGTGTTAGTTCACCCAAAAATGAAAACAATGTAATTTATTACTCACCCTCATGCCGTTCCACACCCTTCGTTAATCTTCCGAACACAAATTAAGATATTTTTGATGAAATCCGATGGCTTAGTGAGGCCTGCATAGCCAGCAATGACATTTCCTCTCTCAAGATCCATAAAGGTACTAAAAACATATTTAAATCAGTTCATGTGGGTTCAGTGGTTGAATATTAATATTATAAAGCAACAAGAATACTTTTTGTGCACCAAAAAAACAAAATAATGAATTTTTAACAATATCTATATGGGCAGATTTCAAAACACTGCTTCAGAGCTTTACGAATTGAATCAGTGAATCGGAGCACCAAAGTCACGTGATTTCAGTAGTTTGATAGGAGATCCGAATCACTGATTCGAAACAAAACATTCATAAAGCTCAGAAGCTTCAGTGTTTTGAAATCGGCCCATATAGATATTGTTGAAAAGTTATTTTGGATTTTAGGGTTTTTTTGGAGCACAAAAAGTATTCTTGTCGCTTTATAATATTAATATTGAACCACTGTACTCACATTAACTGATTTAAATATGTTTTTAGTACATTAATGGATCTTGAGAGTTTGAATGTCATTGCTGTGAATGCAGGCCTCACTGAGCCATCGGATTTCAACAAAATTATCTTAATTTTCAATTTTTAAGATTTTTTATACTCATTTAAAATTCCTTACTCATAATATGAATAATATGTAAGGATTATTCAATTCAATTTAATGGAATTTTATTTTATTAATTGAAATGCATAAATCTTGAAAGAAAAAGGCTTAAAACTTCTTTTTTTGTTGTTGAGTGTAGGCAATGTTTTGTCATTGTTCAGAAAAGTAATGCTAATCTATGCCTATAACAATAAGGATTGTTGTGAAAATTATTTTAAGAGAACATTTTTAACACTTGTTGTCATTTATTCATATAAATTAATGTTACTTACTTTTGTAAAAAGTAGCAAAGTAGCAAAATAAAGATTCGGAATGAACATCTCCACTAAGTTCCAGTAGGGGGCGCTGCACACATAAATAGTAAACATTTCCCTGGACCAAAAGGCACATTAAAATACTCATATAAACATACTTTAACTAAACCACAAAATTCTGAAGCATGCTGATAGGGCAACATAAATTAATAAATTAGTATTTTTCCCAAAACAAAAATGCAAAATGATGAATTTAGGTATTTGTTTAGTGTTTAAACTGAATTTTAATGGTGATGGGGTGTTCAAACGTGCAAACCCTTAAAAGGGTTCATACATCGACTACTACTCTACTGAAGTCTATTTAACACCAGTTTACTCCAGGGTGATTGTCCCCTTATAGTTGTATTAAATATAGTAATAAAAACAATAAATATAGTCTTTTAACTTTACAATATAATGTATTGAATTGATAATAGACAAAAGTATGTGATAACAAAAGGTCAAAGGTCAGTTCCATGAACCTGTGGCTATCACTGTTTGGTACACTTCCTTTTGTCAGTTCACTGTTCAGGGTACAAGGTGGATTTTGTGGCCTTATTTTTTTATTTATGCTTATATTTGGTATTTTATTGTAGATAACTGTACAAATAATGTACTTGGGTCAATAATTGTTCCTTTTATATTGGGTATTTCTTGGCTTCCTCCTGTCTGTCTTCTGATCTCTCTATGTTAAAATGTACAGCTGTGTTCTGAAGTGTTTGAAATGTTGTGGAGAAATATAAATAAAGTGAGGGGGTTAAAAATCTATGAACCAATCCTAAAAGATTTAAATAGGAATCTTCAAAGAATCACAAACGACCAAATAATTGATGAGAGATCAAACTAGATTTTTTGAAAATACCAAAAGTGCTGTCTTCCTGAATACCATCACGATTGGAAATGTGACACTGATTTCATACAACAGTTCAATAAACAAGTAGTTAAAATTAAGTCACTTGCATTTTAAACGCAATATTGACTGTGTTTGTTCTGTTTCAGCAGTGAAAATAGTTACAAACAAAGAGCAGACCCATCGCGCATCTCACAGAAACACTCAACCGTGTTTTCATTACAGAACGATTCAGCGTTTTGAACGAATCGGTTGAGTCAAAGATTCAATGACCCATTCATAAACACCTGCCTCATTCTCGAACGAATCAGCCGTTTGAACGAATCGTTTGAATGAGTGGCTCAATGACTCACTTATTAAAGGGATAGTTCACCCAAAAATACTCACCCTCAAGTTGTTTCAAACCTGTATGAATTTCTTTCTTCTGATGAACACAGAAGAAGATATTTTGAAGAATATGGTTAACCAAACAGTTGATGAACCCCATTGCCTTCCATAGTATGGGGGGAAAAATATGACAGTCCATCAACTGTTTAGTTTCTGACATTCTTCAAATTATCTTCTTTTGTGTTCAGCAGAAGAAAGAAATTCATACAGGTTTGGAACAAATTGAGGGTGACTAAATGATGACAGTTTTCATTTATGGGTGAACTTTCCCTTTAAGAAGGTCACTTGCTGCCACCTACTGGCAGTTTAGTCTCATGTTTAGAAAAGTAGCATTATTTTCCACAACATTTCTTATTTGTCTTTTCAAAAAATATTTAAAGCTGCTGTCCATACCCTTTTTTGGTTAAAAATTATACATTTTTGAGCAAGTCTCCTTACCTTAGCCCGATTCACAGCGGTAAGCTTGTAATAATGTTTTGCAGGGCTCAACGCTAAGGATTTTTTCTACTGGCCCGGTCGGGCAGTGGTTCAAATTTTTACTTGTCCCGCCAAAATTTTCACTGTCCCCACAACAAAAAATTAATAAAAGTAAAAGACAAGAAAATGGGCCTATAAAATAAGCATAGTTATTGTTTTTGTTGTCTTTGTTACATTTAACCTCAATAAATAAGGTTATGACACCAAAAGCTACTAGAGTAACTTATATTTTAAATATTGTTAGACAAATAAACAATAAGTAATAAAATAGTAACAAATAATCAAATTACGAGTAATAGCACAAATACAACAGAACAAACATATAAATTAAATAAATGGTGCTTTTCAAGTTTTTCATGTAGATTTAAACAGGAGATTTTCAGGTACAGAAATTGTAATCTAATGTATAATATAGCTAACTATAGAATAGATTAAACTTTATTAAAGTGAATCAGTCAAGAGCAGTTATAGATACATAAAAATGTTTTTAATGTTGAAAATATAAAACGTTAAATAGCCTACTGTTATTTGAAATTATTAAAAAACATGAAGACACGTTAAATGTGAATTAAACCCGCCAGTAGGTGGCAGCGAATCACTGTTAATAAGCGAATCATTGAGATTCAACCGATTCATTCAAACGGCTGATTCATTCAGGAAGTGTTGCTCAGAGACGCAAAACAATTCTGTGGACTTTGAAACTATTTTCGTTGGCGAAATACAGCGAAACAGACGATTTGGTGTCTTAAATGTAAGTCACTTTAAGTTCTTGTTCATTAAACTGTACGTTACTCTGAATAAAATCAATATCGCATTTGTAATCATGCTAATAGAAAAACGGCGCTCTTTGTGTAATATTGGTTAACAAGTTAAATTATATAAATATGAAATATATACATATTATATATCTTGAATTCTGGGGCATTCTAAATGTATTTTAATAGACTAAATCACGCAGTGAAATCGTGCACTCTAAATATGCACGCGCACTAGTCTAACCTACTAGACAATGTCACGTGTATGCGTGCACTCAATGGGTGTGTTTTTGTTTGTTTTTTGTAAAGTGAGGGACATATTCTATAATATCAGATCGTTAAATCAGCAATTACGAAATCATAGACGATATACAACGCACACCCTACAGCACTGGCCCGATCGGGCAAGTGACCGTTCAGTCTACTGTCCCGATCGAGCATCATTCACACTGGCCCCGGGCCATCGGGCAGTCCTTATTGTCAAGCCCTGTTTTGTAATCCTGGTGGTACTGGTGGGTTTCCACTGGAAATGCGAGCATGCTGCCCTTCGTCTTTGCGTCATGTATGGTATGACAAAATAACGTTAGAGATTAGACAGAAATTGAAATCTACAGGTAACGCTAATACACACTAAATACATATAGTCACGCAATGCTGATGTTGTACATTAATAATTTGAGAACAAAGTGTAACAATTATAATAATTTGCACGGTTATTTGATATGAGCTAAGCAATTGTTATATTTAATCACAGTTGGCAGCGCGATTTATTGTTATGCTTTTTTTCTCAGTTGGTCAGAACAAAAGTGGCAGACATGTTACTTACTTGTTCAGATGACATTTTCTGGTGAAAATTCTTATTTTTGTCAAACTTCAAGACCACAATCTGTGATGTACATGTACAGTATCCACCATTGCGGTGACTGACAGCAAACATTGTCCTCAAAACATTATATTCATCCACGTAAAGATGATAATTCCGCAAATAACTGCAATTGCGGTTTCAAACAGAGATGGCGACAAAGAGGCAAAACTTACGGTCTGCAGCTTTAAAACATTGGGTGTGTCTCAATCAGCTCTCTAGCTCAAGAGCTCATGGATCATCATGTACACGAATTCAGTCACTGGAAAGGACAGTAAAGGTTCACTACACACTGGGACACTTTCCAGCAATGTGACAACATCCTCATTGTACAACATCACTATTGGTATTATGAACAAGCAGAGCTGATATTTTCTGACATTACTTGTAATGTTATTTAAAGTACATTATGATAAATTCTTTGCTTGTTACATATACGTGCAACATTTCAGCCGTAAATAAATCATAAATGTTAGCTAGATTATGTTCATTACCTGTCTAGCAATGTATGTTTATGCTGAAATATAATAAAATAATGGTTTGTATTTTTAAAAACATCTATCGCGTGTCGTTATGGGTAGTGAGTTGGCTCACGTGATTTAAGTTTCGTGCCGTTAACTTCTGTTAATTGTGCATAGTGAGCATCGATGCTCCCTGGTTTTCATGGAGCATTGTGGGACTTTTTAGGGAGCGAACGTTTCAGTTCCCTGGAAGGATTCTGTGATTGAGACTCCCTGATCAGTGCCCTGACTACTGAACTAGGGAGCTGATTGTGACACACGCAATATTTAATGCAGTTGTCTTCTTTTTTTTTTATGCAGTTGTAAATGATTTAATTTGATTGGTAATAGCCCTATAGTGTCTTATTCTAATTGAATTTATTTATTAAATTTAAAATGAATCATACATTTAATAAGATTAGTACAGAAGCCCTGAACCGCATGGTGAAAAAAAAAAAAAAACTTGGTGGGGAGGGAAAAAAAAACGAAAACTTATCTCATTATTACGACATAATATCTTGTTATTTCAAGATATTAAGTCGTTATTTCAACATAAGTCGTTATAACGACATAATATCTCATTATTTCAACATAAGTTGTTATAACGACATAATATCTCATTATTTCAACATAAGTTGTTATAACGACATAATATCGTTATAAGTCGTAATAACAACATATCTTGTTATTTCAACATAATAAGTCGTTATAACATAATAAGATATTATGTTGAAATAACGAGATATTATGTTGTTATAACGACTTATGTTGAAATAACGAGATAATATATCGTTATAACGACTTATGTTGAAATAACGAGATATTATGTTGTTATAACGACTTATTATGTTGAAATAACGAGATATTATGTCGTTATAACGACTTATGTTGAAATAACGAGATAATATGTCGTTATAACGACTTATGTTGAAATAACGAGATATTATGTTGTTATAACGACTTATTATGTTGAAATAACGAGATATTATGTCGTTATAACGACTTATTATGTTGAAATAACGAGATATTATGTCGTTATAATGACTTAATATCTTGAAATAACGAGATATTATGTCATTAAAACGACTTAATATCTTGAAATAACGAGATAATATGTCGTTATAATGAAATAAGTTTTCAGTTTTTTTCCCTCCCCACCAAGTTTTTTTTTTTTTTTTTTTTTTCACCATGCGGTTCAGGGCTTCCGTATATAAGAATCTTGCTTCAGAATAAATTATATTTATGCCACAAATTTTTTATTTATTTATTTTTACATTTTTTTAATTTTTTTTACTTGGACAAGTGAATGACCTCTTTCCTTGTCTGAAGTACAAACACATGACAAGGCTTAATGTTAAGCCCTGAGAAATGGATTACAACTCTACTGAAGTCTATTTAACACCAGGGTGATTATCCCTGGATATAGTAAATAAATATAGTCTTTTAGTCCCTGGTCTAAAATTCTATCCTAAAAGGAACAAATAAGAATCATAAACGACCAAATAATTGATAAGAGATCAAACTAGATTCTTTGAAAATTCCACCAGATAAACAGGAAGATTCCTTTTTAACTTCACAGGATGATCTATTTAGGATTGGTTCCAAATTATATGGATTAGAATTCCATTATGCTTTTTTGGACCTAGAAGAAAAACATTCTATGTATAAAGATACTGCGGTAATGAATGGCGTTTATCTCTTCACCTCTGCAACAATGAAAGTGACACCTCGTTCATTCACCCTGAGCGGCTCCAAGCGCTCGCTATAAAGAAATAAAACCCACCTCTCAGTCTGCACAAGCAAACATACACACACGTGACAGGTACTTGACCGACGAGTCAAAGATTGTGTCCCTCTCATCTGTATTCTGCTTCAAGGCTGGAGCAAGGCTATACAAACACTGAGCTAAAAACCCTACAAAACGGCCTTACAGAACATAACCAATCATAAACAGTGATTAGAATGACTTTTACTTTGGTTAATTCATTTATTGCCTGTATTTATCTCAAGATGGCCTACTTCTTTAGAATACTGCATTTCCTGAATAAGCATGTCCTATTTCAGCCCAAGTTATACAAAAAAATTATAAACTAAAGAATTACTTCCGCTTCACCTAATTATGCAAATGATATAACCAACATCCTCATCATCATAAAGAAATTAAACTGCACTATAAAATGGAAAGGAATTACATGAGCGTATCTCCTCCCATTTGAACTTTGGAAACTCTCTGCCGTGGTAAAGCGTTCCCAACATGTGTAGTCACACTTTCTGTTCTGTTCTGTCCTGCGTCTGCCTCTGAAGCTGAGCACTGCAGGTGAGTCGAATTTATACATATCATCCGTATGGATCATACAGAAGCTCTGTGATCTAAGTATGCTGTTGGGTTATTCTTGTCTTGATAAGAATCACTGTTGTAATGCATCTCGTCATTTTTGTCACAATAATGCTTAGTATATATGCATAGCTGTCAGTTTCCCAATGGTGAGACACTTACTATTGCCTTTTTCATATTTAGTAAACATCTTAAATTAGTTATAATTCGAAAGCATTCACACTTAACATTCATCCTGTGAAAAACGTTATGAAATTGGACTTTTTAGAGGACTTAATTATTGTGATATCAACTTCAAATTAAGAACACAACTTTGCTTTGATTGTCTCAGTTTTAGAGTCCTTATTTTGTAAAATATATATTTTGCATAAAATAAAAAAAAAATGTTTAGTTTAGTATAAGTGCTTTACAGAAAGTGTTTTACACTTCTTTTTTTTTTAAAGTGCTTTTACTTATGCAATTACATGAATTACAATGCTTTACATTCAGATCTATGCTCAAAAAAGGGGGTGACAGTTAACGGTTTAATATATTATTGTATTACACCATTATGACTTTTAATTGGTCTATATGTATACAAATGCATACAACTACAAAGTATAAGGACACAAAAACATTTTATAATTGCAACCTTATCAATCTTGATTAAGGTAAAACAAAAATCACTGGAATGAAAAAGTGATTTAAGGGTTTTCCAAAGAATAAACAGCAGGAAATATTTCAACATTGAGGTGGGGTTCGACATCTGGTGTTTGTCAAGGCATGATATCTCATTCTCTCTATAAGGAAAGTTTAAAATATTGCACCACGGCATCTTTATGTGTTCAGATATTGTGTGTGTGTGTGGGGGAGGAATTGAAACACTGATGTTTCTGAACATGTTTGGAAGTATTAACACATGTTCTGGACCTCTGCATTGTGTCTTGTGTTTAAGCAGACTCAGTATTACAGGAGCGATGCTGCTGCTGTGGATAGTGTTATCTCTCACATGGCCAGGTATAGTACACTCTTAACCTCAGAAAATCCACTGGGTGAATCTTACAAATCCATGTCCAGGGCTGCGTCTCCCAAAAGCATTATCAGCCTAATCGAGACTATTGGTGACAATGATTTCTACGATCTATAGGCTTACAACACTTTTGAGAAATGCAGTCCACTCTAAAATCAAAAGAAATAAAGAAAATGTAATCTATCTATTTATCTATATTAGTTAAACTTTACAATAAGGTTTCATTTGTTAACATAAGGTAACTACATTAGTTTACATGAACTAACAATAAACAATAGTTGTACAACATTTATTAATCTTAGCTAATGTTAATCTACTAATACATATTCAAATTCAAAAGTTGTATCTGATTAGTTAATGCACTAACAAGAACATTAACTTTTTTATTAGCTAACATTAACAAAGGTAAAAATACATTCCTCATTGTAAGTTCATGTTAGTTAATGCATTAGCTAATGTTAACAAATCAGCAGGGTCAGACTTGCCCTAAGCAGTATTGTAGCCCTTATTTAAAGTAATATTAAAAAAAAATAAAAAAATTAAAAATAATAGTCACCATTATGGTGATCAGCGTTTGCTTTAGTTGGGATCTTGACCCTCGACTTTTTAAGCATTAGATTTTCTCCGGCTGCTGTAACTGTGTTTATAAAACACATTTGTTATGGCAAGAAAATCAGAGAGAAAATTAATCAGGTGATATTGGTTATGTATTGATGCTGACATACAGTCAAACCAAAATTTATTCAGACACCTTGAACATTTCATTCAGTTTATTCACTATAGTCTTTTTTTTTTAAAAAAATGGTAATAAATTATGACAAGATCTCAGAGTTAAACTGTGTCAGAAAAAAATAATCGTAATTATGTCAGATAACACTTAAAACATGGTCAGGTCAAAGTGTCTGAATAATTTTTGGTCCCAAACCTTTATCAATTTTACTGGTAGTTCACTGTATGAAGAATGTTTGGGTATAATATGTCACAGTTTACTTTATTTTGCTATCCTCACATAAATGAACTGTAGCAAAAATATATATATATAAAAAAATATATCTAGTGTCTATTTTTGGTTTGACTGTAATTGTCATGTAGTGGCCTGACTAATTTTATATAGAGACTTATCTATGGTATTCAGGTCATTCATTTTACATTATTGATTATAGTAGCCATGTGATTCTACAGCATGAGATCCAGCAGTGTTGTGATAATCTGAAGAATTTTAAAAACATTGTGCACAAAAAAAGTATATCTTTCAGACACACACAGACATTACAGTCACTCTGTAGTCAATCATTTTATCCCTTAAAACTCATCTTTGACATATTTAAATGTTTTTCACCGCTTTTAGAATAAGCATATGGATCTCAACAATGGTGACGATAAAAAAAAAGCTTCATGCTGCAGTGCATGATGGGAGCCATCAATCAAAACGAATCGATGGCTCCCAGCATGCATTGCAACATGAATAAATTATGCAGCTGAATTGCTTTAGTATTTTCTTTTATTCCTATGCTTTTATTTTTGCTGTTGTTTTTGTTGTGACTTTTTAGCTTGTTTTGTGATGTTCAGTTTTATCTGAATATTTTGTTCGTCACAACTGTTGAGATTCATATGCTGAGTCTTGATGTCTGTGTATGATACAGTAGTTTATTTTTACACAATGTGTTTTTGAAGTCTTCAGATTGTCACTGCTGACTCTCATGTTGTAGAGTCACAGAGCTATTATAATCAATAATGTTACATTTATCAAACATTCCTCATATAATCAAAAATAAGACTCTAAATGAGATCAGTGAATCCTACATGATGATTGTCGTCAACAATACATAAGCAATATCACCTAATAACATTTTCTCTCTGATTTCCTTGCCATAACAAATGTGTTTTATAAACATAGTTACAGCAGCCGGAGGAAATCTAATGTTAGAAAATAAACACTGATCACCATAATGGTGACATCGAACTTTATTATTTTCAATAAAACCTAAAATATTATTACTGTATTTTTTATGGTAAAGTACTTCAACTAGCTATTTGTAAATTTAAGGTAAATGCCGTAAAACATAAATATTGTTACCATTTTTTACAGTAACGTAAGGTAAATGTTTTTTCAGTGTACTTCCAAAATCTGTACATAGAAATGTATCTAACGTGTAGATGTAATAATAATGTTAAAACTTTAATGGTGATATCCTCACTAAACAAAATGTGATAGAAATTTAATAGGTTAAATATGATTTATATAGGCTTCTTTGTATTTGACGGGGCCCCCTGATTCCTTCGGGCCCTAAGCGACCAGCTTACCTCGTTTATTGGTTAAATCTGCCCCTGAAAATGAGACCTTATTGTAAAGTGTTACCAAATTATTTAAAATAATAAGATTTTTTTGCATTGTAACATTATTTATATGACAATAAATCACAAGTTTCAGCATAAAGAATAATGTATTATGATAATAAGAATTTATTGAGAATTACCATTGAGAAAAAAGACAAAAAATAAATAAATTAATAAAATGTCCAGATGAATTAAAGCAATTAGATTTTGGGGGGAAATATTCTTAAAGGGTTAGTTCACCCAAAAAATGAAAATAATGTCATTAATTACTCACCCTCATGCCGTTCCACACCTGCTTCGTTAATCTTCGGAACACAAATTAAGATGTTTTAATTGAAATCTGATGTTTTAATTGAAATCCAATGACATTTCCTCTCTCAAGATCCATTAATATACTAAAAACATATTTAAATCAGTTCATGTGAGTACAGTGGTTCAATATTAATGTTATAAAGCGACGAGAATATTTTTGGTGCACCAAAAAAACAAAATAACAACTTATAGTGATGGCCGATCGGCATTATGAATCTTTTGTGTCGAATCAGCGGTTCGGAGCACCAAAGTCACGTGATTTCAGCCGTTTGACATGCGATCCGAATCATGATTCGACACAAAAGATTCATAACGCTCCGAAGCTTCCTGAAGCAGTGTTTTGAAATCGGCCATCACTATATAAGTTGTTATTTTGTTTTTTTGGCACACCAAAAATATTCTCGTCTCTTTATAATATTAATATTGAACCACTGTACTCACATGAGCTGATTTATATATGTTTTTAGTACATTAATGGATCTTGAGAGAGGAAATGTCATTGCTGGCTATGCAGGCCTCACTGAGCCATCGGATTTCAACTAAAATATCTTAATTTGTGTTCTGAAGATGAGTAATAAATGACATTATTTTCATTTTTGGCTGAACTAACCCTTTAACTGTCATTAATAATGTGTAATAGCCCTAAAATAGGCTTCATTTACTTGATACAAAACATTATTTGCAATTTCTCTCTTTTGATATTGGGGTCAAATGTGACCTTGACATGTTTTCGTGAGATTCAAGGTGAACTAGAGACCACATAAAATATACATTATTGTTTGAATTATAGTTTATCTATCATGTGCAAGACAGAATCTCCATTCATTCCCTTTTTCCAGACATAAATGTATGGTTGTCTCACAGATATCATCTGGCTTCAGTTAAAAAGTAATATCTTTTTTTTTTCAAGGCACATTCGGCTTCACGATCCACAACATTAAGGAAGATCTGTGTCTAGAGGACTCGACTGAAGGAGGAGTCGAGTTGAAGACATGCAGTCTGGACTCGGTCCTGCAGCAGTGGATGTGGACCGATCACTGGTTCCTAGTAAACACAGGCACCCTGAGGTGTCTCTCTGCCATCCACAGCGACCCCGTCCAGACTATCACTTGTGATTCTGGTGAACATATCAAATGGCAGTGCAAAGCTCAACAGATCATCAGCCTGAAAAACGCCCTGGCGTTGAGTTCAGAGAGCGGAAAGCTCAGACTCAACAGGGGTGAACACAACATCTGGAAATCTCTGGATGCGGCTGATATCTGCCAGAACAAACAGAGTGAGTCGAAGCTGAATAATTTGAATTATTATTTATTTGAATTATGTGTCATTTTATCTGGGTTGGCTTACACTCCCAAATCTGCATTTATTTGATCAAAAATACAAGTAAAAAAAAGAGTCAGTAAGTAATAGAAAATGCAATTGCATTGTTTAATATTTATTTTTTGCATTACAGTAATGTGAATTATAGAGGGAATGTGCTTCATTGTCATGACAATAATGTCACAATGCATAAGAGTGTAAAAGCGATTTATGCCTCAGTATGAAAAGAAACTCCACTGACCTTCCTCACTTCAACTCTTCATGCTATAACGTATGTCTGATCTCCACTCATGCTCACAGGATCCAGAAGAGACAGTGATTTCGAGGCCGACGAAGTTTGACTTTGCTGAAGGGCCGCCTACACAGGCAATGTCAGAGGCACAGATGAAGTTTTTACAGTGGTATTACCGCACAGAGGACCGTGAGTGTGCCAAGCTTGCACTTATTCTTCTTCTTCTTGTTTCTCATGTTTACAGTTTAATTTCTCCATGGCTTAAATGTACACTTGAATGCTTCTGTTTTACATTAATACTCACAGACTGTCCAATGCCCTTTTCTTGTTTAACAGCAACATCGTGGACGTTTGGCATGCTGGCATTCGCTTTTCTGGGTCTTCTGATTGGCGCTATGCTGTTGGTCATGGGCATGATGGCTAATAGGTTAGTGATGAGTAACACAATGGGTTAGTACAAACTAACATTAAAAAAATAGCAGTTTTATAGGTTTATATAAATGCACATTCAGCACAGGACATTTTCAGTCTAATATATAGTCTTTTGGAAATTTAAAAAGTTATAGATTTTTTATAACAGATTCTTCAGATCTGTGTATTGGTTTCTGGGTTATGTATATCACCAGTACACAATTTCTGATGAATAAAGAAAATAAAAAAGTTTTAAGAGTAGATCCCCTAAACCTGTAAATTGTTTCTGCTAGAGATTTTTCAGAAGAGATCTCAACAGAACAGTGACTCAAATTTTGAGATCTTACAATGTTTCTTACAAGTAAATTTGCTGAGATGCCAAAGTCTGCAATTAAAAGTCAGAGATCTCAATATGAACAAATATTTCTCATCAAATTCTTAAAAGACTAAATTATTTGAGCTGCTATCCACATTCATTTCATAGCTCAAAGACTACTTACTGTATTACTGTCTCATCTGTAGTTTTATTAATAATATTGCATTTCATATCTCTGATGTTCTCAGAAACATCTGATATATCTATATTTATACAATAGTTCTTTCTGGTTCTCGAATCTGATTGGCTGAGAGCTGTGCGATATTCTAGTGATAGCAACATTTCTACCTTTTCACTGTTTGTGTAACTCCGCTTGAAGCGACTGTCATGGCGGCCGAGCAAATATACATATTTTTTTACAAATACTACACTTTTTGTACCACGAACTGTTTTTTAGGCGAGAATATAGTTGTTTAGACCTGAAATATGTGACTCATATTTAATCATAGTGCCTATTTTGCAATTTGTTTGGAGATGTTTTCCAGACCGTTAGCAGCCGTTCAGTGCTCGTGTACCCGCTGAGAACAGCTTCATCTCAGCCAGTGCTTCGGGGATTTGCCGCTGGCTCTTGTAGTGGTTAAACATGAGATATAATTCCTTTTGGATACATAAAACTGGCAATCTTTGGTCTTATTAATCTATTACTTGTTCCTGAGCAAATCAAATTGGGCTATGTTAAATTTAATAATTTAATATTAAGGCTAAATTTAACTTACATCCTGTAGAGCACTGCTTTTGTACGTTTAAATGAAATGTAAAATTTATTCACTATTGTCATTCATAATGGCTATTGATGTTCATTTAAATATTGTTGTACAATAATATTAGTTTATATAAATAATATGTTGTATTTGGTATTGAGAAAGGGTCCATTAGTGCGTAATATGGATTGAGTGAAAGTTACATTAATACGGCATTAGATGGCAGCAAACTTTACGAGTGATTGAGTCGGTCGCAAAAGACGTAAAGGTGCCCTAGAATGAAAAATTGAATTTATCTTGGCATAGTTGAATAACAAGAGTTCAGTACATGGAAAAGAAATACAGTGAGTTTCAAACTCCATTGTTTCCTCTTCTTATATAAATCTCATTTGTTTAAAAGACCTCCAAAGAACAGGCAAATATTAACATAACACCGACTGTTACGTAACAGTCGGGGTGTACGCCCCCAATATATGCCAGCCCATGTTCCCAACATTATGAAAGGCATTAGACAAGGGCAGGCATTAACGTCTGGATCTGCACAGCTGAATCATCAGACTAGGTAAGCAAGAACAACAGCGAAAAATGGCAGATGGAGCAATAATAACTGACATGATCCATGATAACATGATATTTTTAGTGATATTTGTAAATTGTCTTTCTAAATGTTTCGTTAGCATGTTGCTAATGTACTGTTAATGTTGGTTAAAGTTACCATCGTTTCTTACTGTATTCACGGAGACAAGAGCCGTCGCTATTTTCATTTTTAAGCACTTGCAGTCTGTATAATTCATAAACACAACTTCATTCTTTATAAATCTCTCCAACAGTGTGTAATGTTAGCTTTAGCCACGGAGCACTATCAAACTCATTCAGAATCAAATGTAAACACCCAAATAAATACTATACTCACATGATCTGACGCATGCATGCAGTATGCATGACGAACATCTTGTAAAGATCCATTTGAGGGTTATATTAGCTGTGTGAACTTTGTAAATGCACTGTATTATAGAGTCGCGAGCTCGATGGGCAGGGAGTGCGAGATTTAAAGGGCCAGCAGCCCCTGAATCAGTGCATAGTTAATGATGCCCCAAAATAGGCAGTTAAAAAAATTAATTTAAAAAAATCGATGGGGTATTTTGAGCTGAAACTTCACAGACACATTCAGGGGACACCTTAGACTTATATTACATCTTGTAAAAAAACGTTCGATGGCACCTTTAAATTGAAAGGGACTTTTGTAAACAAAGGACGGTGTTTTAGCTGTAAAAAGGACAAATACAAAATCGCTTTCCTCAGTGATTCTTCCATAACTTCCATGTCTCCCATACAGGAACAGGAAGCAAATAGCCAAGTACAAAGCAGCCACAAAAGTCACAGCGGTGAACCCTGAAACGGAGCAGCTGCAGGTCATCGTCACACAGGTCAAAGAGGAGAAAACCCTTTCCATCCCATCCGAACACATCACAACACACAACAGCCATAGAGATTGGGAAGCCTCAGAGAAACTGAAGCCTGGAGAGATTGTGGTGACCTGGAAGGACGGAAATGTGTCTACTTTGTATCCTGAGCCGGTGTCGGAGGGGGAAGGTGAAGAGGACGTCCACAACACAGATGTGGAGACTGAGTCCCAAAACTCCCCCCATGTAATAGCTTCATCTGAGGCTATTGCGTTTTAATATAGTCCTACTGTTTGCGTATTACTCTTGGTTTTCCTAGTCCAAAAATATATGCTTATAGCCTTGGGTCAACCAATCAGTTTGAATATATTCACACATATATTCAAGTTTTATAGCATATGTCAAAAAGCAAGTTGTACTGCATTAGAACTGGTTGTTAGCTGAAACTTGAAAAATTGCAGATTTTTTCCAAACCATTATAGTGTACCATACAAACTTCTATTATATGAATTAAAGGCACACTATGTAAATTTTCACCACTAGAGGTCGCTTATTCAAAACAATGGCGTAGCTTGATGATGCCTCGATTTCGCAGAATCAGAAAGACTCACAGGCTCGGTCAGAAATCATGGATGTGATTATTAATGTTACTGTAGTATGAAGCAGAGCAGGGCGAGTGTTGTGTAGCTGAACGAGGAGCTGGAGTGATTGCTAATGAGAGATGAGCGACACAAGTTTCGAGAGCAGCGGGACTTTTATTAAGCCACAGTCGCTGCTTCCGCTTCCTCCGGTCAAGCGTATGTGGGGTAATGCAGCACTGTTTATCATATTAGATACATTTGAGTGTTGAAAGTTGTTATAATGCTACTCTGCGTTCACTCGGCGGCTGCTATGAGACACTTGTTGCACACTGCAGTAAGCTAGATCGATATTAGGCATGGTAAAACATGGTACTCGCGGTAAATCAAGAAAACGAGATTTAAAAAATCAGACTTACTGTGTTGAGCTATATAATATGATTAATTTTCTGCTGATGAATGTATCCAAACAGTTGCTCACCTGTCGAATAAAACACATGATATATCAAAGCGTCTTTGGTGTTTCCATAGTTTCTACAAAATAAAACCGGAAACCGAGGGTAACGCCGGTATGATGTCATTGATGTCCTGTTAAAATTGCTTATTTCTCTGGATTTAAACATTCTTGGAAACATCTGGGATAATGCAAGTACACAAATCAACAAAGTATATAACACTGTTCTAGTGGTATTTGGCTATTTTAATCCAAAAATATTACATACTGTGCCTTTAAATCAAATAATTAATCTTTGTATTTTTCTTTCTAAGCTGCCCATATGAAGCATTGTAAGTTATTCTCTTCTATCTCACTTGATGTGATGCAATATAATAAACTTGGTAATTATAATGTGTTTAATTAATATTAACATTTTTTTTTTTACAGTTTAACACAAACAAACACAGATGTGTTTATTTTGTCCTGAAACTTTCTTTGGAATTCTGTACATTATTTGGTTTTATGTTCTGCTGTGTGGGAAAAAACCCCAAATGTCCTCATGAATCCTCGGAAATTAATATATAAAGTGGTAATTGGTTTTATCACAATTAGAGATGTACCGATATTAAATTTCTCCACCGATAGCTGATTATTCAGAGTGATATCTGCAATACCGATAGTTTGGGGGATCTGTCTTTTATACCTTCTTTTAAATTAATGATAATTTCATTATAACTAATCATTATATTTTTAATTATTATATTTTGAAAGAAATGCAAATAGTTTATTCTCTCCATTTCATCAACTTGTTTCAGAGTAACTGGTATCAGTTATAAATAAACACATTACTCACATTAATATTAACATGCATTAATTAAATTCTGAAGATTAAATGAATATTTCTGAACTATCTGAATGTTATTAATTCATATAATTACTATTAATATTGAACATCAAACAGGTTTTTTAGCATTTTCTTTACACAAAGCCCAAATTAAAGGATTAGTTCACTTTCAAATTAAAATTTCCTGATAATTTACTCACCCCCATGTCATCTAAGATGTCTTTCTTTCTTCAGTCAAAAAGAAATGAAGGTTTTTGATGAAAACATTCCAGGATTTTTCTCCTTATAGTGGACTTCAATGGCCTCCAGACGGTTGAAGGTCAAAATTACAGTTTCAGTGCAGCTTCAAAGAGCTTTAAATGATACCAGACGAGGAATAAGAGTCTTATCTAGAGAAACCATCGGCCATTTTCTAAAAAAATATTAACATTTTAACCATAAATGCTCATCTTGAACTAGCTCTCTTCTTCTTCTTCTTCTCTATTAGAATTCCGGCAGTGTAAGTGTATTACTGCCCTCCACAGGTCAAAGTTTGAACTAAATTGTCATACACAATATGCTACTGCAAGTATATAACAATTAGTTCAAACTTTGACCTGTGGAGGGCAGTAATACACTTACACTGCTGGAATTCTAATACAGAAGAAGAAGAAGAGAGCTAGTTCAAGATGAGCATTTATGATTAAAACGTATACAATTTTAATTTTTGACCGATCGTTTCTCTAGATAAGACTCTTATTCCTCGTCTGGTATCATTTAAAGCTCTTTGAAGCTGCACTGAAACTGACATTTTGACCTTCAGCCGTTTGGAGTCCATTAAAGTCCACTATAAGGAGAAAAATCCTGGAATGTTTTCATCAAAAACCTTAATTTCTTTGATGACATGGGGGTGAGTTAATTATCAGGAAAATTTAACTTGAAAGTGAACTAATCCTTTAAGTGCATTTTCCTGCCCTCTTTTGATTGACAGCATATATCGGCCCTGACTATCGGCTGTTTTTAAACTATCAGCCGATAATATGAATTTGCTTTTATCGGCCGATACAGATTATTGTCCGATATATCGGTGCATCTCTAATCACAATCAAATACATAGTATAATAGTGGTGAAAATAATCAAAATTATAAAAGAAAAATCAGAAATGCTAACAAAGACATTAATTGGCGCTCTGATATATTTAGTACAATTACTGCATTCTCAAGTATGTGAGACGTTGTTCTCCTTCAGGTCCTGTTGTATAACATCAAGACAAGCATTCCCTCTTGTAGATCCTCTCCAGTATCAGAAGAGGGCAGCATTTCATCAGAAGATCTTAAAGCCCTTGAGCAGTGTAAGCGTGGGGGCTCTGCGTTTGCTCTGAGCTCTCGAGGATTTAACCGTGACCAGCTTCGCTGTGGCCGGTGTGGGCAGCTCTTTAAAGCAGGCGGTGAGGGGAGGGGCCGAGGACAGGCTGATGGCAGACTTGTCTTCGCTGATGAAGAGCGGACGGATACTCCTCTCGGTCTCTCGCCTCACTTCCCGAACAACTTCGTGAAAGATGTGCTGAACGGACAGGAAGTCCAAGCAGGCGGAAACTTCAAAGAACAGGCAGCCGAACCGCAAGGCCAGGGCTGCACCATCTGCCTTGCTCACCTGTCTGAGAAAGAGAGAGAGAGATATTATTGCACAAATGTCTAACCCTTAAATGCATGCATTATGAAAGCATGTTTGATTGACTTTCCTTAAGTAAAATGGACCTCTTTACTAAAATCTGAATTATATATCCTTTTCAGGTTGATTATATTTACATTTATTCATTTGGCAGATGCTTTTATCCAAAGCGACTTACAAGTGAGGAATACAACAAGCGAGTTATGTTTTTTTTTTTTTTTGATGTGCAACAATAGAAAGAAATATATTAAAGAAAGGCATTAAATTATATATGTATTAATGTATTAAAGATGTAAATAATTAAATTAGTGTAGTTAAATAAAATTGGCTAATATCAGAAAACAAATAATATTTTAACAAACTGCTGTGACATGGAGGTTAAGGCATGCAGCTTTATTAGGGCAATCCAGAATCATGATCACAGGGGAGAAAAACTGAAAATCTGGGAAACCAGGCAGAAAATCAAAACCAAAACATGGGTAACCAGAGGGAGAGCGCTCAGAAGCATGCAGCACGACACTTACAAAACTTTGCAGTTTTTACTAAATAATTTTGGCAGCTGTGGTTGCCAGAATAATTTTGTAAAAAATACAGAAAAACTGTAAACACATTTATAGAAAAACTGTAAATTTTACAGTATAAAACGGTAATCTACAAACAAGAAAATTTGAATGTAAACCAGTAAATTCAACAATGCACACTACTACTAAAATCTGTTTTGTACCTTTAACATATACTGACAACCACCATAAAGCCACATGAAGAATCAGAGTTCATCACAAGTAGCTTTTCCATGAGCTGAAGTATATACTAATATAAAGAAGGTGCAAAGAGTGATTCACGCAAATGCAAAACACCATCATGGTAACCCACAATACTTAAATAATGCAATAAACATTCATTAAACAACAGAAGATGTAACATAAAACCCTAATGTACATAACTGATAACAAAAACTATTAAGAAACATGATTATTTAAACAAAATACTTTCAAATGTGGAGTGTCACACAGGGAATTGTAAGAATATCAGTTTACAGTTTTTGACTGTAAATTATACATTTATTTGTTCTTTTTACATCTAAAATTTACAGCATTTTACTGTGAAAATTACATAAAATGTCTGGTAAGAGCTTTTACAGTTTTTACCCTGTATATAGTATGGGAACTTAATGTTAACCTATTTACAATTTTTTCCATAGCGTTTTTACAATATTTTACTGTTAAAATCCCATTCATTTTTTACAGTGCAGCGCTTATATAAAGGTAGAGTTAAAGGGATAGTTCACCCAAAAGAATTAGCCAATAATTTACTCATCTTCAAGCCATTCTAGGTGAGTTTCTTCTTTCAGACAAACACAATCGGCATTATATTAAAAAAATATTCTGGCTCTTCCAAGCTTTATAATGGGAGTAAATAGTAACCGAGACTTTGGAGGCAAAAAAAGCACATCTGTCAATCATAAAAGTAATCCATACAAGGGGTTAATAAAGGCTTCTGAAGCCATAATATCCATATTTATAACTTTATAAACTGTTATAAAGTTATATACGTTCGTCAATACGTCATTCATTAGGCCAGAATACACAAGTGATTAGTCTATAAAGTTATAAATATGTATATTTTTCTCACAAAAGCGCATCGCTTCAGAAGGCCTTTATTAACCCCCTGGAGTCGTATGGAAAAAACGGTTACTATAAAGCTTGGAAGAGCTAGGATATTTTTAATATAACTCTGATTGTGCTTGTCTGAAAGAAGATAGTCATATACACCTAGGATGGTGAGTAAATCATGGGATAATTTTTGGGTGAACTATCCCTTTAATAAGGTAACAAGACATAGATGAAAGTAATGAAGCATAATGAGGGTTGGGGCTAGAAGGGATACAGCTATGGCCAGATTGGGTTTACTGGGCACACGCACATCAATATTGCATCAAGCTGAACAACAATTAATTACTGTATTTGCATTAATGTAAGGGTAGGTTTAGGGTTGGGGTAGGTGTAGACGTTAATAAAACACAATCTGATAGGTAGCAAATTTAATTTACTGTTATTTTATGGCGAGATTTTGCGTCACTTCCGGCCGTAGCTGTATCCCTTCTAGCCGCAACCCATATGGAGTCCAGGAAAAGAGTGATGGGAAATGCAGTTCATGATGAGATGGCATTGGACTCGGGAGGAGTGCCCTCTGGTGGAGATCAAGGGCACTCCAGCTGGTGGATGTGACAAATATAATGAAAAACATGTAAAAATAAAAAATTACTTACACTACAACCGTTCAAAAGTTTGTAGTCAGTACGATTTATTTTTGAAAGAAATTAATACTTATAATAATATACATTAATAATATTCAGTAACAATGCAATAAATTGATCAAAAGCGACACTAAAGACATAACGTTACAAAATATTTCTATGTCAAATAAATGCTGTTGTTTTAAACTTTCTATTCATCAAAGAATCCCGAAAAAAATATATTGCAGTTTCCACAAAACTATTAAACAGCGCAACTGTCTTCAAATTGATATTAAGAAATGTTGCAAATCATCATATTAGAATGATTTCTGAAGGATCATGTGACACTGAAGACTGGAGTAATGATGCTGAAAATTCAGCTTTGATCACAGAAATAAATTACATGTTATAAAAAATGTATTAAAATAGAACATAGTAATTTTAAACGGTAATAATAATTAATAAAATTACTCTTTTATTGTATTTTTGATCAGATAAATGCAACCTTGGTAAACAGAAAAGACTTACTTCAAAATTTTTTAAAAATTATACCGACCCCAAACTTTTGAATGGTAGTGTATATAGAATAAATATTAAAAAATAATGATGTAATAACAAAATCTAAATAAAAAGTGCACATGATAACTGCAGCCCAAGGTAAAATTGTGCAATAAAGGGTTAAAGAACGTCTCTAATGTAACAGGAATGGCACAGCAGAAAAAAACGGGGGATGAGCAGTTAAAACTTTTATTTAAAGCATGGCTGGCAAAGAAGCATGCATAAATCTGGGATTACATAAATAGATAGATTTGATTGAGTCCAGCTGTTATATGGTCATTTTATGCACTGTGTTTGCATAATGAAAGGAAAATAAAAAGGCAATAAATGGTCATTTCCTGGACCAATCAAATCCTTACTTAAACATTTTAGGATCATGAAAGATTGAAATCTAAACAGCTTGCGGTAGTACAGGGCAGAACTGCTGTAATTTACCTAGTCGCAGGTCATATGTTTTTCCAGTTAAACTAACAAAAGGACATTCATGCAAATATGTAAATGCACTATTTTTTTTATGTTTGGTTACTGTTTTGACTAACACCCACTCTGACACAGGAAATTTGGCTGCTGTTTAAGATTTGTGCTTAAAGGGCTTTAGTGTGTAATGTTGTTGTTTGAGTGTAAAAAAGTTATAAAGTTATCAGTTATATTGTATTTTAACCTTTTTTTGATTATAATGTACAGCATAGCCACAGATACAATCACTATATTTGTTTTCATAGGCTTTATATTAAACATTGTTTGGAGGACAGCATTTGGCAGGATGTGGAATAATATTGTGTAAAATAATGGATTAAAATTAATTTTATTAAAATAATAAAATTAAATTTTGTTTTAATGTTTAATAATTTTTTTTTTTTTCCATCCAATTAATCAAAACAAAAAAACGATTTCAGAAGGCGGGGCTTCATAGAGACAGGAACTAAACAGAGCGTCACTGACAGACTGGGAACGGAGGTGCTGCAATGGAGAATATGTGAAAAATAATGTGTTTTTAAACATTTAAGCATGAAAGCCTATTCTAGTAAAAACAAAATCAAGACCTTGAAAAAGTGCATAATAGGTCTGCTATCCACCTTATTTTTCAGGTAAGAGCGGGAGTGGCCATTTGTAAATTTAATGTGGTTATGCTGCTTGATATTGAAAACTGGTATTACTTATCCATATTATTTTAATGCATAGTCTTTATTATAAACATGCTGATTTGAAGTGCAAACAGTTTTACAATTTACTGCACTTTGATATTCTTCTCGTTATTTCTCTACATTGGCACATTCACAGAAAACACCTTACTTTCACGTTGAAAAATAAGGTTGATAAGACAAATCATTATGACTGTGTCTGAAATCGCCCCCTAAACCCTTCAATAGGGGACAGGCATTTGTAGTGGTGTCCGAAAACATAGCGGATGTTATCGAGTGCACTCATTCAATCCCACAATGCACTGCAATAACTGATGTACGCTCAACAGCTAGAAAGTAAACATAATGAATTCCCGCATCTGAGTTAATGAGATAATTAAGCAATTAATTAAGTGATGATTGTGCATTAGTGATGAACACCTGCTGTTAACAAGCAGAATCACTGAAGAAAAGAGAAACACAAGAACTACAACTGACTTCAGTCACAGCCTTATTAATTGCTTAATTATCTCATTAACTTTAACTCTGCTTTAGTGTTACTTTAACACTACTTAGAAAGGGACCATATGTACTCTGAGCAGAGTTGATTTAACTCTGGGGAATTTACTGTGTGGGAGGCGATTTCAAACACAACATGCATGTTATAAAAGTTTGGAAACGATCTAACAGGAAGGATGTTTAATTCACCTGTATCTCTCCATGTCCACTTTGTTCCCTAGAAGAACGACAGGAGCTTCTGGCTGCAGGCCTTTAGAGTAAACGGTCACAGTCTCGAGGTACTGCTGGCAGGCCTCAAAGCTACTCCGGTTGTCAATGCTGTAGACGATGATGAAGGCATTGGCCCAGCTTAAATAGCGCTCACAGTTGACTGGTCCGTCCTGATTTAAATGAAGACAGATTTGTTTGCATACTGTAAAGTTGCCAAGGTTATGCAACAAACTTCCATTGCATGAAAGTAAAACATCATCAAGCATTATGAGGAGATGCAAATATCACACGTCAATCAACATAAAGCAGAATATTCTCAAAAAAGACAAATGGACGTCATTACCTGATCGGCCGTGTCCATCACTTTGACTAGGACTGGCTGCTGGTCCACAGCTTCTTCAGAAGAGTAAGTATCTTCTGAAAATGTAATAATAATATAAAGAAGCTCACTTTAACCTAAACAACTAGTATTCACTAAAACATTAAAGGTACAATATGTAATAATTTTGTCCGCTAGAAGCCAATTCAAAACAAAGGCATAGCTTGATGACGCCAAGTTTTAAAGTGGAATCTTGGGACATGTGGTCTCCACCAAAACGGACGGTGCAAAAGAATAGGGATTGTAGTCGGGAAGAAATCATGCCCATGGATGAGATTATTAATGTTACTATAGTATGAAGCAGAGCAGGAGCGAGTGTTGTGGAGCTGAACAAGGAGCTGGAGCGATTGCTCAACACACGCCTCACGAGCAGCGGGACTTTTATTATGACACAGTCGCCGGCGCCACTTCCGCTTTTCCTGTCATGAGTATGAGGTAACGCAGCTCTGTTTATCATATTAGATACATCTGAGAGTGTTGAAAACGATGTTATAACGTTACTCTGTGCGTTCGCTCGGCGGCTGCTGTGAGACACTGTTACACACTGCAGTAAGATAGATCGATTTTACAATATCATATTAAATGCTGGATGGCTTGTGTTGATAAATGGCATGCAATTAATTTTAAAACGTATTGTATGATGGAGAAAATGCTGTATTACTGTTACTAAAAATAAAGCTGCATCTGATTATGCTATGTTAGCTACTTCACAAAATAGTGTTTTTCTCTGAGGCATGGTAAAGCATGAGACTCGCAAAAAATCGAGAAAATTAGATTTAAACAATAAGACTAAATGTGTTGAGCTATATAACAACAATTAGTTTTCTGTCTATAAATATTAAAACAGTTGTTCCCTTGTCTATTAAAACATGTAATATATTAAAGCGTCTTTGGTGTTTCTATGGTTTCTACAAAATAAAACCGGAAACCGAGGGTAACGCGGGTATGACGCCATTGACAGGCGACTCCTCACACGTCCCGGAGCCTTGGTTAAAATTGCAATTTTCTCACGATTTACAAATAGTTGCAAACATTTGGGATATTGTAAGTACTCAAGTGAACAAAATATATAACACTGGCCTAGTGGTTTTTGGATATTTTACTGCAAAAATATTACATATTGCACCTTTAAAGATTTCACTCCAGCTCAAGTTACTTGACAGTTGCATAATGTAAAGTTTCTCCAGATTAGGTTTTTCTTTTCATCCAGAATTTTTGTTCCTGCCATCCATGTGTTTTATATAAATTATTTTATTTAATGATTTCATTACACTTGAAGAAGATGAAAATGTGATGCGAGGATGTTTGAAAAAACAAAATTGTGTGTTGGAAAAAGACAAAAGTGGTTTAAAAGCCTACAAGTCTTAAAATGTTGAATGTTGTCATTTTAGGAGCGTAAACGCTGTCAGTATAAGCCTCAACTTCTCATCTTCTTCCAAGAAAAAAACATGAAGGACTTAACAAGGACTTTTATGTCTCTTAGTAAACACTTTTAAGTTTTAAAGTCACTTATCTAGGTTCCTACTGATTATATCTGTATGAAACTAAAGTTAGCAATAGGTAAATTATGTGTTTGTTTGATTGATAAATCAATTTCAAATATGTTTTGTGTGAACACCAGGATCATAACCACCATAACGTCTCCTCCAGATGTTCAATCGCTCATTATTATACTCAGTATTTTCAATGACAGATTCTTAATCTTTTACCTTTGATCCTCTCAATGTTTGGTTACACCCTTGGTGACAACAGTAGAAGCTGGGAAACTCACCAAGGTTTGGGTCATATTCACTGATGAAGCGCTTCGTGAGGAATTTCACAGTAAGTGCTGCGGGGGACAAACTTCCTGTAAGTCTAAGTTCTGAAATATTTTCAATTACATAACAGAGCGTCCCATCAGGACGATGGAAAATGTTCTGCTTTTTATGTTTTTGACTTAAATCTATGTTATATAGGTAAACAAATATAACAATTTTTAATACATTCATTAATAAAATAGACTTTCAATTACACTCAAATATGTGGAAATGACAAATTCAATATGATTTACAGTGCATTCAAGGAACATTATATCAGTTTAAGATATATAAACACTATATATATAGCCTAACCCTCCAATGTGTGGTATTCCTACCTGACTTTCCAGATCCCATAGCTCCCAAAATCACTATGTTACACTCCGAAGGCTCATGCTCAGGAACTGTGACAATATTGCAAGTTCTTGCTTTCCCAAACATCAGAGACATCCTGAAGACGTGACAAGATAGAAGGATGAACACGTGAAGATCCGAATCACACAGTCCATATTAGACACACATGTGCTCTGATCTTCTGAGTTCATACCTGGATGATGCTGCCGTCTGATTTCTCACCAGCGCTCTCTGGAAAACAGCTGGATCGCCTTATACTTCAGTGTGAACGACATGTCCACCACCATAGATGCACGCAAAAAAAAAAAACGTTTGTCTGAGATGGGTATACTCTTTTCTTATTTTCTCTGGGCATTGAAAGTCGCTTCCAGTCGGAGAGGATGTTGGGAGAGGGGAATGAAGAGTGAAATGCTGGAATATTTTGGTTCGGTGGGCTGGAGCACATGACGGACTGAATCTATCCAGTGAATCCGCCTCCCATGATTAACATAAAAAGAATCTTGAAAGCTCACACTGTACAACACTTTTAATATTCCTGTTTGATAAACCTGTGTTTACAAGTGTGCGAATTACTTTTTGACGTTCGACGTTGATTAGCAACGACTTAAAGACGTTTTAAACAAATCACTAAGGCTTATTTGTTAAGTTTAAATATAAAACTAAGTTATATAGCCTAATAATAACAACAACATCATCATCATCAGTATGTTATGTCAAACTTAGTGTTAGTTCACCCAAAAATGAAAATAATGTCATTTATTACTCACCCTCATGCCATTCCACATCCGTAAGATCTTCATGATGGCCAATTTCAAAACACTGCTTCATGAAGCAGTTATGAATCAGCGTGTCGAATCAGCTGTTCGGAGCGCCAAAGTCACGTGATTTCAGCAGTTTGGCGGTTTGACACGCGATTCGAATTATGATTCGACACAAAAGATTCATAACGCTCTGAAGCTTCCTGAAGCAGTGTTTTGAAATCGGCCATCACTAAATAAGTCGCTATTTTGCTTTTTTGGCGCACCAAAAATATTCTCGTCGCTTTATAATATTAATATTGAACCACTCACATGAACTGATTTAAATATGTTTTTAGTAGCCTACATTAATGGATCTTGAGAGAGGAAATGTGCAGGCCTCACGGAGCCATCGGATTTCAACTAAAATATGTTAATTTGTGTTCTGAAGATGAACGAAGGTCTTATGGGTGTGAAACAGCATGAGGGTGAGTAATAAATGACAGAATTTTCATTTTTGGGTGAACTAACCCTTTAAGCAAAAAAAATGGTCTTAAATGAACAAACGTCGTTCGCTACTGTTGTCATGGTGTATTTCATGAGGAAATGCCCGGCCTCATTAATTTTGTGGTTCAAATAAACATAATGTTACGCTGTTTTATATTTTAAAATTGATTAAAATAACCACATGTAAGACATAAATAGATGAAAAATAATGTTCAGCAACGAATGTTCAAACGCGTTTTGCAATTTGCTTCATGCGGTCACGAGACACACGGCAACCAGTGATGTTTGACGCACTGTTTCTAACGGTTCTGTGGATTTTTTTTAAAGGGTAAAGGGTAATTCTACCTGTGAAAATGTACTGGAATGGCAGTCAAACCTGTGACTTCCCACCTGTGAACTTGTATTAGATCGACGTACTCCCAGTTCCGCGCTCTGACGTCACATAGCCCGCGAAACAACAATGGCAGCCCCTATGGATGCGGTGTTTATGCAAGTGGAACACGATGAGAAATAGACTTTAGGACAATATAACGTTGCAATCAAATTATAAATAATACAATACATCTAGCTACCACAATTTCTTGCGTTCAGGCAGTTTGCCGTGACTTTGAAGTCGTGACTTACGGGCTCAAAAACCTGCCTGGAATGCGTGCATTATTTCACCCAAAAATGAAATTTCTGTCATTAATTACTCACCCTCATGTCGTCCCAAACCCATAAGACCTTTGTTTTTCTTCGGAACAGAAATTAAGATATTTTTGATGAAATCCAAGGGTTTCTGATCCGCACATAGACAGCAACGTCTTTGCACCTTTTTAGGTCCAGAAAGGTATTAAAGACATCGCTAAAATAGTCAACATGTCTATAGTGGTTCAACCTTAATGTTATGAAGCGACGAGAATACTCTTTGTGCGCAAAAACAAAACAAAAATAATGACTTTATTCAATAAATTCATCTGTCCCCTGTCATACTGCTACGCTATTTTCGTTGCAGAGCTTCCGTGTTTACATCCGAACGCCGGTGTTCTGACAATTTGTGCTACCCTGTCAGATTTTGCTACCTCCCATTGAAACAGTGGGTAGCAAAATCTGACAGCGAAAAATGCTACCTATCAGATTGCGCTTCCAGCGTGATATTTACATGGTTTGTGGCTTTATTAACATCTACACCTACCCCAACCCTAAACCTACCCTTAAAATAATGCAAGTACAGTAGTGGTAGCACAATATGATATAGCATTAATCGTTAGAACAAGAATAAATCGATAGCGAAAAATGCTACTTATCAGATTGTGCTTTATTAATGTCTACACCTACCCTTACAATAATGCAAATACAGTAATTTTATCATGACAAAAATTATGTAATATTGATGTGCGCAAGTGCAGTAAGCCCGGGTAGGACAATCTGATGGGTAGGATGAAATGTCAGGACACCGGCACTGACATGTAAACAGTTTCTTTTTTCCCCATAAGGCACGTTTATAAAAGCTAGGCTACTTAAATGTCCTAACTGAGCTAAGGCCTAATCCTGGCTTAATCTAAACTCTGTCTGTGAAACCGGGCCTAGAGTTTTCTTTTTTCTACTGCTTTAAGGATTGAAATATTTTTCAAATCATTTTTAAATGCTACAAAATTTGGAGCTATTGCAAATAAAACTGATCTATAATCAAAATATTACTACACAAAAATTAAACCTTGCTGTTGAATTTGTAACAAGTTTCACCTGTTACAGCATTTTTACATTGGATATATGGGAATATTTAAACTGTGATGTAGGCCTATGTATATGTATTATAGGCTATTATATAAGAATTATATACTGTCGTCTATGATATTTGGGCTTGTGTCCACATATGCTCAGATAAATAGATATCCTAACTCAAAGAATAAATTGGAGTCGCATGATGGCAATTAAACTTGTCTGCAAGTTTATTAACTATGTTTTTGAAATAGGCATCCCCAGTACTGGTCGCAACATATCAAGTCTAACTTTTTTTTAGATTCAGATTTTATTTTAAGCAGTCACATGTTACCTGGAATGCTGACCCACAACAAAGCGTGACCCTCACAGGCATACCATTGTAACAGCTTTGGGCAGTTCACCTGTTCATCAAAGAGAGAAGATGAAATTTTCAGCCTGCTTTTAATGCCTGCCAAGAACAAAGGGTAATAAATAACCATGATGACGGCTGCCCTCTACAGCGATGGCTATCTGCCATTGGTTTCCTCCTGCCATAATGCAACCAGACTTTTCACCTCTATATATAGCTGATTCTATTCTTGTAGTTGTTAGTAATACAAACACTGCACTCTCGAGTCAAGTGCATCTGCTTCAACACTGTCGTGGATAGTCAATGGTGCTGTGAATGTCTTCAAAGACAGGTTTGACTGTGTGGGCATTTCTCTGGAGTTCAGATGAAAATGACAGGAGGTAACCTGATGGAGACGAGCAGCTGTGCCGGCTCAGAGATCGACATGAGGAAGGCGGTTTACCAGTCGACGGGTTTCATGAAAACAACAGTGAGGGTGAGCTTTGGTGAAAGTGCTTTTACAGTGGACAGAAGCCTCCTGGAGGAGCATTGTGAATACTTTCGGGCGCTTTTCCAGTCTGGCATGAAGGAATGCCAGGAGGATGAGGTGTGTCTTCAGGTGCCGAGCGCTCGTGGATTCCTGGTCGCCCTCCGTGTGATACACGGCGAAAGACCCATGCTGAGCGGTGACGAAATTGTTGACGCCATCGAGTGTGCTGCGTTCCTTCACATAGAGCTTCTAACTGAGCACCTCATAAACATTATCAATTCAGACAACTGCCTTCTTATGTATCACACAGCGGCGACTTTTGGGTTAATGAAGCTCTTCGGCAGTGCAGCTTTGTTCATTCGAGACATTTA
This sequence comes from Ancherythroculter nigrocauda, assembly GCA_036281575.1. Lineage (NCBI taxonomy): Eukaryota > Metazoa > Chordata > Actinopteri > Cypriniformes > Xenocyprididae > Ancherythroculter > Ancherythroculter nigrocauda. The sequence goes on from VTFQ01000004.1 coordinate 55,551,542, forward strand.
TCAAGACCTCGAAGAAGATGTGAAGTGTTTGCCAGAGGATTTGATTGAATATATAGAGTCTCTTGTTCCTAGTACGTACATCATGGTTGGTAGTCATTCACCAACCATCAAGCTGTTGCAGGACTTCATGAGGACTGTTTGTTACCTTGACGAGGACGAGAAAGACTGGAAGGTTCTCACTCACTTGCCTCTCAACGCCAGCACCACCATGGCAGGAGTTACGGTTTTAGACAACAAGCTCTACATTGTTGGAGGAGTCTATGATATTACCAATAAAGTTGTGGATTCTGGTTTCTGCTATGATGTATCTACAGATACTTGGAGCACATTTTCCAGCCCTCAGCAACTTCGCTACAACTGCACCCTTGTTGGCCATGCAGGTGACCTTTTTGTCATTGGCGGAGAGTATGAAAGGACCATAATGTCCTCTGTGGAGAAATACAAAGTCTCCTCGGACACCTGGAGCTTTGTTGCCCATCTCCCAAAACCTGCATCTGCCGTGGCTTGCGCCAAAGCCATGAGAAGACTGTTCATATGCCTCTGGAGACCTAAAGATGCTACGGAGATTTATGAGTACATAGCGAACAAGGATGAATGGATGTTAATCACGACACTTGTTCGGCATCAAAGTTACGGTCATTGCATGGTGGCCCACAGGGACAACTTGTACGTCATGAGGAACGGGCCATCTGATGATTTTTTGAGATGCATGATGGACTGTTATAATCTGACCTCAGGTCAGTGGACGGCCATGCCCGGGCAGTACGAGAACAGTAAGGGGGCTTTGTTTACCGCGGTAGTGCGAGGTGACTCAGTGTTCACAGTGAACCGCAGAGCGACAGTGGAATATGCTATTGAGGACAACAAATGGAGGACGAAAAAAGAAATGACAGGATTTCCAAGAATCGGCTCCATGTGGACTTTCCTCTTGAGACTGCCAAAGAAAAGCAGAGAGCTTTTACAAAAGAAAAATAATGGAGCTGAGATCTCATCTGACCTCAGCTCAAGTGCTTCTGTACCAGTGTTGCCAACTATTTTCAATGGAAAGTAGCTAATGTCTGCAAAAGTTGAATGTTGCTGGCTGCACCAACTCTCAGCACTTTGCATTTGTTTTCTCTCCTAATCAGAGATGGTCTTGTTATTGAGAGATATGAGGGTCCGTTGCTCTACCATTGGAAAAAGCTTAACGGCTAACTTGGATCACATGTGCCTTGATAACCAATCACATTACAGCCTTGACGTCATTGAATTTCTTTCAGTTGTGCGACAGTCACTAGTAGGGTTTCCATCCATATGGAGCCAGCCCCGGACATGACATGCAGGAAAAAAAAAAAAATAGTAGGCTAAATTGTGCGCATGATTTACTAAATCGTTCCCTTGATTTACTAAAACGTGCACACGATTTACTATTTCGTTCCCTCAATTTATAAATTGTGCATGATTTATAAATCGAGGGAACGAAATAGTAAATAGTGCGCACGTTTTAGTAAATCGAAGGAACAAATTAGTAAATCATGTGCACGATTTAATTTTTTTTTCTTGCATGTCATGTGCGGGGCTCCGTACGTTCAAACGTGAAGCGAATCTTTTCAAAGTTCGCAAAAAAAGAAAGAAAGAAAAAAGAAAAAAAACATCAACTGCGAATTAGGTGCATTTCCATCAAGTTGTTCAAATGGATAACAGTGGTATTGGTAAACTACGTAGTAACCAACAGTAAATGAAACCATCAGTCACGATTGGTCACGTGGGTTTAACGTTCGCTATGTCCGAATTTATTCGGCAAATGCGTTTCCATCTCCTGTTATTCGCATTAATTCTTTTTCACACAAGTCAAAAACTTCCTCAAGCGAGCATTAAAATTTTTTTGCGAATTAAGGGATTTTTTTCTCTCGAAATTTGGCATTTACATCACTCTTTCTGATGCAATACTTCAAAATGCGCATAAAAACAGGTTGATGGAAACAGTTACTAGCTGCATCCAAAATCGCATACTTCTCTATAGTCTATAGACTTCTCTTATAAAACAGCATTTTTTCCAGAGTAAACTCTAAAATTAGATCAATTCAAAACGAATGTTTAAAAGCAAACATGTTTAAGATTATAAGCTGTTTCCTCACAAAAACGGTTTATTCAGCGTAGCAAAGCCTCACCTCCACTGACATCCATTCAAAAAAACAAACAAACAAAACAAAAAAACGGCCTCTTATTGTCAAGTGATACATAATAATTACAATATATATTCGAATGTCCAATAAAGCTGTTCACATTTACATATTTTCTGTCAGACAACGGAACAACTAGTCCCTTTCAGTCAAGTCATTTCAGCTATTTCAGTAGCTAATGCAATCTGTTTGGATGGGAAAACATCAAATTCTTCAAAGCTGTTTACCAAGCTTACGATTAAATTTAATATTTGAAATCACAAATGAAACCTAACGACTGTATCATGAATGATATCAAAATAAATGTATCAAAATGTGGTTTCTTTGCTGAAATAGCGTTAAAAGTTTTATTCTTCAGGCTGGAGCAGCCAATGCGCATATACAGTCATAAGTGCGTGTCTCCGAACACTGACTGTTTCTATAGCAACCGGAGCTTCTAACGGCAGCTGTAGTGACGCGATGACTTTACCAATCGGCGATTGGCTCTTTTAGTCGCTACTTGCTTTTTTGAAAACAAGTTGCTAAAGGGGTGTGAACAATCGCAGATCTAGTGAATCAAGTTTCCTGGATTATTTGATAAATATAAAGTTCAAAAGAACATCATTTATTTAAAATAGAAATGTTTTATAAATATATTTACGGACGAGGATTAGGGCCAAGCAATAATAAAAAAATAAAACCATCTTGAGATTAAAGTTGTTAAATTTAGAGAAAAATCTTGTTAAATTTCGGGAAAAAAGTCGAAATAAAATGTTGAGAATAAACTCGTTAAATTACGAGAAATAAACTCGTTAAATTTCGAGAAAAAGGTCGAGATAAAATGTTGAGAATAAACTCATTAAAATACGAGAAAAAACTCGTTAAATTTCAAGAATAAAGTCGAGATAAAATGTTGAGAATAAACTCGTTAAATTACGAGAACAAATTCGTTAAATTATGAGAAAAATGTCGTTAAATTTCGAGAAAAAAGTCGAGATAAAATGTTGAAAATAAACTCATTAAATTATGAGAAAAAAGTTGTTAAATTACGAGAACAAATTCGTTAAATTACAAGAACAGATTCGTTAAAATATGAGAAAAAAGTCGTTAAATTACCAGAATAAATTCTTTTTTTTTTTAACGAGTTTATTCTCAACATTTTATCTTGACCTTTTTCTCGAAATTTAACAAGTTTTTTCTCGTAATTTAACGAGTTTATTCTCAACATTTTATCTTGACCTTTTTCTCGAAATTTAACGAGTTTATTCTCAACATTTTATCTTGACCTTTTTCTCGAAATTTAACGAGATTTTTCTCGTAATTTAACGAGTTTATTCTCAACATTTTATTTCGACTTTTTTCTCTCAAAATTTAACGAGTTTTTTCTCGAAATTTAACAACTTTAATTTTGAGATGGTTTTATTTTTTTTTATTATTGCTTGGCCCTAATCCTCTTCCGTATATATTTAATGGGTCATTGCTGAATAAAATTATTAGTTTCATTCAAAAGTATTAAAAAAAAACATCTGACCCCAAACTTTTGAGCAGAGGCGTATATATTTGGATTAAATAAATGCTGTCATATCAGTATTTTGATTCTGTATAAATTCTATATTAAAAAAAACAAACGCCATCCTTACAATCTCTCTAAAGTTGTTTGTACCACAAAGCCTCTTTCTTTCAATAAAAGAGCTGATTAAATCAGTTCATTCGATTAGTTAACTAATGCTTCATTTTTGTGATTAACATTCAATATCTCGCACACTGCCAGAACAACACAGACCATTTGGAGGCAAATGTGATATGATTGATGGTAAATAAACAGACCCTATTAATCATGACTGTTTTACACATGACTGATGGTCATTTAAGTGTATGTTACCATGGTTACATAAGACCAAAATATAGAAACATTTCCTGTTTTTATATCAAACAAGCCATCTGTAAAACTCGATCCCTGGTGTATCCATACCAGAAGTGCCGGGGTCAGACAAGGCCGCAAGGAAAGAGTGCAGAACCTTAAAGACTGTGAGAGAAAGTTTAAGATAAGCCGGGAGGCAAAAGAGAAACACGACCATCACAAATGATACTTTATTCATACAATCATTTATGACCTCAAAAACTGGTTGGAGTGTAACTGTGCGGAGACTCTTGACTGTTCAAACACTCAAATTATATCCAGACATTCCTGCATGCTTTCGTAACTCTTGTAGAAGGTCCACTCATTACATGAGAACCTGAAGACACACTGATAACTAATCATGTTCCCACAATGAAAACATTGTGTCCAACTTTTGGCAGCCGAACAACAGAATGTATAGATCTTGGCAGGACGTCGCTATTCACTCATGATGTCTGGCAGTTGAAGGTAACATTTTATAGGAACATTGCCATACAATAATGTTCACAAATACCAAAGTGAAACTAACAGATGGAAGCATGTCTTGACCTCACACAGATTTCACAAATACTCGATTTTTTTTCTGAAACAAGAACAATGAGATGTGGGTATTATTGTTTAGATTTGGTTTTTCTTCTAAACATTTGACTGAAATTTCATATTGAGTTGTCATTTTTTGTTTACAGTGGTAATCTGTACAAATCCATCACTCAGATGCAAAGTTCTTGGGTTACTGATGCCATTGTTGGAACGAACTGAACCACTTAAACAGTTTTATTACATCCACATTGCCTGACACGTACATAACAGATGTAATATATTATACATTATATAAGGGTTTCCCAAACGGAGGTTCGTGAGTTGATGAAAAGCTAATAATTAATTAAATCATAAAATGTAAAATTGAAATAAGGCTGCAATTGAAATAAAATTGAAATCATGATATGGCTTAGAGAGATTATTACAATAAAATTGGTCCAGTCCAATTAGTCTGATATGTTTTGACAATTTGACACAAGTCTTTAGAATTTTATCAGTAATGAGAAGCAAAAAAAAATCGTCAACTAAACACAGACTTAAAAGTCTCTCTGCAGTTTTCCACTAAAATTAAAGCTCAAGGGTTTAACGCTTGAAAATGATTGTAAAATAATTACAATTATCAAACATTCATTTTATTTTAAGGTACAGTTGTATAATTACAATAGTATATATGCCTTCACTTTTAATAATTAGAGTATAAATAGATAAATAATCATATAAAAACAATTATTTTATTGCTGTTTTATTTCTTATTTCTATCACTGAGACGTTTTCTCACGAGTTTATCATATTGCCCTTCAAATTACAAATAATCCTAATATAATATGCCAAAATAAGCACCATGTATTGTTTGACCAAATTGTGCAGTCCTATACTGTAAATAAATAATTTTAAAATAAAAACATTTAAAATAAAACACAAAAAGATTAAGGTAATTAATTTAATGAATATTTATTTCCCATGGTTAACATTTCTATAAATAAAGCACATTTAATTAAAACAAAAGTTTGATTGCTATGGAAAACACTGTAAAAGCGTGTTGTTAGAGTCATTCGCTGGTGTAGACAGTCAAACCGTGCTTCTCCCCAAGGCCTCAACACATGTCTAGGATGCGCAATGAATAAACACAGCTCAGCACATGATAAATAAGCAGCAGCTATAAGAGCTGTGTGAACAGCACAAACCATGATCGCAGCTATAATTCACTGCATCATATCATGCACTGGATCAGGCCACGCGGGTCATGAGTTCCTCCAGGGCTCGCTCTCGGTGGTTCTCATGCACGAGAAGAACCTCTTTAATGGCGTTCTGCTGGAAGCCCATTTCATTAAACTGAGCAAGAAGGTGAAGGAACTCCTCAGCCTAAAATAAAACAACAACAATTAACGTTACAATGTACAAGATTTTTGTAATGAAGGATCTTTTCACCAGCAAAAACGGTAACATTGTGAAATATTATTACAATTTAAAATAGCTTTTATTCCTGTGATCAAAGCTGAATTTTCAGCATCACATGATCTTTCAGAAATCATTCTAATATGCTGATTTGCTGCTCAAGAAACATTTCTGATCATTTTTATTATTATAAATGTTGAATAATTAGGGGCCAAGCCCCCATTGTAATTGTTAGGTTTCTTTTTATTCTTCTTCCGAAATGGGAGTCTATGGTAGGAACATGAGACAATGATGAAATTTGGCACAATTGTAGAGATGGTCATGAATAGTGATTAGACCAATTCTGGAGTCTCTAGGACCAACTCTATAGCGCCACCACCAGTTCAAATATTCACTTTTCTAAAGGTCATCATAACTTTTAAACACTTTATTCTAGAAAAATTCACCCAATTCCTCTCTTCAGGCTGATGCCAATCAACATCTTGCATTATGACTCTGGCCATTACAGTAGCGGCCATTTTGAAAAGTACAGTATTGATTTTTTTCACTACTCCTTTAAAATTTGTCCAATTTTGTCCAAAATTGTATTTTTAAACTGGTTTTGCTCTTCCTGCTCCATATTGCACTACAGCCCCTTCAGAGCCTTAGCCCTGTATTGCTGCTTACAGCTATATTTATAAGCATATAAATTATTAGGGGCCAAGCCCCTATTGTAATTGTTGGTTTAGTTTATTATTACTCCTCCCCAATGGGAATCTATGGTAGCCCTATCAACGGAACATGAGACAATGATGAAATTTGGCACAATTATAGAGATGGTCATGAATAGTGATTGAACCAATTCTGGAGTCTCTAGGACCAACTCTATAGCGCCACCACCAGTTCAAAAATTCACCTTTCTAAAGGTTATAACTTTTGAACCCTTTGTTCTAGAAAAATGAAATTTAGTTCACCTGATTCCTCTCTTCATGCTGATTCCAATCAACATCAACATGAAGACTCTGCCCATTACAGTAGCAGACATTTTGAAAAGTACAGTATTCAGTTTTTCACTACTCCTTCAAAACTTTGTCCAAAATTGTATTTTTAAACTCTTCCTGCTCCATACTGTGCTATAGCTCCTTCAGGGTCTTGGCCCTGTATTGCTGCTTACAGCTATATTTATAATTATAAGCATATAAATGATTATTATTATTATTATTATTAGCAGTTGTGCAGCTTAATATTTTTTGTGGAATCCGTGATACATTTTTTTCCAGGATTCTTTAATGAATAAAAATTTCTAAAGAACAGCATTCATTTAAAATAGTCTGTACTGTCATTTTTGATCATTTTAAAAATAAAAATCTTTCTGACCCCAAACTTTTGAATGGTAGCATATTTTCAAAGCGTTGAATTGGCTCAATACATACCTTGGTCTCACAGTTTTGAAACATCTCAAGAGCTTCTTCAACCTGAGCTTCATCGTAGCCGAGTTCACATAACCGATCACACGCCACCAGATAACTCAAGATCTGCAAGAGAACAAGCAAAAATCCTATTGTATATGAACATGAAACACTAACAGAGAATGGATTGTGTTCTTAAGGGCTTATAAGGACAGATGTTTCATGTTCTGGATCTGATCATTTTGTCTGAGAGCAACGTAACATAGATCACTTTAACAATATGAACGAGACTGAAGAAAAGCCGTCTGAGATTCTCCGACACTTAATGAAAACAAGGCCAAGTTCTAATGGACTTTTAGGGAAGATTGGTTTATCCTGTAACACTGAGTAATTAGATACACTGATCTGGTTATCCGTTGACGCAACAGTACGTCATCATAGATATGGACTGAATATGAATGATCATTAGCTGAATCTGTGCTATCATAAGTCATGATAAGATTCGATGTGAGATTCAGAGTGGACTGAAAGCGGAGCGGCGTGAAACGTGAGAAGCGTGTGGATAACAGCGTTGGAGTACCGGCTGGTCTGATTAATCTGTGTAACAAGATGAGCTTTGCTGATTCAAATCTGATCATCCTTCACAGCAGCTGTCTGATGTGCTGAGCGGGTCACTGGGCAACTGAGGATACAGCCAAATATAAAATCATCAAGTCTCGCTGGCCAGTCAGCCAATGACTTCACAGACACATCGTCACTTTGTTTCAGGGCTTTCAAGCAATCTAATGATCTAGAACAAAGTACGTTTTGGACAAAGCCAAGTAAATATTTAATGACTACAATGTTTAATACTTGGTACCACCTTGATTTTTCGAAGTTGTAAATAAATAAATAAAAAAATTATTAGTGTTTTACAAGAAAAAAACTATTTCAGTCTTTCTACTTTAAAATTTCATGTTTAATTCAATGTGTTACTTGTAATTATTTGTGAAATTTACTAGCAATTTTTGAGTGAAAATTGTTTCAAAGTAAATCCTATATTATGAAAAAATTTACATTTACCATAAATAAATATTAATCACTTATAAAGTTTCTATTATTACCATTATTATTATTGACCCTCTGGTATTGTTCAATTGGGGGTCACACTTCTGTTGTTTGCGGTCAAAAGTGCCCCAACACCTGAAATTTAACTTTTTTTATTTTCAGTAAAATCAATGCAATATATTTTTGTTCAATAATATTTTTTCTTTTGTATTTTAAATTTCATATAATGTAATAATTAATATTTATGCTATAATTAGGATAAAAAAATTTACATTTTTAAAAAAATTATTTTTTTTAATTAAAGCAGTATTTCATGTTAAAATAGAGACAATAGCTTTAAGGGTGCATTCACACTTGTAGTTCGGTTCGTTTGGTCCAGACCAAAAAAAATTCAGTACAGTCGAAAAGTTTGGAACCACTAAGATTTTTAATGTTTTTAAAAGAAGTTTCGTCTGCTCACCAAGGCTACATTTATTTAATTAAAAATACAGTAAAAACAGTAATATTGTGAAATATTATTACAATTTAAAATAACTGTGTACTATTTAAATATATTTTACAAAGTAATTTATTCCTGTGATGCAAAGCTGAATTTTCAGCATCGTTACTCCAGTCTTCAGTGTCACATGATCCTTCAGAAATCATTCTAATATGCTGATTTGCTGCTCAATAAACATTTATGATTATTTTCAATGTTGAAAACAGTTGTGTACTTTTTTTTTCAGGATTATTTGATGAATAGAAAGTTCAAAAGAACAGCATTTATCTGAAATACAAAACTTTTGTAACATTATACACTACCGTTCAAAAGTTTGGGGTCATTAAGAATTTTTATTTTTATTTTTTTGAAAAGAAATTAAAGAAATGAATACTTTTATTCAGCAAGGATGCATTAAATCAATCAAAAGTGGCAGTAAAGACATTTATAATGTTACAAAAGATTAGATTTCAGATAAACACTGTTCTTTTGAACTTTCTATTCATCAAATAATCCTGAAAAAAAATATTGTACACAAATATTTTGTACAATTGTACACATTAAATGTTTCTTGAGCAGCAGATCAGCATATTAGAATGATTTCTGAAGGATCATGTGACACTGAAGACTGGAGTAACGATGCTGAAAATTCAGCTTTGCCATCACAGGAATAAATTACTTTGTGAAATATATTCAAATAGAAAACAGTTATTTTAAACTGTAATAATATTTCACAATATTACTGTTTTTACTGTATTTTTAATTAAATAAATGTAGCCTTGGTGAGCAGACAAAACTTCTTTTAAAAACATTAAAAATCTTAGTGGTTCCAAACTTTTGGACTGTACTGTATATATAGTCCTGGTCCGATTAGCGTTCAGAAGGGCAATTTTATCACAGAACCAAAAGATACTGCACCTAAAGGCACAGGGACACGCTCACAACCTGATTGGTCGGATTTTATCACATATGCCTATTTTGAGATGGAACTTACAGAACAATCAAAACAATGCTGTGTGCTGAGGTAAATGTGCCAGCTGGGAACTCGTGAAGAGCTTAAAAACTGCGTAAAGGAGTCAAAACAGCGGGGGGAATCCCTCCATCACACACACCAACGATCTGCTGCGTGGAGACGTGCGTCTGATGCCTGAGATGGGCAAACTCGCAACTATGATGAGAAAAACTGGCACGCGTGAGGATTCTGTCCTTTTTATGGTCTCATCTTCCTGTTTTTGGTTCGTTTACATGTCTTTGGTCCGTGTTGCCTTCATATATCATTTGAACCGCATCAGGGTTCGTTTGGAAGCGGACCGAGACTCATCTTTTCAGCGGTCTCGGTCCGCTTGTTTGGTGCGCACCAGGGTTCGGATGGCAGCGTTCACATATGTTCAAATGAACCGCACTAACCGAGCAACCGCACCAGGGTTCGCTTTAATCGAACCAAACATGACAAGTGTGAACGCACCCTAAATCCAATTTTTGAAGGCAGATTACTGCCACCTGGTGGGAGTAAAAAAAGAAAAACATCTGTAATGCCATGGTTTAACAACTATATTCCTATATATCTCTAAATAAAAAAGGCTTTTAAGTTCAAGGTTTTTTTAGACAAATACTTATTTGTAGACAGAAATACTTATTTTTTAGTTTTGGATATATATTTACACATTCTCAAAAACAACTTTTTTAGATTTGTTTTTTAAATGTTGATTTTAAGTGTCAGTTTTTGCATTAATTTTACTAGTCAAACCTGAAGACAGAGAAAGACATTTTGTTGCACATAACATCAAAATGAAACAAAAATGTAACCAAAAAAACAAACAGGAATGCTTTATCAGAGGTTAATCAACCTGATTTCAACCTCTTATTTGACTCCTCTGGCTCAATTTTGCCATATTGATACAGCCACACCAGCTCATGTGAGTGTGTGTTTGAGTGGATGAGTCTGTTTTGTAGTATCTCAATGTTTTAGACTCAGTGTAACTTTTTCCTTGCTGTCCATTTGTTTACTGCATTGTGGCTGAATTTTTTATTTCATTCAATACATTTGCAAAAACTTGCTTTGTGTTACAGTCACACCATTTTATATATGTGTGTCTGGGGGGGTGGAGTGTGTCTATTTTGCACTCTTGATATTTTAGTGTCACCCCTTCATTGCTGTGCACTTTTTTCTGCATCGTGGATGATTTGTAGATTTTACACACAAAAAATTCTCTGTATTCTCGTATTTTTGTGTATTTCCCATTCATTTCCTATGGCAAACAACACAATTAAGACAATTTTTTTAACGTCACATGTTTTCTTGTGGTCACATAGTGACTGCCATAAAAGTCACAGAGTTTCGTACCATTCTGATGAAATAGTGATTTTTATTTCAAAACTTTTTTGTTTTTGGTTTAAAATGACCAAACAACACCAGAAGGTTAAACTTATTAATAAAAAAAATTATTAAATATTAAAAATTAACTATAATTTTAAAAAATTACAAATTAATACATTTCTTTATAATTATTTAAGAATTATTAATTAAGACATCTACCAATCAGATATCATATGCAGTCAAAAATGAATGAAGGCATCTTAGACAAGATGTCATGCAAATATTGAATTTGTATGGTACAATTATTGGATGAGTATTGAAAATCTACACAGTCAAGAGCTGAGCATCTTTTAGTGTCTCTGGAGCAAACTCCTCAGGTTGTGTTTATCTGCCACCATCCAGCACTCAAGTGCTGATTTACTGGTAGTCTATTCTCATGGCCCCTTTTGAATAAACTTAACGTAATTTTCCCACAATGCCCAGCAACGTTAATGACAGTGGCTTCATGCTAATGATTATGACTTCATGACTCAAGTGTTCTCCTGAGGGAACCTTTGTAATGCTGAGAACTAGATACTAGCAGCACATTATGGAAACTTCAGGGGGATCTGGGGTCTATTTTTGTTGATTTTTAACCAGAATCAGATAAAAGAGGATGGAAACAGATGTTTTGCTGTGACACAGAGCTGAAACTGAAGCACACAGGGATTGTGAGTGATGATTTCTGACATTACTTAAGATCAGTAATATCTGATGGAGCAGGTGATTTTCAACCAGACCTTCTTCATTGACCTGGATGGACAACTGCCTTCATAGACATTTTGTTATGAAACTTGTTATGAACTCATATCATAGAATTTAATATAATGATCCAGATGTGAATGGCACAAAAAAATCTTTGATTTAGTATTTGAAATGTTTTTTTGTTGTTGTTTTTTTTTTTTTTTTTAAAGTCTATTAGCTGAATTACACCACCATAAACATCTAAGAGATATGTATGGGCCGAATATTACACTGTATATTCATGCTGGAGTAATATAAAAGCCATCAAAACTATAAAATAACATGAATGGAAGTATGACAGTTGTGACCCTGGACCACAAAACCAGTCATAAGAGTCAATTTGAAAAAAATCTGGAATCTGAGTGTGTAAAAAAACATCAAAATATTGAGAAAATCACCTTTAAAGTTGTCCAAATGAAGTCCTTAGCAATGCATATCCACTTACAAAATACATTTTTGATATATTTACGGTAGGAAATTTTCAAAATATCTTCATGGAACATGATCTTTACTAAATATCCTAATGATTTTAGACATGAAAGAAAAATCGATTATTTTGACCCATACTATGTATTGTTGGCTAAGATTTATGACTGGTTTTGTGGTCCAGGGTTACACTTATATAGTGACATATACAGTCAAAATTTTAATGAAAAAATATTATATTTCAGCTCTTTCATCAAACTATGCACACTTCAGACTTTCACTAAACCAAGTTGTTAATTGCTTCTTCCTCCAATTAATATATTTTATTTATATACTATTATAGTATTTATTATTAAATTTAAATATCTTTTATTCTGATATTTTCAGTTTTCATTTTATGTGCATTATAATTTTTATTTGTTATTTCTATTTAGCTTTAATTTGATTTTAGTTTTAATTTTAGTCATTTTAGTGCTTCAACTGATTTTATTTGAGTTATTTGCCAAGGCAAAATTTCAATTTTCATTTTTATTAGGTTTTTCATCTATATATTTTCTTTTATTTTAGATTTATTTCAATTAACAAAAAAATATTTGTTTTATAAAGCATTTCAAACCTATATATTTATATTGACATACAAAACTAATTTCAAGCATTTATGCATAAAGATTATTAAACAAGGTAACACTTTACAATAAGGTTCATTTATTAACATTAATGTATTGAGTAACAAACTAACAATGAGCAATTCATTTGTTATAGTATTTATTAATCATCTTTATTAATAATAATCCAGCTGTTCATTGTTTTTGTTAGTTCACAGTGCATTAACTAATGTTTGATTTTAATAATGTATTAGTAAATGTTGAAATGAACATTAAGTAAGATTAATAAATGCTGTAGAATTATTGTTCATTCTTAATTCATGTTAACTAATGTAGTTAACTAATGAAACCTTATTGTGAAGTGTTACTAGCAGCAAAAGTTATTTAAAATAAATGTGGTCAGTGTGCAACTGGTGCATGTTCGACCCAGCATGCACTTCATTGACCTTCCCCTGCGATACACCAATGATGGTGGAGAGAATCTCAGCATTGCATCTCGACACCCAAACGAATCCCAGCTCATATTTCACAGCGAGGCCCACTGACCTGCTCGGGACTTTGCTGGCCAGTTTTCTGGAGGGCGATGATGGCCGTACGGAGAGGGTAGCCCTGCTCGGTCACGGCCGCCAGCAGCTCCCTCTCCTCTGGGCTGAGAGCGGAGAGAAGCTCGACAGAAGAGTCCAGGACGGCAGCGTGGGAATTGAGTGGCCGTGATGGGGCCAAGGGGGAGGATGAACCCTGGGCCTGGAAAAAACAACAACAGTGCCTCATGGTCACAGTACCCTTGAGAGATGAGGGCAGGAAACACAATACTAAGAAAATCTAGAATGATAAACACACTATTGTTGGTGCAAGGTTTCAACCAGACTTAAAAACAACACATTCTGAAAACATTAGTGTATTCAAGGTATCCATTTTAAGAGTATGTGTATTCCTTGGGAATCAAACCCATGACCTTTGTGTTAGTAATGCCGTTCTCTGCCAGCTGAGCTACAGAGACATAACAATTAAATAAAGCGTGGAAGAAATATCTAACCATGGAATAAAAAAAAAAATCAGCAAAAGCCAGGAAACTTTTCTGGAAAATGCATTTAATTCTTTTACGGTTAATGTAAAAAAAAAAAAAAAATCAACTAAGCCCCCTGCCCAGTTGAGCACAGCCTAGCAGGAGATGATGTCATGGGCATTAATAACATGTTGGATTAGACTGTCAAAGGCGTAACCTTGAATCGCAGCTTTGCTGAGAAAGAAATTTCCCGAGCACTTCCACTCGCTAATCCAGACGAATTTGTTTCAGCTTGGGAAGATTCCAAGAAAAGGCTTAGCACTCGCTATTATTAGCTAGTTCATCTTCTGAGACATTGAAGAAATGTGCACCAAAAAAAAAAACCACAGAAGTACTTTTGGGAAGTCATTCATGTCTAATATCTGAATGAATGGAAATGCTCAGACGGTCATTTCTTGAGGAGCAACAAAATACCAGTATTAATACCAGTATGCAGTATTTTGGGATAGTTCAGCCAAAAATAAAAATTATCCCATAATTTACTCACCCTCAAGCCATCCTAGGTGTATATGACTATCTTCTTTCAGACAAACACAATCTGAGTTATATTAAAAAATATCCTCGCTCTTCCAAGCTTTATAATGGAAGTGAATAGTAACTGAGATTTTGAAGCACATCCATCCATCATAAAAGTAATCCATACGGCTCCAGGGAGTTAATAAAGTACGGAAGAGGATTAGGGCCAAGCAATAATAAAAAAATAAAACCATCCTGAGATTAACGTTGTTAAATTTTGAGAAAAAACTCATTAAATTTCGAGAAAAAAGTTGAGATAAAATGTTGAGAATAAACTCGTTAAATTACAAGAAAAAAGTTGTTAAATTACAAGAACAAATTCGTTAAATTATGAGAAAAATGTCGTTAAATTTCGAGAAAAAAGTCGAGATAAAATGTTGAGAATAAACATTAAATTATGAGAAAAAAGTCGTTAAATTACGAGAACAAATGGGTTAAATTATGAATTTGTTCTCATAATTTAATGACTTTTTTCTCGTAATTTAATGACTTTATTCTCATTTTATGCGATGCATTTTATAGGATGCATTTTTTAGTTCTGCCTCCTATAGTCGACTAACCGAAGAAGAGGCTTAGTCGGCTTATCATTGCGCCTGCTGCACCCATGGTACGGCAGCAAAGTTCCTCGATTATTACGCCAAAATGAGAGTATAGTTCCTAGCCATATTGGCCTAGAAAATCACAACTTTTCATTTTCCATCGGTCTTAGTACACGATGTAACTACAGAAGAGTCAAGTTTTAAATAGGAAAAATATCAGAACTCTTTGGTCATTTTTGAGCGAGATGCTAACGGTCTAATCAGATTCAATGAACTATGCTAAGCTATGCTAAAAGTGGTACCGCCAGACCCAGAGATCGGCTGAATGGATTCGAAAACGGTAAAACTCAACTGTTTAACTCTAGGGGAGTTGAAAAATGAGCCTATATATTTAAAAAAGTGTAGTGTCCCTTTAAAGTGATAGTTCATTTATTACTCACCCTCATGTCGTTCCACACCCGTAAGACCTTCGTTCATCTTCTGAACACAAATTAACATATTTTTGATGAGATTCGATAGGTTTTTTTATCCTCTATTGAAAGCAATGAAATGACCACATTCAAGGTCCAGAAAAGTAGTAAAAACTAGTTAAAATAGTCCATGCGACTGCAGTGGTTCAACCTTAATGTTATGAAGAGACGAGAATACAATTTTTTTGCCCAAAAACAAAACAAAAATAATGACTTTATTCAACAAATTCATCTCTCCCCTGTCATTCTCTGATGCTATTTACGTTGCAGAGCTTCAGTGTTTACGTCCGAATGCAGGCCAATACTGAGCCGCCATTCGGACGAAAACACTGAAGCTCTACAATGTAAATGCACTTAAAACACTCATCACTTTTGGTCATACAGATAAGAGTAATACATCTTTTGAAACTGAGTCTACTTGTATTTGTGTGCACTCACAATAACAACAAAACCTTGTGCTTTTGTAAAATAATGAAAGCAAACAGAGTGCGCTTTCTGCCGTCTCTCTCTGTGAACTTGAGCACGCCCAAA
The DNA here is from genome assembly GCA_036281575.1 of Ancherythroculter nigrocauda. Taxonomy (NCBI): domain Eukaryota; kingdom Metazoa; phylum Chordata; class Actinopteri; order Cypriniformes; family Xenocyprididae; genus Ancherythroculter; species Ancherythroculter nigrocauda. Next base: position 55,567,684 of record VTFQ01000004.1, read on the forward strand.
AAAAAAAGAACTGAAAATCCATGTAAACTTTGAAAAATATATCTATAGAAAGCAAAATGTCCACTTTTAAATGAACCAATTCAAATGGAAAACAAATATTCTCAGATTATGCAACATTTCTCTTTAAAAATTCTTGTTTTAGACTTCTAATTCATGACCAGTGTTTTGTTTTGCTCTATCCTCTGCGTTTTCGCGTTCGTCATGTGTCGGGTCAGAGGTCACTCGAGTACAGCCGTTAACGGAAGCTAGTTATAAAGTTATAAATATGGATATTTTTCTTACAAAAACCCATCACTTCTCTTCAGGCAACCCCCTGGAGTCATATGGATTACTTTTATGATGAATGGATGCACTTTTTTTGGGCTTCAAAATCTTGAGCCCCATTCACTCCCATTATAAAGCTTGGAAGAGCCAGGATATTTATTAATATATCTCTGATAGTGTTTGTCTGAAAGAAGAAAGTCATATACACCTAGGATGGCTTGAGGATGAATAAATCATGGGATAATTTTCATTTTTGGGTGAACTATCCCTTTAACACAGGATTTTCATTGAATCCGTATGGAAAGAGGTGAAAACTGGTTAAATGCTTCTGGATCACCAGAAGGACTCTGATATCTCTTGCTCAAGTGAATTAAAATACCTTTCTGGACTTATTGGAGGCATGTCAGTTAAAACCAAAGCCATTTATAGTAGGGTCAACAGTTGCCTTGTAAGGACAACTCTTATTTTGTGCTCTGAACTATTAAAAACTTGAGTGAAATGGCAACTATGAAAAGGTCTTCTTCAAAGACATACAAAATATTTTGCAAATAGATTAATGAAACAAGTTGTCTGTGTTGGATGGTCTGTATTTATAGCCCTAAAGGGTACAAGCTGTAATTTCGAGTACATCAAAACTTACCCAAACAAGTCCAGTAAAGGGGAGTGTCGTTTATTTAAAGTGTTTATTGTTTCAGAGCCACTAATGACCTGACATTTGAGGTCATTTGAACCACACCTTTTGGCATCTAGATGAACCATGTTCCTGTTTGTATTTCATTGCACTTGGTACTCTACTGTGCATCAGCTGGTAGTAAAATCTATACGCTGAGAGTATGATGTATCCATATGGTTTTGTCATTGACAAATAGGTGGGTGCAAACCACTGTCACTTGAATTTACAAAGCCGTAATCACAACTTTAAGAGAAGCCCCTTTCCCCCTGACAGACAGTTGAGTTAATTTTAAAGTCACTGCAAGCAGTTTATTTTGGAATAGAAATCTGGGCAAAAGTCATGTAGTGTATTCCTGCCTTTAATACTATGGCTAAGGTCTCGAATTGTATATTTGATTTATGGTCTTGTGACATTTGATAATGAGCATCTGTGAAGTCTACAAGATCACATGGTGTCCCAAATGTAAATTTAGGTTTCAAAAAGGTGCTCACAAGCTTTCCCTTTGCATTAACTATGCACCATTGACCCATTTTATAATCAAAGTGCAGACTTGTAGGAGGACTGCCAGATCTGAGGATGTTAGCAAGTGGCAGCAGGTCTAAAGTGGCAGTAAATATCCAGGTGAAGAGCGGTTTAAAGGGTTAGTTCACCTAAAAATGAAATTTCTGTCATTTATTACTCACCCTCATGTCATTCCAAACTCATAAGACTTTCGTTCATCTTCAGAACACAAATTAAGATATTTTTGTCCCTCCATAGAGATCCAATGCAACTATCACTTTCAAGCCCCAGAAAGTTATTAAAGTAATCCATGTGACTCCAAGTGGTTTAACCTCAATTTTATGAAGCGTACTCTTAAACTGTTGTCCGAAGTGCTTTGTTTGCACAAATAAAAAACATAATTTACCACTTTATTTACAAAATATTAATCTCCAACAAGCGTTAAGGAGATCACCACAGCGCATGCATGTTGTGTTGATGCGAGAGCAGGCGTTGTTGCATGAATGTGCATCGGAGCTTATTATTTCGTAAATAAAGTGGTAATTTATTTATTTATTTATTTTTGTGCAAACAAAGCACTTGTGTCGCTTCATAAAATTGAAGTTAAACTACTGGAGTCACATGGATTACTTTGATGAATTGGCCCTATCATACACCTGGCGCAATGCAACGTGTTTTTTGCTAGTTTCAGCCTGGCGCAGTTATCATTTTCATGTCTAGTGCCACGGTGTTTAAACAGCAAATGCATTTGCACCCATTTATGTGTCCATGGGCGTGCTGGTCTGAAAACGAGGTGTGTTCAGGTACATTGTTGGCGTGTTGCTATTTTGATGCAACTGAAAACAACTGCTCCATTGACCAACTGAAACCTGGTCTAAAGTCGCAGAATTTGTTTTTTTTTTTTAAAGTGTGCGTTAGTAATATGCACCTATAGGCAGGTGCACAACGCGCGTACACTCTGCTTATTACACACACAGGGACGCACCACAATTGCAATTGGATTATTACACGTTACGTGACTCATTAAGAGACTAGGTACAAGCCTTTTAGACCATTTTTTCTGTCGTTAAACTAGCAAAAGTGCTTCATGTGACCCATAGGCGCCGATTTATGTTTCTGCCGGTGGGTGCCCAGTGCCCCACATCACAACCAAATTATCAGTGGTTCGAATCTAACATCATATCGTTTTTTTTTCTTCATAAAGTTCAAAGAAGTTAATTAATATTTGTATATCAAGAACAGGGACATGTCTGTGTGCATTTTGTTAGTGATTTCCCTGGAAAAAAGAGTCAAGCAATAGATCGATGCGTATGTCAGAAGACTAACTTAAATGAGCCACAACGCATGATTTAAAAAACAACACGTTTCAGTGCTAGCTCGCTTCTTATTTAACTCAAATCAACGTCAGCTTGATGTTTTATTTGCATTATATCCGTGCAGCAATATGACAATTTCGACCCAAAAGCACATTCTTTTCACAAGTGTTGTCGCGAGTCGTGCTCTCGCTGATATCTGATGCAAGGAAAGTTTGAGTTGGAGCGCGTGCATGTATCTGATCGCGAGCAGAGCCATTTGTGCTCGCGCGCATCACTTGGATGCGCTCTCGACGTTTGCCATTAAAATATCGCCATAGAAACGGCATTAAATAAACTATTAAAAGGGTGAAGATCGTGTCTGAAAGCTACAATTGATTTTCTATTGGTTAAAATCAATGGAGAATATCTCGTATTTTTCCGTGGGTGCTCGACCATTTCCGTGGGTGCTCCAGCCACGGGATTGGCGCCTATGATGTGACCCTGTGCTTAGATCATTAAAATAGGGCCCAATGTCTTTAATAACTTTCTGGGGCTTGAAAGTGAAAGATTTCATCAAAAATATCTTAATTTGTGTTCCAAAGATGAATGCATTTTTGGGTGAACTAACACTTTAAGGAGGACCTATTATGCTTTTTTACATTTTCTTTAGTGTGTAATGTTGCTGTTTGAGCATGAAAAAGGTCTGCAAAGTTACAAAGCACGAAGTTATTCTCTATATCAGTGTCACCGTTTCTGAACTCCCTGAAACGCCTCCATTGTAGTCTTAAGTTTTCTTCCAGGAATGTACACATCAAAATATTCCTCATTTCAATAAGACATAAGCAAAATAAAGGGGGCGATGCCAGGTTAAGTTGCATTAAGTGTGTTGTCGCCATGTCCAAAAACACCCCAGAACTAACGGGTTTATGGGTGTGAAATTTCCTAAACGCACTCAAAGCCAATCACAACACACTGATCCATCCGACCAATCAGAACATGCGTAAAGAGGGGCTTAATAGAGACCGGAACTAAACAGAGCTGCGTTTCCCAAACGCATCGTAAAGCCTAAGCAGATCGTAGAACAACTGCCACCAATGCAGTAAAGAGCGTTACTGACAGACTGGGAAGAGAGGTGCTGCAACAATGCAAAATATGTGAAAAATAAGATGTTTTAAGGCATTCAAGCATGAAAACCTGTTCTAGTAGACCCCAAAAACAAAAGGGCAGTTGAAGATGTTGTACCTTTGGGGCAGGTCTGCTGATGCATTCAGATGGCAGGCAGTTAGTGGAGATTGCGGGAGATGTATCAGAACAGCCAGCAGAACTCTGACTCCTCTGGAAGTTCTTTCGGGATGAGTTCAGCCTGCAGAGGGAAGACTGTCGGACGTTCCCCTGACACTGTGCGGAGAGGCTGCAAGGCAGGTTGAGGAAGTTTGATGATCCACAACTGTGCAAGTCTTTCAGCCCTGGTCCTTGTCTTGTCAAAGCCGATCGTTTGGGCTGTGCTTCGCCCTCACCGAGAGCGGCCCCATCTTCTTCTGCAAAGTCTTCATCTTCAGAGTCAGAAATGGTGAATTTGACCCGGCCGTTCATTGCGCGGTAGTGGGCCGCGTTTAAGCTGCGGCTGCGGGGACGTGGGTTGGGTTCCCAGAAGTCACTGCTCCAGCGGCTGGCTAACCTGCTCTCCTGAGGACTGCTGAACATCATCCAGTATGGAGGACAGGTCGCCGTCAGCTCACAGGAAGAGCGGGGATTGAAGGTTGGATAACCGCCCTGGAGACCCGTGAGAACCCAGTTCTCCAGGCTGAACACATACTGAAAGATCAAAACAAAGACATCTTTAGATTTGTGTTTCACACACTAACATTAATGTCAAACATCATCCAGTGACGTCTAAACCAATGTTTACATGCCAAATCTAGATCAAAATGGAGCCAACTGTGAACATGTCAACACTGTTCTGACGTAAAAAAAAAAACACCATGTATATTTACCTTGCAACCCTATTACAGATATCTCTTTTTTTTGGAATCTACAGACCAGAAATGTTTTTTTTTATAAATGTTTATGACAGTATCATTCTAGACATCATAAACACACTTTTGAAAGAAAAACATTCTTTTAGTTGCTCTGCATGGGCCTTTGCTTACGCTATTGGCCGGTTGCATGAACTGCTTAGACTAGTCTTACAAGTTAGTCATCTAATTTTTAGTCAATTTTTTTCCCCCAAGTTTTTTTTATTTCATTTTAACAGAGTTTCTGCGGGTACATTTAAGGTAAGGCAAATTTAAGACCTTTTAAAGACATTTTTAAGACCAATTAAAGAACATTTCAGGAATAACCTGAAGGGAGCATAACACGTCAATATGTTCTCTAAATGTAAATGTCTAGGAAGCACACAATGAGTAGTATTAGCAACACATCAAAGTTTGAAAATATAATTTCCAACATATCTCCATTACCTCACTGTTAATTCATTTTATAAAAAAGCTTACAGTTTGAATAGCTTTGCACCCAAAGTTGAGTTTTATGAACAAGAACAAATATCTGCCAATGGGTTCAGAAAAATCAACTTAATTCAAATGAAAAAGAAATTTTCATACCGATTGACAGATATTTGTTCTTGCATAAACATAAACTCACAAAATTTTGTTCAATTTCTCAGATAAGATTTAATTTCTTCATTTTGCATCTTAAGTAAATGTATCTTGATTAAAGGATGCTTACATATTTGTACTGGAAAACAAAAATCCTGAGGAAGATTGTATGCAATTTAATTTAGGGCCCTATGAAATCCGTTTTATTTTTTTTGTTGTTTGTTTTGTATTATAGTTTATTGTTTTAATTTTTCTGTATTCCTTTTAAAATGGTTTAATTAAATTTAAATAATCAAAATTAATTAATAAAAACAACTTAATTTATTAATTTGTTTACAATAATAGGGCCCTATATGAAATATTGTCTGAAATTATGTGTTGTGTATTTTATTTTTTGTTGTAATCAAATGAAGGCATAAAACTAATTTAATTTATCTTTTAATCCAATGAAAATTAAATAAACCCTTTAATTTTTGTTGACAAATAAAGTGCTGCACAACAGAGGTTTACTGTTAAAATTAAAACATGGAAGAAATTTGTGTGATTATTCCTTAAAAAATAAAGTTTTAATAATAATTATCATTATTAATAAAGTTTTAATAGTAATTGTATTATTATCATTACTGTGACTACTTCAAGACGTACATTCTACTGTACAATAGTCTTTTATTTCTGTCACAATTTCTTCAAGTTAAATCGAACTTTTATTTTGACGGGTTGCCGTGAAGACCTTTAAGCTTCTGTGAGTATATTTTTATGATGATATTTTTTCTCAAATTTAACAGTAAAATGCTCATGTAGAGACTCTCAGAGCAGAGTATGTGTGTAGAAGACGAAACAGCGCTTCTGCGCCATTCATTCACACAGAGACACAGGATTTAAAGGGATAGTTCACCCAAAAATGAAAATTCTGTCATTAATTACTCACCCTCATGCTGAGGCTTTCTGACCCTCCATAGACAGCTACGTAACTTCCACTTTGATCGTAAAACTAATCCAGATGAATTGAGTGGTTTAGTCCAAATTTTCTGAAGAGACTCGATCGCTGAATGAAAGTCTGGTTTGGAACGACATGAGGGGGAGTAAATGATGACAGAATTTTAATTTTTGGGTGAACTGTCCCTTTAACTGTACGCGCCTACTTTTGATTTATTCATCCAAAATTTGACAAATTCTGTGACATTCTGCATTATACAGTAACTTTCATTTTTATGAATGGATTCTGTGATTCAGTCCACGTTTACATAGGTCCCTAATTTAATGCCATGATATTGAATTTAAGACTTTCTGCTCCAATTTATAACATTTTTATGGCCTTAAATTGTGGAAGGTCAAATTAAAGGTGCTATAGAGGATGTTTTGTTTTATAAATTTTTGCAATATTACTTGAAACTGTCTTTACTAACTGATAACAGACTATTTATTAGGTGCACTGAAAGGAATAATATTAATATACATCATCTGCACCAAGAGGGCCAATCCGCGCACGTCTCTCACAAGGAACGTAATGGCAGTGATTGACAAGCCAGAGGGCCAATCGTTTACGCGATGATCACACAAACGATTGGCTGATGTTTTTAAGGCCCTACCTCGTGCACAGATGATGTATATTAATATTATTACTTTCAGTGCACCTAATAAATGGTCTTTTATCAGTTAGTAAAGACAGTTTCAAGTAATATTGCAAAAATGTATAAAACAAAACATCCCCTATAGCACCTTTAAGTCTTTTTAGACCCGCAGAAACCTTGTCAAAACGTAGATTGATTTAATTTCAACCTGAAAAGTAAGACTGACTACCCCTTGGTTAACTGCTAGTTGGTCAGTTGGGTCTCTGTATGCTATGCTAGTATATAAGTTAACTGATACAGACATTAAAGGTGCAATATGTAAGATTTCTGTCCGCTAGAGGTCACTAGAGGCCTATTCAAAACAAAGGCGTAGCTTGATGACGCCAAGTTTGAGTGCGGAATCTTGGGACATGTGGTCTCCACCTCACAGCCGGTGGGAATAATTGGGATAGGACTCAGGAAGAAATCATGTTCATGGATGAGATTATTAATGTTACTATAGTATGAAGCAGAGCAGGAGCGAGTGTTGTTGAGCTGAACGAGGAGCTGGAGCGATTGCGCAACACACGCCTCACGAGCAGCAGGACTTTTATTATGACACAGTCGCCGGCGCCGCTTCTGCTTTTCCGGTCATGAGTATGAGGTAACGCAGCTCTGTTTATCATATTAGATACATTTGAGAGTGTTGAAAATGATGTTATAACGTTACTCTGTACGTTCGCTCGGCGGCTGCTGTGAGACACTGTTACACACTGCAGTAAGATAGATCGATTTTACAATATCATATATAATGCTGGATGGCTTGTGTTGATAAATGGCATGCAATTAATTTTAAAATGTATTGTATGATGGAGAAAATGCTGTATTACTGTTACTAAAAATAAAGCTGCATCTGATTATGCTATGTTAGCTACTTCACAAAATAGTGTTTTTCTCTGAGGCATGGTAAAGCATGGTACTTGCAAAAAATCAAGAAAATTTGATTTTAACAATAAGACTAAATGTGTTGAGCTATATAACAACGATTAGTTTTCTGTCTATAAATATATCAAAACAGTTGTTCCCTTGTCTATTAAAACATGTAAATTTTAAAGCGTCTTTGGTGTTTCCATGGTTTCTACAAAATCAAACCGGAAACCGAGGGTAACGCGGGTATGACGCAATTGACAGGCGACTCCTCCGCGAGCCTTGGTCAAAATTACAATTTTCTCACGATTTACAAATAGTTGGAAACATTTGGGATATTGTAAGTACTCAAGTGAACAAAACATATAACACTGGCCTAGTGCTTTTGGATATTTTACTGCACAAATCTTACATATTGCACCTTTAATGGTCATCATAGTGTAGTTCAAACAACATTTATCATAACATGATTTTGTAGGAATTGTAATCAGATGCTAAAGAGAGTAATTTGAGCCAATGGGATCACTTGTGTCCGATTTCGATGAGGACCTGATTTGTCATCATCACAAAACATGTCAAACATGCTTTTGCGTGATTCTGCATCCAGACCACTAGGTGTCAGTATAAAGTCAAAAACCACTAACATTAACATAAAAAAATAAATGCATACACGTTTTGGTTCAACATAAGAAATAATTCCGCATAAAAACAGGACAGACTAGCCCCATGATTTACTACAGTATGATCTAAATGTATTGCTATGGGAATATTAGCGACATCTGCCATTATCAGCATTATGGATAATACAGCACCATAAAACAGATGTGCAATAGAGAAGTATACACACCAGCCAAATATTACACAACAATTTGCATCCCATTCAAGTCCTTAATGCAAAATAAAGCGTGCAGAGCTCCAAGGCAGGTACACAATGTTGTTCTTGGACGGTACGCGGGACAAATGACTAAGAATTTACACAAACTCAAGTTCAGCACATAGCCATAAAAGGTTCACATTAGCTTATTTCTGATTAGATTGTGATAACATTTGACAGCAATATGTTTTTTTTTTTGCAAATACCTTCACCAGTAACACACAAACCCTTAGGAATTTTCGGCATTTTATCCCAACTATATTACATAGATTGCAGACAGCCAAGAACTTTTTTCACCCTTATTGTTTTAGTTTTTGTAGTCAGAGCTAGAATTATACTGTATTTTATTTTGATACGGTCCACACCTCCAGGATGAATTATATGTCAGTGTAATTAGAGAGTAATCACAGATGTGAATGGGTTACACCAAGTGTCTTTGTATTTTCCCATGACCTTGTTAGTGTCAGCCTGCACTCAGTGATAATTACATCAAAGCCGACGGCTGCTGCAATCACTGGATGCTATTGGCAAATTACATTGAGGCTAATGCAGTTTATGGAAGTCGCAGATGCTCTGTTGGGAACTGTCAGAGTTCCTCATCTCCATCTGTTCTGAACATCTTTAATGCCGTACAGGCTTCAAAAAGTACACTACCTTAAACATTTTGGGGTCAATTTGATTTTTTTTTTTAAAGAAATTAATACTTTTATTCAGCAAGGATGCATAATATTGATCAAAGGTGACAGTAAAGACTGTTACAAAGGATTATTATTTCAATTAAATGTTCTTTTGAAATTTCTATTTTGGTTTCCACAAACATATTAAACAGTACAACTGCAAATAATACTAAGAAATGTTTCTTGAGCAGCAGATCAGCATATCAGAATGATTTCTGAAGGATCATGTGACACTGAAGACTGGAGTAATGATGCTGAAAATTTAGCTTTGATCACAGGAATAAAATACATTATAAAATATAATCAAATATAAATAAAATAGTTATTTTAAATTGTAATAATATTTCACAATATTACAGTTTTTACTGTATTTTTGATCAAATAAATGCAGCTTTGGTGAGCACAAACATTTATAAAAAAATAAATAAATAAAAAATAAATCATAGCCTACCAACCCTGCATGAAGTGTAAAAACGAGAAGGACATAACCTTTCAAAAAAATGGAAAACATGTAAATATTGCGGTTGCTGTGGTTTTTGCAGTCCTCTGCGGTTTGCTCGTCAATAGCGCGGTATTACGATATTCCAGTTATCGCGACAGCCCTAATCTGAATATCTCAATCATTTCTACAAGATGGCAATGCGATGAAATGAAAAGACAATGAAGGCTCTAGACGCAGTTTTTCTCAGGAGAAAAGTAGTTATCTAAGTTTTCTCTTCTTGAGATTCACAAAACCAAAGTCCACAATCAAAATTCAAAGATTTCATAATATGTGACCCTGGACCACAAAACCAGTCATAAGGGTCATTTTTTTTGAAATTGAGATTTATACATCATCTGAAAGCTGAATAAATAAGCTTTCCATTGATGTTAGGATATGACAATATTTGGCCGAGATATTAGAAAATCTGGAATCTAAGAGTGCAAAAAAATTTAAATATTGAGAAAATCACCTTTAAAGTTGTCCAGATGAAGCCCTAAGCAATGCATATCCACTCACAAAAATACATTTTGACACATTTATGGTAGGAAATGTATCTTCGTGGAACATGATCTTTACTTAATATCCTTATGATTTTTGGCATAAATGAAAAATCGATCATTTTAACCCATAAAATGTATTGTTGGCTATTGCTAATATACCCGTGCAACTTATTTTGTGGTCCAGGATCACAGAACATTTCACACCCAATCCTCCTTAAGAGCAAACGATCTGAGCTGCTACTGTATGTCAGCAATTTGTATTCGTTTATTCCTCCCAAGGAGAAAACTGCAGTTGATATAGTCTTCCAAAAGAAAAATAAAATGTATTTGGATGCTTTCAGGCTGTCAAACATTAGTGGAACATTAATAGTTAATGTGAGGTACTGAGGTCTTCAAATCACCTTGGGACCAACTAGCTAAAAGTAATCCCAAAAATGGCTTGGGAAAAGAATAAATGCAATTGTTTGAAGATGCTAAAAGTGTGTGTATGTTTTGAAGCCACCAGATAATATCAGGTCAGAAACGTGCAGTTTAGAGACGGGAAGTATCAGACCTCAGTTTCCTGCAGTATCTTCAGGTAGTCGGGCAGAGTGATTTCTGGAGCCGTGAGGAGCTCCACCTCTTCCTTTGCATCCTCAAGGACGCCGAGAGGGATCTTGAAGGGCACCTCATCCAGACTGGACATTTCCCTCTATCTGAAAACAGAAACGGCATGCAAATGGGATCAGTTCCTGGTTTCTGTCGAACACCTTGACGGTATGTCCGAGGGTTTTTGAGAGAAGGCTCTTATGTTCACCATGACTGCATTTATTTGATCAGGAATTCAATAAAAAACTGTATTATTGTGAAATATTATTAGCCTACAAAAAAAAGGTTTTCTAGGCCTATGTTAATATATTTTAAACTGTAGTTTATTCCTGTGATCAAAGCTGAATTTTCAGCATCATTACTCCAGGCTTCAGTGTAACATGATCCTTCAGAAATCATTCTAATGTGATGATTTGCTGCTCAAGAAAGATGAGCATTTCTTATTATTATCAATGTTAAAACAGTTGTGCTGCTTCATATGCAGTTTTGTCTGATATTCACACACACGTGAAGCTCACAGTGTTTTCTGCATCGGTCGTCTCAATATATGAGGATGTAAAAACATCAACTTGACCTGCAGAGTTGCTCTGAGAGTCACTCCACAAGTGTTTCACCGTTTCATTTGAGAAAAACTACTGTCAAATACACATTGAAACTGAAAGATCTTCATGACAAACTGTCAAAATAAAAGTCCAGTTTAACTTCAAGAAATTATGACAGAAATATATCACTACTGTATACTAAACTACTTATAATAATAATAATAATAATAATATTTCTAAGGAATATCATACAACCAAGATATTTTTTCAGCCATGTTTTAAATGTATAGGCTACAGCTCTGTTGCAGCATCTTAATTGACAAAAAAAAAAAAAAACGTAATGGTTTGTTGTAAATTATTTATTTTTCATTTGATTACATTTTAAAAGCTTGAATAAATTGTTGAAGTTTATATAAATTTGTATTAAATCATATAACACAGAATAAAAAATAAAAAGGAAAACACAGAATATAGGGGAAAATAAAATGGATTTAATGGAGCCCTAAATTAAAAGGCATCTTCTCTGTGGAGTTTAATTGTGAACAAACAAGTTTACATGTTTACATTCATTCTCAAGGTCTGACAAGTGTGGAAAACATTGTGATAAATATCAATATGGATAATATATATATATATATATATATATATATATATATATATATATATATATATATATATATATATAGTGATAATATTTTTGCCCATATTACCCAGCCCTAGTTTGGGGTATGAGATATATATATTATATATATATATATATATATATATATATATATATATATATATATATATATATATAGAAATTAATACTTTTATGCAGTAAAGGATGCATTAAATTGATCAAAAGTGACAGTAAAGCAATTTATAATTTCACAAAGTATTTCTATTTAAATTTTTTATTCATCAAAGAATCCTGAAAGAAATGTTTCCACAAATATATTAAAAATGTTTTCAACATTATAATAATAACAACTATTAATAGTTACTATTAATAATTATTAAAGGTGCTAAAGAGGATCTTTTCGTCGATTGAGAAACCAAAGACTGTTAGTGAGTTTTTGAAATGAGCGCATGCGTAAGAACAACCCCCCTCCTTCACAGCTCATTTCGAGGGAAAGCCTCCCAGAACTCGTGCACGTGTATAGAGTACCTCAGGGATGACGCATTTTTGTAGGCAAAACCCGGAAGCGAGTTAGCATTTTAGGGCTTCCGGTTCCAACGCCGTAAAGTCTATGGGTTTTTTGAATGGGTTTTTGCTAAATCGCCTGAAATAAGGTCTGTGGTTAACAAAGCCTCTAAATACTTTCACGTTTTGATCTATGACATAAAACACACCAGTTATAACCCACTTATAATTTTTTAAACTTTTACTGTGTCTTAATATCGGCGGTTGCTAACAAATTGCTAAAAGGGACTACTTCCTTTGGCGGGGACTTTAGACGTCATCATGACAAACAGGACATTTGGACAGCATTTCTCATGAAAAAGTGGATAAGTATTCATACACAGCGCAGATCATAATCAGCGAGCATGTTTTTAAATAGAGTTGTTTTCTAAATAAAGTTTGAGGACGCTTGGTGGTGACGACATTGATCCGCGACCATGGTGTGCTGTAGTCCGTTTATAGCCTACTGTTAGCTTTTTATATCTGACGACTTTATTTAGGCTTCAAAATCTATAAATGTTGTGTTAACTCGTAAAGATTATCTTGATAGTCAAAACGTGTAAGTGTCATAACCCTTTGTTAAACACAGAGCTTATTTTCTGCGATTTTCCAAAAGTCTATGGGAAATGCATAGGCTTTCAATTGAGGGAACTTCAACTTTGATCACAGGAATAAATTACATTTTACAATATATTCACATAGAAAGCAGTTATTTAAAATTGTAATATTATTATTACTGTATTTTTGATCAAATAAATCGTAATTATTGCAACAATGCATGACAAAAACAGTTGCATGTTTGCCCTCTGCTCCTGCTTCTACGTTTGACTGAAACTTCTCTATATTTGTTTACCTGTTACTTAATAGTAAGGAGACTAGAGGATTAGGGATTAAAGATTACTAAGACTTGACCACCTGACCATCTCAACGTCACCGCCATGTGCCACGACACATGCTCCATCATATGTTTACCTGTCAGAGGGAACAGTGCCTTTTTCTCAAGACTAGTTGTGGTTTGTCTGAGAGTGGTTATCTTCAGAAAGCCTGGCTCAATGTTATTAAAAAAGTCCTCGTTTCCTATAGCAGTCTGAAGAGTCCTGCTGAAGCTCTTCACTATGACAGCTGCTCAGATCTGATCCTAATATGCTGCTCCGCACCTTCTGCACCAGATGGTTTTAGGTTTTCAAACTGAGCCGAGTCTTAACAGCCAGATGCTTGATAAGCTCTTAAGTTGTTTTCCTTCTTGTGTAGGAAAGAAGAATGAAAAATTCAATAAGTTGTGGTATTCTGCCTAAACCACAGACAGAAGATACTGAGCGTGAGCGAGTAATGTGAGGTCTTTTGAACGTTAAAGATCAAAGATCTGGTCTAGTATTATGTGCTATACTAATACAGTCAAGAGCGCACTGAAATAAACACTTATGAAGACTTCAGATGCAAAAGCCTCTAAGTGCCGTCTGAAATTTTCTTCTAAAATAAGCATTTTTATCAAGCTTTCAAGGTTCAGTGATTCCAATTTAATGGCAAATAGGTCCTTTTCATTGCCATTAAAGTGAAATAACTCAACATAAACAAACAAGCTTGATAAAAATGCTTATTTTAGAAGAAAATTTCAGACGGCACTTAGTGGCTTTTGCATCTGAAATCTTCATATTAATTATGTATGTGTCACCTCTGGCTCGCTTAGTTGGGGGACACTTAATATTCAACATTATTGACTGCATTGACACTATTGGACGAGAACTGAAAACAAGCTAGATGACGACATTACTGTTTTATAGATGAACTGATTTAATAATTGATGATCTTTACAACAGAACTGAATCAACACTGAACTGACTTCAGCTGAAAAATGACAGAAAATGAATCGTTTTTATCGTTGAATCATTTTCCTGTTATCACTGTGAAGCTGCTTTGAAACTATTTGTATTGTATAAAGCGCTAAAGAAATAAAGGTGACTTATAAACTACAAAGATATACAAAACAGAAAATTAAATAGATTAATGTAAAATATATTTTAAAAAAATATTAGAAATTTGCACAATTTTTTGTTTAAAATTCTGGATTTTTAAAATACACACTTATACTGAAAAACTGTAGAAAAAATGTTATATTATAATAGTATAAAAATGTTCGTTTTATATTATATTTGAAATGTTATTACATTTAAATACTATAAACATTTATAAATACATTAAATAATTACATTTTATATTAATTTTATAAATTGAAGTACGTTTTACATAAAAAATATGATTTCTGTCTTTCAAAATTTCATTTTTAATTCAATGTTTTACTTGCAGTTTCTTTGTAATTATTTGTGAAATATGCAAGCAATGTCTGATGAAAATTGATTCAAAATTGATACACTATGAAACTGCCTTCAATGAAACTGATAAACAATGACATTCATGAAAATAATGCATTTAACATCATTAAAAAAATACAAATTCATTTATTTAAAAAAGTACTTTTTAAACAAACACCCACATTAACTTTTAAAATACATTAGCCATTTGACTTAACTTTAACGCAGAGTTTCCTCACCTGTCTCAGGAGTGTGTGTGTGGTCTCGGCGGTGTGATGTGGACAGTGATATGGTCACTCTGTACAGACGTGTGTCCACTGCCTCTGCTCCACTAATCCACTGACACACACACTGACATTGGCTGATGACTGAGCCGCTCACACCTACAGGAAGTCAACCTGAAGCATCCACATTTAGAAAACCCATCATGGGAACACTTTATTTTACTCTTGACAAGTACAGAAGTGTTTTGTCATGTAAAATATATTACACACAGATAATGTATCTGAACATATCAGCACGTCTGTCTTAAGCAGATCACAGGAAATCACTGTGATGTAATCAGTACTTTTTCACCCAAGTCAACATGTGACGTGTTTTGAAGGACGACTGATGCAGACTGATCACACCGTCCTATTCTCTTTACCGTAGAAAAAAAAATTATGTGTATGTGTATATTATATATATATATATATATATATATATATATATATATATATATATATATATATATATATATACACACACACATATATATATATATACACACACACACACACATATATATATATATATATATATATATATATATACACACACACACAATGTAAACAAACTTTTGTTGAATGTGATTAATCGCCATTAATTGATTTTACAACCCTAACACACACACACACACACACACACACACACATATACATATATATATATATATATATATATTAGGGCTGTTAAACGATTAATCGCGATTAATCTCATACAAAATAATAGTTTGAGTTTGCCTAATATGTGTGAGTACTGTGTGTAATTAATATGAATATATAAATACACACAAATTAATGTATATATTTAAGAGAAAAATACAAAATATTTATATATAATTTCAATACATATACTTGTAAATATTTCTCAAATATATACATGAATGTGTTTGTATTTACATATACATAATATTTACACACAGTACACCCACATTTATTAGGCAAACTCAAACTTTTATTTTATATGCGATATATATATATATATATATATATATATATATATATAGGGTTGTCAAATCAATTAATGGAGATTAATCACATCTAACAAAAGTTTGTTTACATGATATATGTGCATGTTTTTATATATTATATATATATACATATACATATACAATTTACACACACGCACATGAATGTGTGTCTGTGTGTGATTAATCGCGATTAATTGATTTGACAGCCCTAATAAATAAATAAATATATATATGTCCATAAGTATGTATGTATGTATGTATGTGTGTAATATATATATATATATATATATATATATATATTTTTTTTTTTTTTTTTTTTTTTTTTTTTTTTTTTCAGTCATTTTATAATTTTCCAGTAAAAATACAGTGTTGTGGCAATGAGAACCTAATGGAAATTACCACTGAAAATAAGGAGAACTACAAAAAAAAAAGAAGAAGAAAAAATTAGAAAAATAAATTACAGAAAAATATCCAAACACATTACTGTAATGAGAATCTGGGGAAAATGCATGTAACAGTCATGAATAAAAAAAATGTAAAAAATCTAAATGGTCCTCAAAAAAAGCTTCATTTTCTTTGTGCAAAGTATAATTTCTTTGATTTTATAATGAAATGTTTGTCAAATTTACCAAAATGAGTATCATTTAATCTGGCCACACATTTTCCCAACCAAATGTGTTTTGTTTTGACGAATGAACAGTCCGTCGAGTCACAAGTGTCATTTCTCCAGGGCCGTGGCCCAGATGTCGTCGGCTGGTGGGTCGGGCAGAACCCAGCCTTGAGGAACCGAAGTACCGTCAGGGTGTTCGACAGAAACCAGGAACTGATCCCACTCTCTCCTGTCAGGGGAAATGTGACAAGAACACATTCTTTGAGCTTTGTCACATTTACTCACTGAGTTATTTTTAGAGATTACTACATTTGAAAACAGACCTTATCTGAATAAGCGCAGGAAGGGAGCGCTCGGCCTGTGTGTAGTAATCATGGAACGGTTGAAGAGGGTGATCAGGTGGTAATTCAGCTGAAGAAAAAGAAAAGAGCAGAGTTTACATACATGTAACTGAACACTTGCACATTTTATTGCATATGAACCTAGGTCTTCCTGATTGAGCTGTGGTGTTTATGAAACAGCATTTACTTACTCTAAAAATAGGGGAACAAGTGCCATATAAATAAGACTGAAGAAAAAGATCTACAGTAGAACTATTTCAAGATGTGCTGCACTATATATATATTACTGTAAATACAGTGAAGCTCGCCTTGAAATAGTACAGGGACTGAAAAATGGTTATACTGCCAACTTGTGGTGTCCTCAGGAAAAACAACCCTCATGGATTAATGATCAGGAAAATTCCCATGCCCACCATGGCTGAATCTATTTTAGCAAAAAATATAAAAGCTGTAATATTGTGAAATATTATTACAATTTAAAATAACTATTTTCTATTTTAGTATATTTTACAAATGTAATTTATTCCTGTGATCAAAGCTGAATTTTCAGCATCATTACTGTTCAAGAAACATTTACAATTATTATTTATGTTTAAAACCTTATTGCTGCTTAATATTTTTGTGGAAACTGATACACTGCCATTTAAAAGTTAATTTTATTCAGCAAGCATGCATTAACTTCTAAATCTAATTATAAAATTATTTTTTAATTATTTTTCTACTCAATCATTTTTGAAATATGATCATTTACACAGTTATTGTCATAACTTGTTTTAATGACAAATTTATTTAAACATATTAAATAAGACATTACTAACAGGTAAAGTAAATATAATGAATATATGAGCTAATATAATGCATATATTTAGTTTCTCTAGTGAACTAACATGCTGTGGACACTAAATGACTTGCCTGAGGTAAATGTAATGCTACGTGAGATATTATTCTCAAGCTGTTTTATTGATGCCTTTCTGCGATTCAAACACTGGTTGAGAGATTATATGTAAATATCTATTTATTGATCTTCTGTTTTTCTTCTTCTGCTCTTTTTCCTGTTGTGGCGATTAACAAACAGCATTGCATTACCATGCGCGCCCCCTTCTGGATTGGAGTGTGGATCACCTGTGACTGACTGTATTTGCCATCTGACTATATGCACCGAACCATGACGTCTGTAGAATATATTATATATACATATATACATATATATATATATATATATATATATATATATATATATATATATATATATATATATATATATATATATATATATATATATATATATATACACACACATACATACAAACAAACACACCATAGTTTGGAGTGGACATTAATTATTAGGCATGTGACGGTATCAAATTTTCATGTTACGATTAATTGCTGAAGCTTTTATCACGGTATACAGTATTATCACGATATTGAAATAAGTTGCAAAAAAAAAAGTGTTGTCATAGTATAACATAATAATAACAAATGTAATAACAAAAAGAACTCTGAATGTTTAAATACAATAATACAATACACAAAAAATATATAAAGTAACATTTTCAAACAGATTAAAGTGCAAAAGAATTCGGCTATAAAGAACAACAGGTAACACTTTACAATAAAGTCTCATTATTTAATGCATTAACTAAGATTGAGCAGTAGCTACATTTGTTACAGGAAGTATTATTTTTTGTTAATGTTAGTTAAGAAATACAACTGGTCATTGTTAGTTTTATCTCAGGTCCATTAAATAAGTTCTTTTGATTTTAGTAATGTTATTAAACAGTAACTAAGAAATTAACATTAACTAAGAATAATTAATGCTTTATAAGTATTTTTCAAAGTTTTACTGAACAATAACAAATAATCAGAACATTTCTAATCATTAGGGCATGTTGTAGTCCAGATTAAAATATAAAAATGTTTAAGTTTGAAAATAAATAGCCTATTAAGTCTTTAAGTATTAAGTATTTGGTGCTGAGATGAACAACATTGAGATTACAAAAAAAAAATGAATGGCTGTTTGAAGCATTTTAAAAACTTCACTAGCGCAGTTGCTTTGTTTGCGGGGTTTCCGGGGTAACCGCTGCATTTCTGCTGTTCCATCAGCGCCCTCTGCTGTCAGAGAGTGAACGCTTGCATGCTTCTTATGCAAGTTGGGCTTGTTTGCATGAGTGCGCATGTCCCTTTGATGCATGTTGTGCATTTTATACGGTTGATGGGGAAAGTATTCTTAATGCATTATAAAAATTTTAATAAATTATTATTTACGGTATTTTGAAGTGCCCACGATAACAATATCGTGCATATTCATTATCGTGATATATCGCATTACGAATATTGGCACATGTCTATTAATTATATAATTTGAATGTAGACACTTTCATTTTTTTTAAATGAAAAAACTATCTATCTATCTATCTGTAATCAAACCCAGAATTACCTCCAAACAGCATTGCGTCCACCTCTCGCTTCTTCTGCAAGAGCTTCTCTTTTTCTTTCTTCAGTCGTTTCTCACGGTCTCGTTTGCGTTCCTCCTCCTGCTCTCCCTCCAGCATGACTCTCAGAGCTTTCTCCTCTGTCGCGTACACGGCCGTGCGTTTACGGATCAGACTCCGCAACCGCTCCAAGTGACCCTCAAATATGTCATCACTCTCTTTTCCCGGAAACATGCCTGTTAAAATGAGAAAAATGAAAGGAAATTAAGCACTAAAGATGCAGTAATTAGTTTAACATGCAGAAACAACTACAAATTCTCGACTGATTTCTCTGAAACAATAGTGTCAAGAGTGTCAAGCTCAATTTCTCAGGGATAAATTTTACATCATTTAAATCATGCAAACTAAATCTTTCACCTTTCCTGGCCGCAGCCTCTTTCCGGAGTTTTCTGAGTTTTTCCAGTGATTTGAGGATGTCCAGCATTCTCTTGGCGTCTGCTTGTTTCTTTCGGACCTCTGAGAGGACGGCGTCTGCGGCCAGTTTCAACTCTTTCTCCTGTTCAACAACAAAACAGATCAGGCATTACTGGATGTATAAACTCATACTCACAAACGTTCATAGCAGAGGAAATCCACATCATACTATACAAATATCTGTAACTAAAATTAGTCAAAATATTAGAGAAGTCAAATGGTTCTTTTACAGAAACTTTTGTTAGTTAAAGTGATATTAATAAAGACAGTGGAAAGTAATATTAAGGGCACAGGAAAAAATATAAACTGATTATAAATCAATATTTAATTAAATGCATTACAAAGAGAGTGGTATTGGAGGTTTGTGATTGTTTTTGTTGAGAGGATGTGTTTAAATATTGTTGAAATGTGTACTTGTTGCATTTTAAAATTGTTTTACTGTTTGGCTGTTACCTTGGCCAGGTCTCTCTTGTAAAAGAGATTGTAAATCTCAATGAGACTTCCTGGTTAAATAAAGGTAAAATAAATAAAATATTCCTATAGATAATGATTGTGTTAATGACATGATGGGTCATTTTTTTGGCCTTTATAATAACAAAAAACAAAGATTTAAAATCCAAAGTATGTAAGGTAGTACAACTAGATCTCTTTTATTAAATCCAAAAGGTTTTAATTATATTTTTCTACATATAAAGGTATTTTAAAGATTTTGAAGTATTCTGGCATGATTTTATAACATCATATATCAACATAGTACAAAATAGTATTAAAATTATGTGTAGAAGTTATTGCTTTGTTATGAGAAAAATGAATTTCATTGATGTCATTCGGAGTAACCAATATAAAGGGACCATTTTGGATCAAGTCATAAAGTCAATATCATGTGACAGGATGTGACATCATTCAGACACCTATAAAGGACCACATGGTCGTGAAGCAAAGTAACTAACTCTCTCTTAACTATCTGATAAATTCATGTTTTCACTTGATCATACGCATGTCCCGAAACATCAGGTCATTCGGTACAACCGCTATAAAACATGGAAAATGTTGTAATATTTTAAAAACTTGTACTAAATATAAAATTGTCCTTTAGATATCAGCCTGTTAGCATTATTTGAAAATATCGTAATTCTGTATAACCAAAAGTGTCATTCGGTAAAACCGAAATTTTGGTTAAACCAAATGACTTTTTTGGTGACAAATTTTGTCCATCTTTTAAAAAAATGACAAAAGCAGTGTTAATTGATTATAAAAAACACATAATCTCAATTTTAAAACTTAATAAAACTTCAAAATTAATTATATCTCCATTATGTTTTTTTTACTTTTAAAAACCTTATTCATCAATGACCTGACTGCAGAAAGGTAAAAAAGGTCTTTTTTCATGTGAAGGAACATGACACAAAATGGCAAAATCTGTTCATACCAAAGTAGGTAAAATTAATTATTTAAAATGCACAATATATTTTATTCATGTTCTCTTAACTGAGACATTTTGATAAAACTACTTAATTATATTATTTATATAATACAGCATAATTTTATCAAATAATTAATATTAAATAATATCTAATTCATAATATAATTTTAATATATAATAATAAATTTAAATATATAGCATAATTAATAATAAAGCTAATAATATAGTATAATACTGATTAATATTAATAATTATTATAATTCATGGGACACAATAAAAAATATATGCATAACGGATAACCAAACTCATATATAATCTGCCAGTTTTCCTCACTCTGTTCTTCTCCTCCACTTCTTGAAGGCGTTTCATCTGCCATTTATCAACCAGCGCCTCTCGTTCAGCACGTCTAGCCTCCTCTTCCAGCTTTTCCTCCTTTAGTTCCATCTTTCTTCTCCTCATCCTTGCTCTCTTCTTGTTAATCTGCAGTAATCTCCTCTTGATGCTGCGGACACAGTCAGGCTCCTTCAGCTCGGCCAGTCTCTCCTGTATGCTCATCTTCAGTTCTGCCGCTTTTGAGAGCGCATCAGTCCAAACACCTTCATCCTCTACATTATCCTTCAGCATCTGACACACGATATTCAACTCAGACAGCATTTTAACAGTCCCATAGAGCTTCTCTTTGAACTGAGAGATGGATGGGGTGGATTCGGTTTGCTTTGGTTCACTGGATTTACTGATTCTTGACAGCAGGACACTTTGAATCCACTGCTCGTCTCTCAGCCTCTCATCTGAAGCTCTTACTGATGTGATCTGACTGTTGTTTTGGTTGTCATCCAGCCAGGACTGGTTGGTAAATGAGTAATTCTGGTACATCTGAGCTGAATTATCAGGTGTGGTGTTGGACTGATAGGATACTGGTGCTGAATTTGGATACTGGTGTTGATTTGGAGTGAATTGCCCCCTGAAATGATGTTCAGGTTGATTCCACTGGCTCTGGGACCAGGATGGAGGCGGGTTCTCGCTGTGCTGAGGAGGGTCAAAGGACCCTGGAGGTGGTCTGCTCGGGTCGAAGGGAGGAAACTGGGGCCAGGGGTGCTGTACTGGCGGTGGGGGGTGTTGATACATGCTCCATGAGTGTCCCGCTGGAGGCATCGGCGGTCCTGCACCTCCTCCAGAATAAACCGCGCCGTCTGTGGACGGAGGAGCATTGAAGGGAGGCGGCGGAGCGCCCATATAACCGAACTGCTGAGAGTTATCCATTATTTCAGGCTAAAATCAACTGTAATTCGGTGTTGAAGCGCGCTGTTTTGATGAGCGTCCAGAGAACAGAGTATAGCCGGAAGTTATGATGAAGGAACTTCCTGCCGGGACGCCTTCAAAATAAAACCCCCTTCAAAGTTAAAGGATTAGTTCACTTTAAAAAAAAATGTTCCTGATAATTTACTCACCCCCATGTCATCCTAGATTTTCGTGTCTTTCTTTCGTCACTCGAAAAGAAATTAAGGTTTTTGATGAAACATTCTCCTCATAGAGAATACGAATCTGACGTCACGCCGCATTGAGTTCTGGGTAACTTCTTTGTTTATCCGCCATCTTGACAGGAGCCTTTCCGTTATTTCCCGAGTTTAGGGCAGTAATTTGTTTTCTGTCATGATTGTGAAAAATGTCACCATTGTATGTCATTAATGCTGCATCAATAATTGTGATAGTAACTCAGATCATCGTTCTGAGAGAAAACAAGACAGTGAAAAACGTTTATTCGCCTTTTCTACGTGTAAAAACACCAAGGGAAGCAGGTCGAGGAGATGACGAGAAGACGCCGGATGGCAAATCTATTATTAATGGCACTGATTAAACCCACTGCTTATCACTCAATAAACGGTTTCCTCTCATGTCCTCTCAAAAAAACGCTTAATGCACTTAGACTGATATTAAAGAGACCAAATTCTATTTACAAATAAAGCACATGCAGAAAAACGGATGAGACCAAAAAACTTTCAGTATTACTTAAAATGCAAGCATTTTATACATTTCTTCATAACGGTTTTATAAAGGTAGGAAATTGCTTAGTGTGGTTGTCATTTGTTAAAATAAATATAAAAATACAGTGTGTTCGTGTCCGTCTGTCCACTGAATTTGACCCATAATCTCTGATTCTCCTCATCTGTGATCGTGGAAAAGGGGAATTACAATGACAAGTTTTAGGCCTAGCCTACTCAATATGCTCGTTTAAGCATCATTTAAACATTTCCAACAAATAAATGAATCGACTTTCTCAGTGTGTTGATCACAAAGATTTATTTGGATATTCATACGATGGCTGAAGCAGCGGTGAGCGTCCAGCGTGCGACACGGTAATCAGATCAACATTGTAAACGAAATTCTACAAAACTTCAGTGAAAAAAATAAAAATATATAAAATGATCATGCGATGCGATAAAATAGCTTCTATTCCCTGCAAACGATACCATTAAAAATGTTAACGTTCCACTTAATGGCAGAAACAAAACAAAAGGTAAGCAAGAATCCATATTAATTTCAGTACGAGTAATAGAGGGCGATCCTGTCAAAATGGCGGCGCCGCCCCGGCATGCAACGAGGCGTGACGTCGGTTCGTATTCTCTATAGTGGACTTCAATGGGCACCAAACTGTTGAAGGTCAAAATTAGGGGTGTGCACAAATAGTCGAATATTCGAATATTCTATCTGTAATTAATATTCGAAATTTACTATGTTGCTTTGCTGGCCGTAAATGCAGTGAATCCATGAAAATCCTAAGCACTAAAACTCGCAGTTTTTGAGCTTCATACTCGTTGGTAACGTTCACTGCCATTATAAAGCTCGGATGCGTCAGGATATTTATTAATTTAACTCTTTGTGATTGTGTTCATCAGAAAGAAGAAAGTCATATACGCCTAGGATGGCTTGAGGGTGAGTCAAGCTTGGGGTCATTTTCATTTTAAAGTGAACAAATTCTTTAAATAAAAAAATTATTGAAATTACACAAATGCTTTGTTTGTACAAAAAAAAAAAAAAAAAAAAAAAAATTACCACTTTATTTACAAAATAGTATTATCCAAAGCACGTCCACGCAACATCAGCTCTCGCGTGAACACAAAATGCATGTATCGTGATGCTCTCGGAAGAAAATGCTCTGATGGAAGAAAATAATGCTAGTTTGGAACATGAGTGTGAATAAATGACAGATTTTACATTTTTATGTCTTTAATTAATGTTATATTTCATAATGTGTTGTATGTAATTTGTTTGTCCATTATGTAATGTCATATTTAGTTTCTTTAATGCTCATTATTGTGTTCATTGAAATACAACAGAAGACCTGCATTCAGTGATAATATTTACATTTTATTCCTACATTTTTTTTTTTGTACATCTATCCTTTGACTTGACTAACTTCTTTGTTTATCCGCCATCTTGACAGGAGCCTTTCCGTTATTGAGTTTAGGGCAGTAATTTGTTTTCTGTCATGATTGTGAAAAATGTCACCATTGTATGTCATTAATGCTGCATCAATAATTGTGATAGTAACTCAGATCATCGTTCTGAGAGAAAACAAGACAGTGAAAAACGTTTTTTCGCCTTTTCTACGTGTAAAAACACCAAGGGAAGCAGGTCGAGGAGATGACGAGAAGACGCCGGATGGCAAATCTATTATTAATGGCACTGATTAAACCCACTGCTTATCACTCAATAAACGGTTTCCTCTCATGTCCTCTCAAAAAAACGCTTAATGCACTTAGACTGATATTAAAGAGACCAAATTCTATTTACAAATAAAGCACATGCAGAAAAACGGATGAGACCAAAAAACTTTCAGTATCACTTAAAATGCAAGCATTTTATACATTTCTTCATAACGGTTTTATAAAGGTAGGAAATTGCTTAGTGTGGTTGTCATTTGTTAAAATAAATATAAAAATACAGTGTGTTCGTGTCCGTCTGTCCACTGAATTTGACCCATAATCTCTGATTCTCCTCATCTGTGATCGTGGAAAAGGGGAATTACAATGACAAGTTTTAGGCCTAGCCTACTCAATATGCTCGTTTAAGCATCATTTAAACATTTCCAACAAATAAATGAATCGACTTTCTCAGTGTGTTGATCACAAAGATTTATTTGGATATTCATACGATGGCTGAAGCAGCGGTGAGCGTCCAGCGTGCGACACGGTAAACAGATCAACATTGTAAACGAAATTCTACAAAACTTCAGTGAAAAAAATAAAAATATATAAAATGATCATGCGTTGCGATAAAATAGCTTCTATTCCCTGCAAACGATACCATTAAAAATGTTAGCGTTCCACTTAATGGCAGAAACAAAACAAAAGGTAAGCAAGAATCCATATTAATTTCAGTACGAGTAATAGAGGGCGATCCTGTCAAAATGGCGGCGCCGCCCCGGCATGCAACGAGGCGTGACGTCGGTTCGTATTCTCTATAGTGGACTTCAATGGGCACCAAACTGTTGAAGGTCAAAATTAGGGGTGTGCACAAATAGTCGAATATTCGAATATTCTATCTGTAATTAATATTCGAAATTTACTATGTTGCTTTGCTGGCCGTAAATGCAGTGAATCCATGAAAATCCTAAGCACTAAAACTCGCAGTTTTTGAGCTTCATACTCGTTGGTAACGTTCACTGCCATTATAAAGCTCGGATGCGTCAGGATATTTATTAATTTAACTCTTTGTGATTGTGTTCATCAGAAAGAAGAAAGTCATATACGCCTAGGATGGCTTGAGGGTGAGTCAAGCTTGGGGTCATTTTCATTTTAAAGTGAACAAATTCTTTAAATAAAAAAATTATTGAAATTACACAAATGCTTTGTTTGTACAAAAAAAAAAAAAAAAAAAAAAAATTACCACTTTATTTACAAAATAGTATTATCCAAAGCACGTCCACGCAACATCAGCTCTCGCGTGAACACAAAATGCATGTATCGTGATGCTCTCGGAAGAAAATGCTCTGATGGAAGAAAATAATGCTAGTTTGGAACATGAGTGTGAATAAATGACAGATTTTACATTTTTATGTCTTTAATTAATGTTATATTTCATAATGTGTTGTATGTAATTTGTTTGTCCATTATGTAATGTCATATTTAGTTTCTTTAATGCTCATTATTGTGTTCATTGAAATACAACAGAAGACCTGCATTCAGTGATAATATTTACATTTTATTCCTACATTTTTTTTTTTGTACATCTATCCTTTGACTTGACAGACGAGGATCAAAAACATACATGGTTTCTACTCTCTCTATGCAAAAAGTAACCCAGTCCCACTTTGCTTTAATGGGAGTATATTCTATAACAATGCAATTCAAAAGACATAGAAATCCATTTCTGTGAAGAGATTAAAAATGAATTACAGTGGGATAGTGTAACAACTACTGCAGTTACTGATGTACAATCTTCTCAAAGAGACCAAAGTCACTTGGTTGTTTAAACCGGCGGATACAAATAAATCTTTCATCGTTGGGCGTCTTTGTGAATAACGACAGAAAGTATGACACATTGATCAGGTGACAACAGGCATATCCTTGAAGTTCCAGCCAGTTACTGATTTTCTTGACCCTTAAAAATGCAAATAGCAGCTTGAGTGTAATAGAAAACTGGATGCCTAAAAATCCCACTTTAGTCCACAGCATTGAGTGAAGGAAAAAATAAAGCACCAAATTTGAAGTCAGCTCATACAGAGGCAAAATTAAATTACACAGACCTTCATCAGATACATATGCAGGTGGGGCTTTAATTATTATACATGTGGTTCAACTACAAAAATTGACTTACCACTGTCATATTGGAGACACTGTCTGCTACAGTAACTATAACCAGTGTGACACAAATGTGTAATTTTGTTCCAAGCAAGGCAAAGAGAAACTAAAATGAAATAAAATAAAATAAAATTCTTTACATTTCACATCTCTTTAGGAGGATAGTTAGGGCAGACTTTAAACTTATTTCTCTAAGCCATGATTACATAAAGCGAGGGTAGAGATGGCATAAGTTCAGGTAAGTGAGTAATGAATCATCACAAGCGTACAGTGAGAAATGGACCCTTAGGAAAACTGAGGCGGCAAACAATCAGCTGAAGAAAGCGGGTTTGTAGTTTTTAGTTCTTGGCGGCATCAACCTGTCTCGTCCAGTTTTCCTCTTCGATTCCAGAGTCATACTCCTCCTCAGATGGGTCTTTAGCTGGAGCTCTGAGTGGAGAGAGCAAAACAGTCAATGAGAATAATTCAAAGAGACAGCAATGTGTGTTGGTTCGTCAATACGTCGTACGCTGGGTCAGAGGTCACTCTTCCGCTGGAATCGACTCACATACGGAAGCCAGTGATTCTACAGTGCCTTGCGAAAGTATTCGCCCCCCTTGAACTTTGCGACCTTTTGCCACATTTCAGACTTCAAACATAAAGATATGAAACTGTAATTTTTTGTGAAGAATCAACAACAAGTGGGACACAATCATGAAGTGGAACGAAATTTATTGGATATTTCAAACTTTTTAACAAATAAAAAACTGAAAAATTGGGCGTGCAAAATTATTCAGCCCCTTTACTTTCAGTGCAGCAAACTCTCTCCAGAAGTTCAGTGAGGATCTCTGAATGATCCAATGTTGACCTAAATGACTAATGATGATAAATAGAATCCACCTGTGTGTAATCAAGTCTCCGTATAAATGCACCTGCACTGTGATAGTCTCAGAGGTCCGTTTAAAGCGCAGAGAGCATCATGAAGAACAAGGAACACACCAGGCAGGTCCGAGATACTGTTGTGGAGAAGTTTAAAGCCGGATTTGGATACAAAAAGATTTCCCAAGCTTTAAACATCCCAAGGAGCACTGTGCAAGCGATAATATTGAAATGGAAGGAGTATCAGACCACTGCAAATCTACCAAGACCTGGCCGTCCCTCTAAACTTTCAGCTCATACAAGGAGAAGACTGATCAGAGATGCAGCCAAGAGGCCCATGATCACTCTGGATGAACTGCAGAGATCTACAGCTGAGGTGGGAGACTCTGTCCATATGACAACAATCAGTCGTATACTGCACAAATCTGGCCTTTATGGAAGAGTGGCAAGAAGAAAGCCATTTCTTAAAGATATCCATAAAAAGTGTCGTTTAAAGTTTGCCACAAGCCACCTGGGAGACACACCAAACATGTGGAAGAAGGTGCTCTGGTCAGATGAAACCAAAATTGAACTTTTTGGCAACAATGCAAAACGTTATGTCTGCAAAAGACCTGAGACTGGGACGGAGATTTGTCTTCCAACAAGACAATGATCCAAAACATAAAGCAAAATCTACAATGGAATGGTTCAAAAATAAACATATCCAGGTGTTAGAATGGCCAAGTCAAAGTCCAGACCTGAATCCAATCGAGAATCTGTGGAAAGAACTGAAAACTGCTGTTCACAAACGCTCTCCATCCAACCTCACTGAGCTCGAGCTGTTTTGCAAGGAGGAATGGGCAAAAATTTCAGTCTCTCGATGTGCAAAACTGATAGAGACATACCCCAAGCGACTTACAGCTGTAATCGCAGCAAAAGGTGGCGCTACAAAGTATTAACTTAAGGGGGCTGAATAATTTTGCACGCCCAATTTTTCATTTTTTGATTTGTTAAAAAAGTTTGAAATATCCAATAAATTTCGTTCCACTTCATGATTGTGTCCCACTTGTTGTTGATTCTTCACAAAAAATTACAGTTTTATATCTTTATGTTTGAAGTCTGAAATGTGGCAAAAGGTCGCAAAGTTCAAGGGGGCCGAATACTTTCGCAAGGCACTGTAGAATCACCGGCTTCCGTACGCGAGTCGATTCCAGCGGAAGAGTGACCTCTGACCCAGCGTACGACGTATTGACGAACGCAGAAGTGCAGAGGAGAGAGCAAAACAAAACACCGGTCACGAATTAGGAGTCTAAAATGAAATTTAAGGAGAAATTTCGGAGATGCTTGAGTTTGTTGCCCAGCCCTATTTGTTTGAATATAAACATTGCATCGCTTCTCTTCAGAAGGCCTTTATTATCCCACTAAAGTCGTATGGATTACTTTTATGATGGATGGAGGCATTTTTTTTGGGCTTCAAAATCTCATGCCCTATTCACTCCCATTATAAATCTTGGAAGAGCCAGGATATTTTTTAATATAGCTCTGATTGTGTTTGACTGAAAGATGGCTTGAGGGTGAGTAAATTATGGGATAATTTTCATTTTTGGGTGAACTAACCCTTTTAGCTATCAAGTGTATTTACAAATTCTCAATGTGTACAAATCTAACAACAATTAACAAAGTAATTAAATTAACCCACGATGAGGAACCATTACTTCTTTGCATTAAAAAAAAATATATACACTGAACAGATAAAATACTTATTGATTTTAATTAGGGTACAATGTGGCTAAAGGTGCTGCGGGGGAAAAGACGCCTTTGATTTTATTTCCCTCTAGATGGCACAAAAAACTTGCCGCGGCACTTTCCTAAACATCCGCTTTTCAAGATGCACATGCAGATTTGTCTGATCTTCGCGGGCAGCAGAGCAAAGTTGATTCTGAGCTAGTTTGATTTAATATTTGATATTAGGGCTGTTCAACGATAACCGTGGTTATCGTGTACAAAATAAGAGTCTGTGTTTACGTAATATATGTGTGTTTGTTTTGTGTATAATTATTATGTATATATAAATATACACACATACATGTATAAGAAAAATATCTTATATTTCTATACAATTATTTACATGTATATATAATTTAAATATATAAAAATATAAATTTATATATTTATACATACATGCTTATATTTCTTAAATATACATGTATGTGTGTGTATTTATATATACATAATAATTATACACAAAACAAACACATATTACGTAAACACAGACTCTTTTTTGTACACAATAACCACGGTTATCGTTGAACAGCCCTATTTGATATATTTTTAAAATGTTGTAGATTTAAGTAGCAAATGAGAATCAATGAAATTAATGTTTACATTTTAAAACAAAGGTCTTTTTAATGATTTTAAGTTTTGTTAAAGGTAATTCAAGCAACAGTTTATCAATAACGGAAGAATATGTAAAAGTATGGTATTTGGGGTAAAAATCATTGCTGCTGTTGGGACGAAAGGCACAATAATTAACATGATTATATGTAAATATATTGAACAAAAATGAATTATTTTATTTATCAAAATAAACAGAAAATAGTACAAATTTTGCTAAAGTGATTGTTTTGAACAAGTATTAAATTAGACATTATTAAAAACAAAGCATGTTTTTTTTTTCTTAAGGTGTGCCTTTAGCCCCATTCTAGCCTATATTATACTATATTATGTTTACTGATTAATATATATTGTTAAAATGTTTTTGATAAAATTGTTTAATGGCAATGTGCATTACAGTTCAAACAGATAAATAAAAGATCAAGGCATCTTCAAAATGAATTCTTCAAATGCATGCATATACTTTCATTTTTTCCTGACACTTTACATTAAGGTTTCATTTGTTAACTACATTAGTTAACATGAACTAAGACTTCAAACTTTTTTTTACTAATACATTTTTAAAATCAAAAGTTGTATGCGTTAACATTAGTTAATGCACCGAGAACTAACATGAACAAAGGGCAATTGTATTTTTATTAACTAACATTAACAAAGATAAATGTTTTTTAAAAAATACATTGCTCACTGTTAGTTTATATTAGTTATTACATGTTAGCAAATGAGACCTTATTGTGAAGTGTTACCAATTTGAAGGTATATTTATTCTAGTATTTTAATTTTTTCTTAAAATGACTCATTCCTACTCAGAACATTTGCTCAGAAGACAAAAACACCTGAAAACAGTCTATAGTTCCAGGTGTGTCAGAGGTGGTTTTAAACAATAACTGTCGACAGATAAGATGACAAAAAAAACTAGGTCATGTGAGCTCTCACCTTATGTACCGAGGTGTTGCTTTTCCTTGAACCACTTCCTTGTTCACCTCCACTGCCACAATATCAGAATGTGGCACCTCAAACATGGGATCGAGCAGCAGTTTTTCCTGTTGGGAAATAGTGGCAGCAAATGACATCACAAGAGCGCACATCATTATACAAGCATGCCTTTGAGGAACTGAAATCAATACTAGCAACAAAAACAGCACTCTCTCACCATTATGGATCTAAGCCCACGGGCTCCGGTTTTACGCTCCAGAGCTAATCTGGCGATCGCTCTGAGGGCGTCAGGTGTCACGTTGAGATCACACTAATACAAAACAAACACACAGCACATTCTCTTTTCATTTATGCCACATTTTATCATATTATATAACATTATGTATTATATATATTTGCTGAATTTGAAGCACTAAAAAGTAACCAGTTGCTTATATTAACAAATTGAATGAATAAATATAGTATTAATAATATATTAACATAATTAAAAAGAATAATAATGATAATAAAAGAAATTTTCAAAAAAGATAGGACAAAAAAAATTATCTTATTTTGAATTATTATTTTATTAACATTTTATTTTTGTAATTTTAGGGTTTGGCATCTCCAGTTTTGTGAGAATCATCCATCAATCTGATGGTTTACTTTGCTGGATATAGCAAATGATGACAAAATAAATGTGTTAAACAAGATAAATGATGTATGCTTATTAATTTCACAATAAATACACAATAAAAAAATCAATCTACTGACAGCCTAGTTAGTATATTAGGTACCAACCTTGTCCATGCTGAAGAGAGCCTGATACTGAGGCACAACAGCATTGCGTGGCTCCGTAAGGATCCGCACCAGCGTCTCCTCATCCAGACTGTGCAGTGGAACCACAACGGGAAGACGGCCCACGAACTCAGGAATCATACCGAATTCAATAAGGTCTCTGGCCTCCACGTGTTTCAGAAGTCGGTCCTTCTCCTCGATCTCGGCCACTGCGTCCACCTCTCCACCTGTGGTGTTAGCCAGGTCAGCCGCTGCCGCCGCCCTTCGACCTTTCCCCATGTTAGACGGTGTTCCAAACCCAAGGTACTACATATGGAATATAAAGGCAAGGGCACATTATATATACATGTATACAACACCGTTCAGAAATTTAGGCTCAGAAAGATTTTTTTATGTTACTGAAAGAAGTCTCTCATGCTCACAAAGGATGCATTTACTTGATCAAAATACAGTAAAACATTTAATACTGTAAAATATTATTACAATTTAAAACAGCAGGCAAGAACCTATGGCTTGCGAGCCACACCTGCCATTGACAAAGTAGTTTAAGTTGTACCGGCCATGTGCATTTTCAGTGTCACAAGAATCAACAGCAAAAAGAACGATTTTTAGAACAGCAGCGAATATTTAAAAGTATGTATATATACACTATATTGCCAAAAGTCTTGGGACGCCTGCCTTTACGTGCACATGAACATAAAATGACATCCCATTCTTAATCCGTAGGGTTTAAAATGG
Source organism: Ancherythroculter nigrocauda (assembly GCA_036281575.1). Taxonomy (NCBI): domain Eukaryota; kingdom Metazoa; phylum Chordata; class Actinopteri; order Cypriniformes; family Xenocyprididae; genus Ancherythroculter; species Ancherythroculter nigrocauda. The sequence goes on from VTFQ01000004.1 coordinate 55,600,624, forward strand.
GGTTGGCCCACCCTTTGCAACTATAACAGCCTTTTTATAACTTTTAACAGAATTTTTGACCATTCTGTTGGGTTGAGGTCAGGACTCTCTCTCATACTCGCTCATTCATGTCTTTATGGACTTGCTTTGTGCACTGGTGCGCAGTCATGTTGGAACAGGAAGGGGTCATTCCCAAACTGATCCCACAAAGTTTGGAGCATGAAATTGTCCAAAATGTCTCAGTATGCTGAAGCATTAAGAGTTCCTTTCACTGGAACTAAGGGTTCAAGCCCAACCCCTGAAAAACAACCCCACACCATAATCCCCCCTCCACCAAACTTTACACTTGGCACAATGCAGTCAGGCAAGCGCTGTTCTCCTGGCAGCCGCCAAACCCAGACTCGTCCATCGGATTGCCAGACAGCGTGATTGGTCACTCCAGAGAACACGTCTCCACTGCTCTAGAGTCCAGTGGGTGTGTGCTTTACACCACTGCATCCGCTTTGCATTGCACTTGGTGATGTAAGGCTTGGATGCAGCTGCTCGGCCATGGAATCCCATTCCATGAAGCTCTCTACACACTGTTCTTGAGCTAATCTGAAGGCCACATGAAGTTAGGTCTGTAGCTATTGACTCTGCAGAAAGTTGGCGACTTCTGTGCACTGTGTGCTATCACGGTACCACCCTTGAATTCACTGAGCTCCTGAGAGCGACCCATTCTTTCACAAATGTTTGTAGAAGCAGTCTGCATGACTAGGTGCTTGATTTTATACACCTGTGACTAGGGCTGAAACGATTAGTTGACATTATCGACAACGTCGACAATAAAAAATTGTCGACAAATATTTTTGTTGTCGAATAGTCTCTTGCCTGCAATAACGCGGTGTAACCAGTGAGGCGCTGTAGCGCATTACTGTAAAGCAGCCCTCCCGGATCCAATCTAATAAAAGAAATCAGCGCTTTGGAGTACATAGTGCAAACGAAGTCGAACCCGTGAAATGTGGGAGATTAACATAGCATAAACATAACAAACATAACGTTTAGCATAACTACAGAATACTGTCATGCAGGGCCACCAACTCTCATTCAAACTCACTGTTCTCACGTCACACAGTGAAAGATGCATCGCAGAGCAAAGAGGACACAGACAATGTGCCGACAGATAAGACAGATCAGGTTACTTATGATATAAAACTAAGTCTCAGCTTTTAAATTATGTCAATTTTACTACGGGATTCAAACAATACTTGTGGTTGTGACGCTGTTTAACGTGGAGCGGCAGATCGCTGTAACACCTCAGTTCAAGTGGCATGTGAACCTATTCCTCTCTATTACAGCGCGAAATAGACATGAATGAACATCAAAAAGTACTTACTGAAATGAATCCATCTCTAATGTAATCACCTAATCGGAGTTTTAACCGCAGAAAGAAGTCAATAAAACTTGCAAACAAATATCACACAAAATGTAACATTTACCTCAGGAAAGCCATTCAATGACCATAAACTCGATAGTGTATATATATATATATATATAAAATCTAGAGAGGGGCATTTTTTCAAAAAAAAAAAATTACATTAAATTTTTACATAAATACATTAATATTTTTACTGTTATTAAAAAGTTATTACAATTCCCAGACTTAAAAACACAGTACCAGTCATTGTAACAGTTGGACTATTGATGACTTCTGAGGGGGAAAGAAAACCTGAAGGATATTGGTCTATTCAGTTGGCTTGAAAATCATTAAAAATACACTTTCAAAAGCTGAAGTGATTTCCTTGTTTTATTTACTAGTTAAAGTACAGTATAACTCAATATTTTAACTAATTGCTAAAGTGGAATAATCAAACAAAGCTTACTGATTAATCAGTGCAATAATCGATGATTAGTCGATTAATTGTTCCAATAATCGACAGATTAATCGACTATCAAAATAATCGTTTGTTGCAGCCCTACCTGTGACCATGGAAGTGATTGGAACACCTGAATTCAATGATTTGGAGGGGTGTGTCCAATGCTTTTGGCAATATAGTGTATATAAAAAAAATGGACTGAAACATATCCTTTTTATTAAAAACTGGTGCTCTGCTGTGCCAAGAGACATTTCTTTTGCCGCAGAGACCTTTTATATTCAATAAAATGTGTTATATCCGTATGATAATCTGTGCAGATTTCAGTGGGCGGGACTGTTTGAAGTTATTAATAAAGAAATATGGATGAACGATACAGTAAAGACCGGATCGATATGTGCTCGGAAAAAGAAAAACACAATAAGCCGCAATTCTGCAAAAGAGAACTCAATCTGCTACTGACAAAATGCTTTCTGTTCACGCTGATCAATTTAATGAGTCTTTACTGAATAAAAGTATTAATTTTTCAGTAAAAAAAAAACTCTTACTAACCCAAAACATTAAAACAGCCATTTATGCAATCCTGAAACCCTATAAATAAATACTTCTTAAAGGATTAGTTTATTTCAGAATTCAAATTTCCTGATTATTTACTAACCCCCATGTCTTCCAAGATGATTATCTTTCTTTCTTCAGTCGAAAAGAAATTAAGGTTTTTGAGGAAAACATTCCAGGATTTTTCTCCATATAGTGGACTTCACTGGGGTTCAACGGGTCCAAATGTCAGTTTCAGTGCAGCTTCAAAGAGCTCTACATGATCCCAGACGAGGAATAAGAGTCTTATCTAGAGAAACCATCGGTCATTTTCTAAAAAAATAAACATTTATATACTTTTTAACCACAAAGGCTTGTCTTGCACTGCTCTGCAATGCGCCACATTGGAAAGGTCACATGTGATGTAGGTCGAAGTACCGATCCAGTGTCTACAAAGCAACATACAAATACTAAGTCAAACAGCCTTTACAAAAAAAGGTAAAACAATGATGTCGGACGATTTTGAAGTTGGAGAAAATGAGTTTTTCGCCCTACCGTGGTACTTCCACCTACGTCACATGTGACTTTTCCAACGTGATTATGTAATGCGTGGCGCATCGCAGAGCAGTGCAAGATGAGCATTTGTGGTTAAAAAGTGTATACTTTTTTTTTTTTGAAAATGGCCGATCATTTCACTAGTGAACCCCAGTGAAGTCCACTATATGGAGAAAAATCCTGGAATGTTTTCCTCAAAAACCTTAATTTATTTTTGACTGAAGGAAGAAAGACATGAACATCTTGGATGACATGGGGGTAATGTAAACTAATCATTTAAAGCCTTTGGTCCATTGATTCATACTTTTATTATAAATTAAAATAAATCTGCTGAAGGAAATTAAATATTAAATTTAAGATAACCAAGCTAGTCTTTCATAATTTTGTGAATAAAGCCTTGTTGTTCCGTGTCAACATTCTTTCAGAACTTACCTTCTCATTCTTTCTCCTGCTGATGATACGGTCAAGTCCATTAAATGCTCCAGATGCCACAAACAGGATGTTGGTGGTGTCAACTTGCACAGTTTCACCTCTCAGCTTCCTGGTGTTCTTCTCAGGAACATTAACAATAGTGCCTTCCAGTAGCTTCAGTAAACCCTAGAAAAATAACTTAACATTATCCATCACAACAAAAACACAATCACATTTAGGTATGACTTAAATCTGTTTTCTGTAGCCATAAAAATGATTTGCATCATTATGCAAAAATAATATACATCACACGTTACTGTTAGAGATTAAAGTAGTACACTAGAAATACAGAAGTGAGATTCCAAGAATAACAAACAGTGTTTCTGTAAATCTTTAACAGCCATGTGAGCTTTCTTGCAATTTAGGTCAAAGTTCAGCTGAATATCAGTGACACTTCTGAAGTACTCTAGGACACTTAGACACTCATTTTTTTTTAATTACCAACCTGCTGCACTCCTTCTCCTCCCACGTCCCTTAACTGATGGATCCCAGGAACGCTGCCAATCTTGTCCACTTCGTCCAAGAACACGATACCTAAAAACAATTTCAACATCTTTAATGAAAGAACTCATTGCACAACATGGTTTTGGATACATGTGGTTTTTGGATACATTCCTACATGTGGGCAAATGTCACAGGAAGTCTCTGTTACCTTGCTGAGCTTTCTCGATCACATAGTTGGCGTCCTGCAGAAGCTTTGCGATGACTGACTCAATGTCTTCTCCCACGTATCCCGCCTGGGTGAGGGTGGTGCAGTCGCAGATCGCAAAGGGAACATCCAGGCACTTGGCCAGCGTTTGGGCCAGAAGTGTTTTCCCTGTCACACAACTCAGTTAGATTTCTAGTTTTTCCACATTACCACACTCAAATCATACACTAACGTTCAAAGGTTAAGGGTCGGTAAATTGTTTTTGAAAGAGGTCTTGACTCCTATGCTCACCAAGGCGGCATTTATTTGATCAAAAATACAGTAAAAACATAATTTAACATAATTTATTCCTTTGATGGAAAGGGTTCGTACAGATACTGTAAAATGAAATTCCAGGTCTTTTCAAGCACTGCTTTTTTTGGTTTTCAAGGAGTACAATCAAAGATCTCACTTATCGAACAAGATCTTTATTATCTTTCAAATTCTAAAAAAAAAGGTAAATAGATAAATAAAATTAAACTAATAAAAAAATGGTACAAAAAAAGTGCAGCACGTGCAATAACTGTGGTAACTTTAATCATTGAAAGCATACTATGACAAAGATATCGCTTTCCTTATTCAAACTGATATTTGATTGACCCGAAGAATGAAAGCTGTATCATATACTTAGATATTTATACAGGGTTCCCACTCTTTTTCAGCGATCATTTTCCAGGACTTTTCCAGGACATTTTCAATTTTACAACAATGGGAATAAAAGACTGGGATTACGCCCTAAAGTAATATATTGCTCTCTAAGTCTTTACAAGGTTTATTGCCATGACTTAACTATAAAATCAGTTTTTAATATGAGCTCTTAATCATACATTATGACTATGGAAGAATGTTTCCAATTGCAACTTTTACTTTTTATCTCACTATTCAGACTTTTTTTTCTCGCAATTGCGAGTTTACATAATTGTGATTTGATATTCGCAATTGCAAAATATAAAGTCAGAATTGCGTGATAGAAACTCGCAATTCTGACTTTTTCTCGCAATTGGAAGTTTATATCTTACAATTCTAAGAAAAGAAGTAAGAATCGCAAGATATAAACTGTCAAATGCCAGAAAAAAGTAATAATTGTGAAAAAAAGATCAGAATAGAGTGATATAAACTCACAATTCTGACTTTTTTCACCTCGCAATTGCGAGCTTAAATCACAATTATGTGAACTCGCAATTGTAAGAAAAATATTTAGACTTTTTTATTTATTATTCAGTGGCGGAAACAAGATTCCATAGTTTATTGTCATTACTTAACTACTGATGCAAACTTCTATTTTTTTGGCAGTAAGTTTTGGAAGATCATTATTTTTGCAAGGTGGACTTTTCAGGGTAAGAGATGGACTAAAAATAAACTCTAACACCTTACAGCTAGATGCCAATAAATAAACAAGATAAATTCTTCAAACAGTGGTACAAGAAGATTTATTGCTGGTCCTTCAAGAGTCACTCTCAATCTGTCTGTCTATAAAGCCTATAAAAAAAATCTGTCTTGTATTTTACTACAATTCAGTATGTGATTCTTAAATGGGGGGCATTTTTTAGGATTCTTTACCTAATCTAAGTCTCTGAGATCCTGACACTTCACACTTCTGGAGACTGCAGGTAGGTTGCAGTTCTGGAAAATGGTGGCGCTGAAGACTAAAGGGTTTCTGATGGTTTCACACTTAATTCTTCACCGAGCAATTTTGCTGTCCAATGGTCATGCCTTAACTGCAATTTCTAGTATTGCATTAATATTGCATCCTTCTTGTGGGGATTTAATATTTTTTGACCTTTCACTCTGAGATAAATCTCTTTTTGGCTCATTTTATCATCTTTTAGCTCTTTGGTCTCTAAAGAAAAACCCAAGAACTTTTTAAAAAATAATTTTCCAGGACAACTACAAGATTTTCCAGGACATTTTTCATTTTCTCTAATTTTCCATGTGTTTTCCAGGACTGGAAAATTTGTCGTCAATTTTCCAGGTTTTCAAGGTTTTCCAGGACGAGTGGGAACCCTGTTATATGAGCAATATCATGCTCATAGCCATGCAAAATGGCTCTATATGTATATCAGATGGGCTGTAGTGTGAAAAGATTGTTTCATTAATAAAATTAAACATTAATTTCATATATATTGTCTTTCAATTATTCAAGCCCTTTTCAAGTACCTTTTCATAAATATGGGTGTTTTCAAGATTTAAATTTCAAAAAATCAAATTCTTTAAGCGCCCTGTTTTTAGTGTCACACGATTCCTCAGAAATTAATCTAATATGCATAAACATTTCTTATTATTATCAATTTTGAAAACAGTTGTGCTGCTGCTTGATATTTTTGTAAAAACATTTTTTTCAGGTTTCTTTGATGATTAGAAAGTTCAAAACAGGGGTGCTGCACATTTTTTTTTTTTTTAAAGACTTCGATTTCAAATTAACACTTCTGGAGACACTTCTGGAGACTGCAGGTAGGTTGCAGTTCTGGAAAATGGTGGCGCTGAAGACTAAAGGGTTTCTGATGGTTTCACACTTAATTCTTCACCGAGCAATTTTGCTGTCCAATGGTCATGCCTTAACTGCAATTTCTAGTATTGCATTAATATTGCATCCTTCTTGTGGGGATTTAATATTTTTTGACCTTTCACTCTGAGATAAATCTCTTTTTGGCTCATTTTATCATCTTTTAGCTCTTTGGTCTCTAAAGAAAAACCCACTGTGTTTCAGTCTCACCAGAGCCAGTGGGGCCCAGCAGCACTACGTTGCTCTTCTCTAGTTTGATGTCGGTGTGTGTGGAGTCCAGCACTTCTCCTCCTCTCTTCTCTGGAGCTGCCTGCTGGTTCATCTGCTGCTGCATGGAGGCGCCCAGAGCATTTCCATGAGGACTGATCCCTGCGATCTGGAGCAGCTCTAGACAAATTAAACAACAACAGCAAACAAACAAACAAAAAATAAAATTATCGAGTATGTCCCTCACTTTACAAAAACAAACCTAGAGAGTGCACACATATTCTACGTGATGTAGTCTAGTAGGTTAGACAAGAACTTGCACATTTAGACACGTTCACTGCATGATTTAGTCTATTAAAAAGCATTACGATTGCACCCAACATTCAAGATAAGGGGGGCAAAAATACCTCTATGTCTTCTTTATATAATTTAATAGAGTTAAAGGATTAGTTAACTTTCAAATGAAAATTACCCCAAGCTTTTCTCACCCTCAAGCCATCCTTTCTTCTTTCAGATGAACACAATCAGAGATATATTAATAAATATCCTGACGCATCCAAAGCTTTATAATGGCAGTGAAGCTCAGATTCTGTTTATCTGAAAAAATAAAGTCAATAGCTTGAATAGCTTGAGGGCGAGTAAAGCTTGAGGTACTTTTCATTTGAAAGTGAACTAATCCTTTACTTACTTTATCACACAAATAGTGCTGTTTTTTTCTCCAATCAGCATGATTACAAATGTGATATTGATTTTAAACAACAGTTCAATAAATAAAGAATTTAATATTAAGTGACTTATTTTTAGACACAATATTGCCTGTTTTTGCTCTATTTCGCCCAATGAAAATAGTTCCAAACAAAACCACAGGACTGTTTTGCATCTCTGAGCAACAGATGATTAACAAATCGTTTGACTGAATGATTCAGTGACTCACTCAAATGCAGTCAAATACTTCATTCCTGAATGAATCAGCCATTTGAATTAATCAGTTGAAACTCAATGACTCACTCATTAACAATGACTTGCTGCCACCTACTGGCAGTATTAATTTTACATTTAATCATTTTTTAAATAACATAAAAATATCAATATTCAACGTTTTATGTTTAAAACACCAAAACATTATTTATGCATTTGTAACTGCATGTTAAATGCATTCATGTCCCCTCTGAGCTGCATTAAACAGTCTGTGTAAATGCATCTAAATGCCAATTCAGGTGCAGCTTCTGTTTCCTCTGCATTGCAAGGATTAATTTTGTTGATATAGATTTCATTTCATTGGTAACAGCCCTATTATGTCTTATTATTCTAACTGAATTTATTGAGTTAAATAAAAGAATTTGACACAAAAGATGATGCATACATTTAATTAGGTTAAAAAAAATGGCTGTATAACAGTAAAAATGCCCCTAAAAAGGTAAAAATCAATTTAAACTTATTGGAAAAGATCATTTCTGTCACTGCTGCGAACTAACCACCACACAAAATATGAAGAATTTAAAAAACTTTAGGAGTCAGCTGTTCACGGCAGCCCAAAACTTGCCAAGGTACTAACACATTAAACACACTCAGCAAAATATCGTCTAATTATTGTTATCGAGAAATTCCTATAAAATAAAGATATCACTTTTTGTTAATACGGTACACCCCTAGCATAAATTATGAACTTTTAATTCTTTATTATGTATCTTAGAAAAACTCATCTGAACAAACATGTTCTTATTTATGTAATTAGTCCTGTTTACATAATAAAGGAATGGTTCAGGTTCAAAACAAGTTTTTGATCTATTGAGTGGCATACTTTTGATTACCACAATAATTTCAACACCTCACTTATCATATTTACAAAATTATAATTTACAGTAATGCACTTACAAAAGGTCAATAGTCTATAGGGCAAGACATTCAAAGAGGGATTGAATCAAAGCATCCAAAACTCACATTTCTGTTAAACCACATAAAAAGACTTTGATTCAAAGATGTGTATTATTAAAGATTTCATATAAATTTGTAAATATGAGTCATATGGTAAAAAAAAAAAACATTGCTACACAAGTCATAATCAAAACTCAATACTTATATATACTCAAGTTTTATATAATAAATTAAAATATAAATATTAGATGAGAAACTTTAAAAAAATGTATGTGAAGTTTTAGTTGAAATCCCTAAAACTAAAAATGAAATAATAAATTAGACTAAACAGAAATATTATAAAACACAATAAAAATGACAAAAGCACATAAAAAATTACTAAATCTAAAATAAAAACACAAAATAAAAAAATAAAAGCTCAAATTTTAAATACAAATATCTTGCCAATCACAAATAAGTGTATCAATAATACTAAAATAACACTAATAATAAGCAACAAAATGTTAAATCTCTTTTTCAGTAAAGACTAGTTGCATTGTGCACTGTTAACTGGTACGGTCAAATTGCTTAGTGTGCACAGCTGCTCTAATCTACAGGGATTTCCTGTGACAAGAACCTCTGAAAGCATATGACAAAAGCAACACATGAACCAGCAGTCAAATCAGATCACTAAGACATTTAACTGGTAAAACATGACAGCATTCTTTCTGATACATGCATGGCCACTTACGTAATTATGCAATAATATAACACTTCAACAATGTAAAAGGTTAAAGGAAATGAAGAAAACTGACTACGTGATTTTTTTTTTTTGGCATTTGTACAACACCCAACATAAATCAAAGCAAACTGAAACAACATAAAACAGATTTGTTTTGAAAAATAAATGGTTTAAAGGACACATACTGTATGGACAATAAGATTATGGATGTTGGCGTACACTTACTTGTAAACCTGTATTCGTCCTCTCGCCGCCTTAGCTCTAGCTCTACAGAGAAAGGAGGACAGTTACGACGAATTCACTACCAGTTCTCACAGAACAAGAAACCTTGACCAGTTAAGTAAACTGCTGCAAAAATGCTTATGAATTGTACAAATGCCAAATGATGATATATATCATAAAATGCTGCTGTTGGATTAGAAAAGAATGGACAGAGTAAACATCACAATGGAGGTTATAATGGCTTCTGAAGGAGAAGATTAGATGATTCAAGAAGGTACGCAATGGAAAACTATCACTAGTCCTTAATTTGAAACATGGAATAACTAAAATGGTTAAAAAGACAATTTCACTTTAAGGGGATCTATTATGCCACTTTTATAAGATGTAATATAAGTCTCTGGTGTCCCAGAATGTGTCTGAAGTTTCAGCTCAAAATACCCCACAGATCATTTATTATATTGTGTTGTAAATGCCCATTTTTGAGTGGAAGGAAAAACATGCTGTTTTTGTGCATGTGTCTTTAAATGCAAATGAGCTGCTGCTCCCCGCCCCATATCCAGAAGAGGGCGGTGCCTACAGTTCATGCCTTAGATACTAACAAAACATTTGTTTGCTTTTGATGATCATCTCTATTGCGGTCACGCTCATGTGACATTGCAGTTCTTCATCATCATGAAAGTTTATTATCTGCATGTGTTTTATAACCATATCAGTGTAAACTTCTGAGATATGGTTTTCTGAGCGCACACATCCGAAGCACGCGCACAGAAAGCTGTCTGTCAGACGGCACGTCCCGTGAGTATTAAACTAAGTTCTCTATCACATCTTATTTTGCTTAAATGATCAAATACACATAAGGTTATGTCAAAAACACACAAAGATCACATAAACACAGTCGGTTATGTCTGTGTATTAAAGTGACAGCAGCGTAATATACAGTAACTACTGTATGTTACTTAACTAATGTGACATTTCTGGGTAAAACAGTATATTCAGAGGAAATTAACGTAGAGTAGGAGTTGCAGCGATCATTATTATATTTATGTTTTGAATTTAAATAAATGTACATTTAAAAAGCTGGATGGGTCCCTTTTAATTTGATGCTGTCTTTGAAGCACAAATATCTGTGTGTTTTAGTTGCTTTAGTTGTTTTAGGGTCACTTCTTCATTTTGCTTTCAGCTGACAGAGTGAAACCTGGCTTTCTGAGGACATGAATTTAATTTGTATCCTTTAATAGATTCATTTCCTAATGGCTATGATTCTCTTACATAAGACCTGTTTAGTGAAAACCACCTGTTCCTACTTTCTGTGCGTTTTGCACACGCACGAACGCTTTGCAGTACAAACCTCGAGGAGTGAGGGAGGCCTGTTTCTCCACCTCCACCTGCTGCTGTCTGGACCCTGCCGGCATGTTGTTGTAGATACGTTTATAATGGTTGTAAACGGCCACTGACAGAACCTTTTTAGCATGGTCCTGACCCACGACATACTTATCCAGATAAGCAAAGATCTGCGAGAAAACAAAAACAGAGAGATTATATACAAAGCTGGAGACAACCAGCTAGATAATCCTGTCACAAGGTGTTCTTTCAAATCTCAAAGTTAAATGAATATCTACCTTTTTAGGTGGCGGAGGGGGTTTCTGCTGGAAAGCCAACTTGACAGCTTCTGCTGCGGATTCCGGGTCTTTACTCAAACTCTTCTTAGTATCCGTTTCAGAAAGCACCACGAAAAAGTGGTGGCATTTTTCACATTTCACAAAGCGAGTTGATGCTACACAAGAGAAATAACATCTTAGTGTAATTTTATTAAAAGGAACCTATTATACCCCTTTTTACAAGATGTAAAATAAGTCTGTTTGGGAATTTTTAGCTCAAAATACCCCATAGATCATTTTTATAACATGCTAAAATTGCTACTTTTGGGGGGTGAGCAAAAACGCATCCCTTTTGAGGGTGTCCCTTTAAATGCAAATGAGCTGGTGCTCACAGCCCCCTTTCAAGAAGAGGGTGGAGCTTCAAGATGACATCATCATAAGGGGGAATCTGAATCAGCTCTTTTGAAGAGACTGCTTTTGAATTATGGGAATTATAAAAAAAAAATGAGTGAGTGGATTTTTACCATTATAGGCTGGTTGTTCGAGCTGCACGATTAATCAAAACTTAAAGGGACCCTATTCCCATTTTCACAAGATGTAATATAAGTCTCTGGTGTCCCCAGAATGTGTCTGTGAAGTTTCAGCTCAAAATCCCCCACAGATCATTTATTATAGCTTGTCAAATTTGCCCATATTTGGGTGTGAGCAAAAACACGCTGTTTTTGTGTGTGTCCCTTTAAATGCAAATGAGCTGCTGCTCCCGCCTCCTTTCCAGAAGAGGGCGGAGCTTTAACAGCTCAACAACAACAAAGCTGGAGAATCTCACGCAGCCAAAATGAGGAAAGTTTTCAGCCTTACATTGTTCAAACCGGAGTCGACACTGATGGAGAGACTCAGGAAGAAGTTACAACTTTTAGAATGAAACTGGACGTTTCTGAATGGTTAGTGGATAAATTTATGTAGTTGCTGTGGAGTTGATTCAACTCATCCACTAGCATGTGTCGTCATGTTCATCTTTTGTGTGTTGAATTGACCCTCGTTTGTGAAGCAGTCCAGCGTAAAATGACGGCATGTCAACAACACTCTACTACAGGGGTACTCAAGTTCAGAGGCCAAGAGGGCCGCATTTTAACCAAATGAAACGTGAAGGGCCACAAATTATAACTTGGATTGTAAGATTTTTTTTTTTAGGCCTACTTAAGACAATATTTGTAGTTTTACAGTTTATTTACAAAAAGTGCAGTTTATTATCTAGCTAAGTCTTAATAGTATGGTGTCCTTTTTGAAGTGTCACTGCACATGATAAATGGCATTTTAAAAAAGGATTAATAGCTTGTCTTGCTGTATTAATGTACAAATGTATAAAGAGAAACAAGAACTGATGAAAAGAAATCCTTATTCATTTGAAATGTCTGCATTGTTTTCACAAGAAATTTAAGGTCTGGCCGTTGTTCACTGGCTGATGAGAGTTTGTCCGTAAGACGAAAACATTGAACTTTTTTATAGTCTTTTTATACTCCATTGCACCTTTTTAACACTTTTTATAGCACCTATTTATACTCAGAGAATAAATGTTTTATTATTTGTATTATTATTACCTCAATTTTAATTTGGTCAGAATCCAAAAATCTTTTTTTTTTTTTTATGTTCAATCACAATCTCATGAATTATCTAACTATAACCAACATTGTAAACATGATAAATGAGATATTCTCCGTGAGCTCAATGATGTGACGTAATGGGAGCGCTCTCTGCTTGCTTTCTGTTAATAACACATTGACATTAAGAATAAAAGGTTTGTTTTTCATGCTGCAAAGTTTGAGGAATGTCACCTGCATTTCATCATGGAAAAATAGTTACTTTGTTTTTTACTTGCGCGCACAGTCTCGAGCCTTTGATGGCGTTCACGAACACAAGTGCTCGACACATGCGCACTAGAGAGATTCATGCTTGTCTAGTCTTTTTCACTCAAATAGTTACAATAAAATGTGTTTGTACTTGTTTAAAATTAGAGTTGCTGGTATTTTTTAATCTCCTCAAACGAGTCGGCTATTGTGTTTTTTGTTACTCTTGTTCTGTCTTCTCCGTTTCTTTTCAGACTGAAACAACAGCCCGTTTCGGTGCTGACACCTTGTGGACAAACTAAATTAGTGCAAAAAACTATTCAATGCGCGCTTGCAAAGTGCCTTCAGTTTGTATTGTTCTTTGCTGTTAGAAAAACTGTGCTGCGCGCGTACACTCTACGCGTTCTCTGCTGATGATTACAGCGTCACGCGCACTGTACGCCTACCCTAGTGTACGTGTAAAAAAACTAAGTAATATTCACGCTAATTTTGAACGCAAATTATAATAAAAATACATTTATATGTAGCATGATGCGGGCCACAAATTTAATGCTGACGGGCCGGATGCGGCCCGCGGGCCGCCTGTTGAGTACCCCTGCTCTACTACAACAACTCTTCCTCTTCTCTAAAGCAGCCCAACATGGCCCCGCCCCCTTTGTTGTGTGTTCTTGGGGGCGGAGTATATGTAAATTTTGGGGTTTGTGATTAATAATAACAACAAAAACAATAAAGAATAAGAAAAACAATAAGAAAATAAGAAAAAAAATTAAAATAATAAAGTCTCAATTTAAAATGCAATCTGAATTTTTTATTTTTAACTAAGCATCTTTTAAACCTTGTTACTAATTAAAGCACCAGCAGATGAAAAAGCTACTTCTTGTGTGCGATTTATTTTTAGCACTGAACAGTTAGTTCAGTAAACACTCTGGCCTACTTAAACATGCACGAGGCCAAAAGAAACCATAACTCTTTGGAAACAAGGTCAGTAAAAAAAAAATAATAATAAAAAAAAAAAATTAGGTAATTATCTTGAGTAATCCCATATTAAAGGATTAGTCCACTTTTCCAGTTTACTCACGCCAATGTCATCCAAGATGTTCATGTCTTTCTTTCTTCAGTCGAAAAGAAATGAAGGTTTTTGATGAAAACATTCCAGGATTATTCTCCTTCTAGTGGACTTCACTGGACTCCAAACGGTTGAAGGTCAAAATTACAGTTTCAGTGCAGCTTCAAAGAGCTTTAAATGATACCAGACGAGGAATAAGGGTCCTTTCTAGAGAAATGATCGGTCATTTAAAAACAAAATACAACTGTATATGCTTTATAAACACAAATGATCGCCTTTCAAGTGCTTCTGCTTTCGGTATTCTTCAAAAAGTTTACGCCGTATGTCCTACGCCTTCCCTATTCAACTTACGGAAAAAAAGCGAAACTGGCACTGCGTTCGTTACGTAAGTAGAATAGGGAAGGCTTAAGACACACAGCGTAAACTTTTTGAAGAATACGGAAAGCAGAAGCACATGCAAGATCATTTGTGTTTATAAAGCATATACAGTTGTTTTTTTTTTTTAAATGACCGATCATTTCTCTAGATAAGACCCTTATTCCTCGTCTGAGATTGTTTAAAGCTCTTTGAAGCTGCACTGAAACTGTAATTTTGACCTTCAACCATCTGGAGTCCATTGAAGTCCACTATAAGGAGAATAATCCTGGAATGTTTTCATCAAAAACCTTCATTTCTTTGTGACTGAAGAAGGAAAGACATGAACATCTTGGATGACATGAGGGTGAGTAAATTATCAGGAAAATTTTTTTTGAAAGTTAACTAATCCTTTAAACACAGCAGGCAAACAATTATGTAAAAAGAAAAAAAGAACAGAACAAAATCAAATAAAAATAAAATGATAAGAAAAAAATAAATCAAGTACTCACAAACAAATGTTTCTACATGTGTGCAAGGATCTCCACATTTAGGGCACCTCAGCTGACTTCCTCCTTTGCCAGAATTATTAGAGCTGGTTCTCTTTCCACTTCCTTCACCAACAGATTTCTTAAAAGGAAGACAAAGATTAAAAAAATATAATTTCCAGGAAGAGGATGAATAGAATTACACTGATACGTTGTCATTTCCTTGTCAAACCCTTATCAGAGAACAGGGAGTGTATGATAAGTAACACTATCATATTACCTTTCCACCATCTCCATCTTTCATCCCATCTTTTGAAGCAAAATACACAGCCGACTCTGAGAAGGACCTCACGGGGATGCGGCGCGCCAGACGAACCTCACGAGCTCCCGGACGGCTCAGTGACAGTATCTGGACTCTGGAGCCTGATATTCCTGTGTCACATACACAAACATGAGACCTTCAGACACTCAAAATAACAATAACATGACGCCAGTTATGAAATCATATTGTTTAGAGTGCCTCTAGGGGACATAAAGTTCAACTTTACTGGAACAGAAATCAAATATCCAACCAATAAAACAATGTTTATCAGACTACAGAAGTCTTGATAAATAAAAGCTATTAATTTTTAATATTATGAATCTTGAAATAACAACCAGGCCAAACTAACAGCCAAATAAATGATGACACCTTAAACAACAAAACAATCCCTAAATTAAATTATTAATGGCTCGTAGTTGAACATTTTAATAAACAATATGGTTATATAGACAATGTTGCTTATGTACAGCAATAATAGTCAACAACTGTCCAATTGTTTTTAAACTTTACAAAGCACTTGAATCTATGTTTCTGCAAGAATGTTGATGTAAATGTTTTTGTATCTTTATGGTTTGTTTATATATTGTTAGCGCACATGCAGCAGCGCTAGCAAACTAACTAGGCTAAGAAACAAACAAACATCAATATTTCTCAAAATATGACTTTCTTCTTACCTTTATGAGCAGAATTTATGAGTTTTCTCGCCGCTGAAGCACACGTACACGACATGTTTCAGGGTTGTTTTGTTTTTTAACGAACTGAAGCGGTTGATTTTGAGAAGCGCTGGGAGGTTAGCGCTAGCTGAGAGCTAACCCACTGAAAGCCATTCAGTACAGGCCCAACAATAATAAATGACTTAAACCGAATCTGTGAATTACATAAAAATCAATCAAACATATTAATATACGAATGCGTTATTTTGGGAGCTGCTGTATGCAGCTGAGCTAAACACACACTGCTGTCTGAACTAGACACTGTGATACAAGTAAACAACTGATGACACTCTTGTCTTGAGTCACTAACTGAATCATTCTGACAGAGAATCATTTGAGTCAGTGAATCAATCTGCGAAGACTCAAAGAATCATTAGGGTCAGTGAATCGCGAATTCATTTAAAGGGTTAGTTCAGCCAAAAATGAAAATAATGTCATTAATTACTCACCCTCATGTCGTTCCACACCCATAAGACCTTCGTTAATCTTCAGAACACAAATTAAGATATTTTAGTTGAAATTCAAGTGAGGCCTTCATACATTTATGTACTAAAAACACATTTAAATCAGTTCATGTAAGTACAATGGTTCAATATTAATATTATAAAGCCACGAGAATATTTTTGGTGCACCAAAACACAAAACAAAATAACGACTTATAGTGATGGCCGAAAGTCACGTGATTTAAGCAGTTTGACACGCGATCCGAATCATGATTCGACACAAAAGATTCATAACGCTCCGAAGCTTCCTGAAGCAGTGTTTTGAAATCGGCCATCACTAAATAAGTCGTTATTTTGTTTTATTGGCGAACAAAAAATATTCTTGTCGCTTTATAATATTAACATTGAACCACTGTACTCACATGAACTGATTTAAATATGTTTTTAGTACATTAATGGATCTTGAGAGAGGAAATGTCATTGCTGGCTATGCAGGCCTCACTTGGATTTCATCAAAAATATCTTAATTTGTGTTTCGAAGATTAACAAAGGTCTTACGGGTGTGGAACGGCATGAGGGTGAGTAATTAATGACATTATTTTCATTTTTGGGTGAACTAACCCTTTAATAACAAATCAAATGAATCGATAAATCACTAAAGCCAGTGAATCAATCTGTCTAGCACTACACCAGTACAATAATACACACTCCCCACCACATAAATAACTGTAAGAGTGTACATATCAGGGTTTATTCAAGATGAACACAATTACTAATTAAACAACCTAAAAAATAAACTTTGCAATTTACATGCTGATTTTTATTAACATAAAAGTATGAAAAAATAATTTTGTTTTTTGGTGAACTGTCCCTTTAATAGCGCTCTTTAACGCGCATGCGCGCAGCGAGCAGCCGCTGATAGGCTGGTGTGATCGTGTGCAGTCAATCGTTTGCTGGCTGCGGAAGCTGCTGTCATGTGATTTAGCGAAAGGATACAATGTTTTTCAAATCCGTGGATGAAAGGCATTAAAAGGTGATTTATTTCAAGAATCAACACGGTAACATTCTCTCATCTATCGCTCGAAATGATCTCCTGATTTACATCGCCGTGAAATGTATACAAACAATGGTTTTGTAGGGGCAGATGTTGTATTTTTGAGCATCTTAAACACTCTCATGAAGGTTTTAATGATCATTTTACAGACAACATCACTTTATATAGTGTTATAATTGCGGGAAGTGTGTATGTGCGTTCATGAACTCACTAGACTAGACCATTTTGTAATCTAGTCACATGTTTTCTTTGGTGAAATACATGAAAGGAATGTAAAGATTGACGATTAATCTTTTACATGAAATAAAATTTCACAAAATACCTCTTATTTTTGTCTATATTTCAAGTATTGAGTTGGTCATGTCAGTTATTCTGTGAGACTTGCACTTATTTAATCAGACATTTCATTTGCATTTCAGCAATGGAGGAGATAAGAGTATCTCCTGATTATAACTGGTTCAGAAGCACTGTACCTCTGAAAAGAGTAAGTCTATCTATCTATCTATCTATCTATCTATCTATCTATCTATCTATCTATCTATCTATCTATCTATCTATCTATCTAAGCAACCTTTTTTCATTTGAATTAAGGTAGCAAACAGGATGCTAATTGTCATGTGTCATTGTTCATTGTCATGTAAGAAAGTAGAATTAAAATAAAGAAAAAAATCATAGAACTGCTGTAGATGTAAATAATAAAAATATGTATTTTTTTCAGTGTCATGTGATACTGATGTTGCACATTTGTGAGTTCCTGCCTGTGTGTCTTCCTCAGATAATTGTGGATGACGATGACAGTAAAGTTTGGTCATTGTATGATGCTGGGCCGAAAAATATCAGATGTCCCATCATCTTCCTCCCACCCGTGAGCGGCACCGCAGAGGTTTTCTTCCAGCAGGTGCTGGCTCTCTCCGGATGGGGCTACCGTGTCATCTCGGTATGTCTCTCACACATATACTAGAGATAGACAACAATTGATGTGTTTGGTTGCTTCAAACATGGCAATTTATGTAACTAACATGCCCTTGTGCTGCTCTTCTGACAATTAATGCTTGCTTTCTGGTTTCTTCCATGATATGCAACTTGATATTGCTGTATCCAGCTCCAGTATCCTGTCTATTGGGATCTGCTGGAATTTTGTGATGGATTTAGGAAGCTTCTAGACCATTTACAACTAGACAAGGTATGGGAAATTGATTATTTTATGCATGCAAATGGGAAATCACAAGTCTCTTTCACAACCTGTTTTTCGTTCTCCATCGTTCCGTTTGTCTCTATGCAGGTGCACTTGTTTGGTGCTTCTCTGGGTGGATTCCTGGCTCAGAAATTTGCTGAAGTCACGCATAAATCTCCCAGAGTTCACTCTCTGATCCTGTGCAACTCCTTTAGTGACACATCGATTTTCAACCAGACATGGACGGCAAACAGGTAGACTTGTACTGATAACATAATCTGGTGGTAATGTCTCTGTTCTTGTGGACTTTTTCTCATGAACACTGTTACTTTTTTTGTAGTTTCTGGTTGATGCCTGCATTCATGCTTAAAAAGATTGTGCTTGGTAACTTTGCCAAAGGACCTGTGGACCCAAAAATGGCAGATGCAATTGACTTTATGGTTGACAGAGTGAGTACTTCTACTATACTGATTGTTTTTAAAGCGTTGATGTTATAATTAGTGTAACTATGTATAATTCTACAACTTAAAATTAATTATGCACAGAAAATTCTTAAGAATAAAAAAAATACAAACTTTATTTAGAAAGTTAGAGCGTTTATCCATGTTGATCTGTTGCTCTACGGACATTAATGTGATCGTGAAGATTTTGTTAAACATGTATCTATGGTAACATTCATTGTGCTGAAATAGTTTATGTAGTAGTAAAAAAGGCACTTAAAGGGATAGTTCACCTATAAATGAAAATGATCCCATGATTTACTCGCCCTCAAGCCATCCTAGGTGTATGTCTGTCTTCTTTCAGACAAACATAATCAGAGATATATTCAAAAATATCCTAGCTCTTCCAAGCTTTATAATGGGAGTGAATGGAGGGCTTGTTTTGAAGCCAAAAATAAATGCATTTATCCATCATAAAAATAATCCATGCTCTTCCGCCGCAAACCGATGTGTACGGCCCTCTGCTGGAAGCTAGATATTTTACTTTATAAAATTTTAAATATGGAAATTTTTCTCATTGCTTCGAAAAACTCATTGCTTCGCTTCAGAAGGTCTTTTTTAACCCCCTGGAGTCGTATGGATTTTTTTTTATGATTGATGGATGCATTTATTTTGGGCTTCAAAACAGGCCCCTTGTTCACTCCCATTTATAAAGCTTAGAAGAGCCAAGATATTTTTGAATATATCTCTGAGATCATTTTAATTTTTGGGTGAACTATCCCTTTTAAATCAAGTCAAATTTAGTGCTTGCACTGGATTGATGTAGTTGGTAATAGAACTTATAGTGATGTGTGAAAGTAAATTTGTCTCACTCTTTGCTCATTTATCAACAAAGCGGGCTCTGTTTATTTGTGCTTTAGCTGGAAAGCCTGAACCAGAGTGAACTGGCCTCTCGACTCACACTGAACTGCCAAAACTCCTATGTGGAACCTCACAAGATAAAGGATGTTGCCGTCACCATAATGGATGTAGGTCTTTACATTTTTATATATAATGCTTATATATATATATATAAACTGTGCATAACTATGGAACTGTAACATTGACATAATTTTGCAGAAGGCAAGAAAATAAATATAAGTGAACTATTAAAAACAGTAAAAACAGTTTAAATGATTTTGACCTTCTTTTCTCTCAGGTTTTCGATCAGAGTGCCCTGTCACATGAGGCAAAGGAAGAGATGTATAAGCTTTACCCTAATGCTAGAAGAGCTCATCTCAAAACTGGCGGAAACTTCCCCTATCTGTGCAGAAGTGCAGAAGTCAACCTGTACATACAAGTGAGTACACCATTTCAAGTTGTCTAAAGGAATATTTCAGCCAAAATGTAAAATTCTGTCATTTATTTACTCACCCTTGTGTTGTTCCAAACCTCAACAATTTTCTTTCTTCTGTGGATCGTGTATGAAGAAAATCTGAAGCTTCAAAAAAGCCATATGATAGCTTTGTGTGAGAAACAGTTATTTAAAAGGGACCTATAATGTCCCTTTTTATAAGATTTAATATATCTCAGGTGTGCCCCTAATGTGTTTGTGAAGTTTCAGCTCAAAATACCCCACAGATCATTTATTATAGCATGTTGTAAATGCCCATTTTTTTCGTGCATGTGTCTTTAAATGCAAATGAGCTGCTGCTCCCCGCCCCCTTTCCAGAAGAGGGTGGAGCCTACAGCTTGAACCTCGAATCCGCCAAAAACTAACAAAACATTTAGTGTTGATGATCATCTCTATCGCGGTCAAGCTCACATGACATTGCAGTTCTTCATCATGAAAGTTTATTATCTGCATGTGTTTTAAAGATATATCAGTCTAAACTTCTGATATATGGTTTTCTGAGCGCACAGAGACGAAGCACTCGCACAGAAAGCTGGCTGACATGTCTTAATATTGCGCTAAAACTGTCAAATACTCTCAAAGTTCACATAAACACAATCAGTTATGTCTCTGTATGTAAACCACAGGGAAAGAAATCACTTGTGTATATTAGATCTGTGTATTAAAGTGACAGCAGCGTAATATACAGTACCTACTGCTATATATGCTGTTAAATACTGCTCATGACTAAATTTTAGGTTATCGCATAAACCGCTGGATCCGATAAGACACATTTACTGAATAAATCCCTCAATGCATAACAAAAAACTGAATTTGTCTCAACAGAGGATGTGATTTGATCATTCTGAAATGCCGGAGCCAAAGTCTGTCATCAGAATGATTTGGTATAATGACCTTCCAGAACTGTCCCACACGATTGCATTCCCAAAAACCAGGCAGCCGCCTCTGTTTATTGTGTTTCGTCTGTGCGCTTTGAGGCAAAAGTCATTTATGATAAAAAGAGCCACAGTGGTTTCCCAGATTGCAGCAACTTCTATTTTTAATACAGATATTTTGTTAATTTCCCAGGAAGTGATGATTTTGTTCTCTTGAACACATGGGATGGAAATGGTGCTTTATTTGCAGATGTTTTGCACTTAAGTTAAATTTGCAAACATAGCTAGTGAACAACAACATAAATCTCATTCTGTTTTAAAGACATATAGAACACTTTTATGATACTTAAAGGGGTCCTTGATTATGATTTAACTTTTTTTTTTAACTTTAGTTAGTGTGTAATGTTGCTGTTTGAGCATAAACAACATCTGCAAAGTTACGACGCTCAAAGTTCAATGCAAAGGCAGATATTTTCTTTTAAAGAATTCTGTGTTTAAGGACTACAACAAACGGCTGGTAGGGACTACAACAAGCTTCTTCCCGGGTTAGTGACATCACAAACCCTAAAATTTACATAAACCCCGCCCTCGAGAAGGGGACGAGGCCATGTTGGGCTGCTTTAGAGAAGAGGAAGAGTTGTTGTAGTAGAGTGTTTTTGTCATGCCGTCATTTTACGCCGGACTGCTTCACAAACGAGGGTCAAATCAACACAAAAGATGAACATGACGGCACATGCTAGTGGATGAGTTGAATCAACTCCACAGCAACTACATAAATTTATCCAGTAACCATTCAGAAACGTCCAGTTTCATTCTAAAAGTTGTAACTTCTTCCTGAGTCTCTCCATCAGTGTCGACTCCGGTTTGAACAATGTAAGGCTGAACACCGTTACTGACAATCCTCATTTTGGCTGCGTGAGATTCTCCAGCTTTGTTGTTGTTGAGCTGTTAAAGCTCCGCCCTCTTCTGGAAAGGGGGCGGGAGCAGCAGCTCATTTGCATTTAAAGGGACACACACAAAAACGGCGTGTTTTTGCTCACCAAATAGGGGCAAATTTGACAAGCTATAATAAATGATCTGTGGGGGATTTTGAGCTGAAACTTCACAGACACATTCTGGAGACACCAGAGACTTATATTACATCTTGTGAAAAGGGGCATTATAGATCCCCTTTAAGCTTAATATCTGCAGTGAGTGGCAATAAAAACATCTAGTGTTAAAATAAAAATATCTAGTGTTGTGATTTCAGGTGCTTAATTTGTACTTTTTTAACTCTGTAGATACATCTGCGTCAGTTTCATGGGACACGGTATGCCGCCATCAGTCCAGAGATGGTCAGCGCAGAAGAGCTGGAGGTGCAAAAGACAAATCTGAGCAACAACAGTGAGAGTGATGATGAATCATAGAGAGCATCTCTGAATGATGGAGAGATGAATCAGGACCTGAATTTGGCCTGATTTAGCTACACAACATTCAGAGATCACGTTTCGGTATTCTGTTTTTCTATTACCTTAAAGTCAGTTAAATGTGAATGGACTTTAAAGAGCCTATTTTTACTTTATGGAAGATAAACAATATTTTGATATGATATATATTATGCCTGTAAATAAGTGAAATTGATTACATAGAGGTTTCATAGAATGCCATATTTTGACCCGGTTGCCTTACACAATATACATAAAAAAGCACGTCTTTGTTGAAATCAGCACTTTTTACTCCTTGATGTTAATTTTCTGCCTTTTGTGTGTTGGTGTTGTTTTCTGTTTTGTATTTGTTTCTGTTTTTTTTATGTATGAATGTTGTCAGCATCATTTTCTCTGTTGTTTATTGGAGTCATGCACTGATATAAAATGAAACTCGTTTCAACACCAAATTGTATAAATCTTTTACTTTTTCCAAATGACCTGTCAGGAGTCCTTGATTTGGAAAAAAGTCAAAATGTGTCATTATTAACTTAAATAAAGCTGTTTAACCACAAAAGCCAGATATTGATAATTGTTATAGATTTGCAATTAATTTAAATTGCATTAATTCAATTAAAAGTTTTGCATTTGCTAAACTGATTTTCCATTTACATTTTTTTATATATTCTAATAATAATTCTGCATTGGGTGCAAATCTGCCTTTCAGTGTTTGTAATGTAATAATTTGACCTAATGTTTATTAGTATTATCTTTCCCTGTTGAGAAAAGACCATTTGTAAATACAAGTATACAGTTATAAATCACAAATGAACCACTAAAGCATTTCCGTACAATACAAACACCGTTATGGCCATACAGAATTATTCAAGTCTTACCAGAGTGTTTACATAAGAATCAGATCAATGAATTGGGATTTTATGACATGCAAATATATTCAAGTCAATTCTTGACCCTATTTAAAGTACAAGCATGTTTTTTGGACCAGCATCATCTAAATACTCTGGTATATGAATATAGTATTCATTGAGTACCATGATATTATGATCTGGTGCCATTGCTATACCATGATACCATCACAATATTTTTTTGAAGGAGCCAGCACATTAAAGTCAGCATGAAATCAAAATGAACCATTATTTATCTGTGCACATTATTATTATTATTATTTTTTAAATTCATGTGCCCTCGTAATATATAATCAAAATAACTTCTCCCTCTTTCAGCGACATCTCTTCTCTTCTCTGATGATGTGTTTACTGGCGTGAGGGCGGGGCAACCTGTCACTCATATGAGATTCACCAATAGCAAACTACAACCATCAAATGATCCAATCAACTCCTCATGGACAAAATCAAGTCCCGCCCTACATTTGTTCTTGTCCAGGAATTATCACAATGGGGATTAAAATACTATCGCACCTTCTGTTTCATGCCGACTTTAACTGCAGCATATGTCATAGATGCTCAGAGTACCTTAGCAAGTTTATTACTCATGATTAATGAGCAATGCCTTAGCAAACACCACAAACACTTCTTGGGAGGAAACAAAAATAAAGGAACACAGATTTTTGTTTATTGAGTTTGTTTTGCTTGGACACAGTTTGCAGCATCATTCCAAAGCTGCCTGTTCCTCAAATAAGGTTGATATTGATATAGACTGAACAAGAACAGCACAGCTTCTTTTAAAACTAATTTGGTGTGTTCAAGTTCCAGGTGGGAAGCAGTGTTGCCAATTTAGTGATTTTGTCAGTAGGCGAGTCATTCCATGAAACCGGTACGATTTGAGTCCCTCTGACCTTTTTCAGTGTATTTTATCTATTGGGTCACCAAAATATATTTTTAAAAGCTTTTTGTATGAATTGAAATGCCTCCTTTAATAATGTTTAAAAACATGACATACATTTTAACTTTATATTAGAAATTATTTTGTTTTTTTCAGTTGACACCACCTATTTTGTCGTGTCCCTCAAGGCCTTCTATGAAAGTGTACTTGAGATATGAATAATAAAATGAGACAATTTGGGCAAAAAATCACAACCCCGTCACACCTACATTTTTATTATTTTTTGTTTTTTTAAGTTTATGAAAAATTAATTTAAAGTTAGTTGAATTCTGTCTGAAATGTTCAATCATAAGAATACTGATTTTAGTTCAAATTCTGAAGTTAAACCTTTGATCAAAAATGATAAGGTTTCTGTCACAAAAAGTGCCCATTTCAGGCTTTATAGCAAAAGTGTGAGATTTTATGTAACTTTTATATTTGCAATTACTGAAATAGTGTGAGGGACGTCTGATTAATAGGAAAATGTTGATTTTATCACAAATACATTTTATATTAATATTCAGAAAGCTCCCATAGTGCCTATAACTTAAAATAATGACCAATAATAATAGGGATTTGATGTCTGAGATGGGAAAATATGTTTTTCTGGAAGTTAATATATAGTGAATATGTCATTAATGTTGTGGAGTGTTCAGAAAAGTGATACATTTTGTTAAAAAATCTAAAAATGTGTAAGTCCAAATCGTACCGGTTTCGTGGAATGACTCAGATTTAGCGACTTCTGCTAAATAAGGTTTGTCCAGGAAGTTGCTAGATTTAAGCAACTTCTTGGACAAACCTTATCTAGATTCTTATCTCACTCACTGATCTATATTTATATTAATATAGCTAAATGAGTGAAATCACCATTATGAGGTCATCTAGTGATATTTAGCGATGGGATTTAGCTACTTTCAATTGAAAGCAGATGGCAACATGGTGGGAAGTTGTGTTTACGATGTCAGATGCATTTAAATGGTTAGTTCACCCAAAAATTAAAATTCTGTCATTTATTACTTACCCTCATGCCGTTCCACACCCGTAAAACACAACACACTGATTCATTTGTGCTCCGATGCTTCATGAAGCATTGTTTTGAAATCGGCCATCAATAAATAAGTAGTTATTTTGGGTTTTTTTGGCGCTCCAAAAATATTCTCGTCGCTTTATAATATTAATATTGAACCACTGTACTCACATGAACTGATTTAAATATGTTTTTAGTACATTAATGGATCTTGAGAGAGGAAATGTCATTGCTGGCTATGCAGGATTTCAACTAAAATATCTTAATTTGTGTTCAGAAGATGAACGAAGGTCTTACGGATGTGGAACGGCATGAGAGTGAGTAATTAATGACAGAATTTTAATTTTTGGGTGAACTAACACTTTAAGTCACTTTCGTCGGAACAAGATGGCGGTGTACCTTCTCTTCATTAACTACACAAAAATACAGCAAGGGTTTTGAAATCTGCTTCTAGAAAATGAAGAACAAAGAATATACATCAGGTGTATTTAACTTTTTGAAGTTTTTAATTTATTTATGAAGGCACTGTAAACTTTATCGCTACATATATTGTTATATTACAATGCTATTATATTTTGTGCAGGGGATTAGCTTATTTTGTTGTAAATAAAATCCTGACAATGTAAATATTGTGGTATAGAGTGCCCCAGGGATGACGCGTTTTTGTAGGCAAAACCCGGAAGCGAGTTAGCATTTTAGGACTTCCGGTTCCAACGCCGTAAAGTCTATAGGTTTTTTGAATGGGTTTTTGCTAAATCGCCTGAAATAAGGTCTGTGGTTAACAAAGCCTCTAAATACTTTCACGTTTTGATCTATGACATAAAACACACCAGTTATAACCCACTTGTGATTTTTTTAAACTTTTACTGTGTCTTAATATCGGCGGTTGCTAACAAATTGCTAAAAGGGACTACTTCCTTTGGCGGGGACTTTAGACGTCATCATGACAAACAGGACATTTGGACAGCATTTCTCATGAAAAAGTGGATAAGTATTCATACACAGCGCAGATCATAATCAGTGAGCATGTTTTTAAATAGAGTTGTTTTCTAAATAAAGTTTGAGGACGCTTGGTGGTGACGACGTTGATCCGCGACCATGGTGTGCTGTAGTCCGTTTATAGCCTACTGTTAGCCTTTTATATCTGACGACTTTATTTAGGCTTCAAAATCTATAAATGTTGTGTTAACTCGTAAAGATTATCTTGATAGTCAAAACGTGTAAGTGTCATAACCCTTTGTTAAACACAGAGCTTATTTTCTGCGATTTTCCAAAAGTCTATGGGAAAAATGAATAGGCTTTCTGTCGAGGGAACCCGTGCGCCGCTAACTTCCGGGTTGGCCTACAAAAACGCGTTATCCCTGGGGCACTCTATTCCGCCTTTCCTCACGCCCCCAGCTCATAAAAATCGTGCTTCCTTCACGTGCTATTTCCTAATTCCCACTCCAGAAGTCGTGATTACGAGCTTGTTATATTCAAGTGCTTTGCTGTCGGAATGAACAGGAATCATGGAGGACACAACGTTTATTCTTGCCTATTTTTTGGGAAAAGGTCTTATTAAAACCAAAATTATATGTGTCCCATGCAACCATATAAACATTCACAGTGCTATCTAGATAGTCCGCTTGCTGACGATTCTGTAATTTCAAATGCAGGCAATTTTTCACTGTGTATGAAACATACAATACGCTTCAAATGATTACTCATATATGTAAATATGCACTACATTAATGACAAGACTAGAGGATCTAGCTGTTGTGGAGGGAAAAACTAATAAATCATAGCCTACCTGTCACAGCAGTAGTTCTCCCCTCCACCGTAGCTATTTGTTTCTGTTATGCCCATCTCGTATCAAAATTATTTCCGAACTTCCCAGTGGTAAACACGACATCAGAGGGCATTCATGTGCAATTTTTATCTAGGAGATTCGTATTCTGATAGCACATGAAGGCAGCATTAAAGAAAATCCCGAGCTTCCCACTGGTATTTACGACTTGGTGGCATTCATGTGCGTTCAACTCCTAAATACGATCTTTTCAACCTCCAACACCTGTAATTTGGGTTTGTGTACACAATGGCATTTGTACTACCCAAACCACAGGTGTCTGCAAATTTACATCTTCCCTCAAAAACATTTTCATATGTCAATATTAACTTTTAACAAGACCTGCTTCAGTTCAGTACTGAATTTCCTGTTCACAATCCACTAAAACACTTACAAAAGCCAGTAGCCACAACAAAGATATGCAATTAAAATGTATTAAACAACGCTAGTTATGCTGCATACTGTGACTCTGTACTTTAAAACAAGTACACTTACAAACCAATCAGTTTCAGTGAGTCTTGCACTTTTGCAAGCTCGTTAAACATCACAACCAACATTTACATATGTTACTTAGGCAGGCTGAACATATCCAGAATGTTTGAATAATTAAATACATCTGCATTAGGGCTGGGTATTGAATCAAATTTCATGATTTGATTCTATTTTGATTCCAATCCGCAAGCTTGAGATTCTATTCAATACATTTTGATATCGCTTTGGATATATATATATATAGAGAGGAAAGAAAAAAATCTCTCTCAAACCGCCCCTCCTGTTCAAACCGCCCGCTCTAAGCGGGACTCGAACCCGGGTCCGCTGGCATGGGAGTCGGACACTAACAAGAAGGCTAAAGACCGCAGTCTCTAGTATCAGTCGCTTCTTGAGTTCAGGGGAGTGAAATTTACATGCACAGCCAATGTCTGTTACATCAAGTACTGCTGTAAACTATACAGGGAACCCTGTCAGTTGGTATTACTATAATATTAAAAGTTAAAATGAACAACTGATTTGTGTAAATGTGACGTTACATGACATATTGTTTACAAGCTGTTTTATTGATGTCTTTCCGCTGTTGAAACACTGATTGAGCGATTACCTGAGACATGTACATTTCAGTATCTTACCTTATGATGATCGGTTCATCGCTTTAACTACAGCAATCTGTCACGCCACATTTCATAATAAATAGACATAATTTGAAATCTGAGACTTTGTTTTATATGCAAGTAACAAAACACAAAGCTTATTGCAAGTTATTGGATGAGAGGCGCGCAACAAATACGGCTTAGTGAATGATATCAAAATGAGAATGATTAAAATTGAGAAATCAGTATTGTTAATCAAGCCATAATTTGCATAAAATACTGCAGTGGTTTATTCTCTTAATTTCATACCACAATCTTCTCTTTTTTGTCCCACAATCATATAACAACGTTTGCACAATAAACAAAAGTTCAGGCTTTTCAGTCTGGAGAATCCCATAATCAATCAGGAGGGACTCAAACAGTTCTGCACATTAGACACATTTAAACACATAAAATATGTTTCCCAGTATCCTGGGTATTGCATTAGATTTGCTTCTATTCTTAAAAATAACTATTATAGCAGAAAAACTGCTTTTACAAATAAATAAAGGACAGAAAGACATGCAGAATGAATCAGAAATTCATTAAAAAATCTTCTAGCTTTACCAAAACGTTCACATTTTGTGAGTTTTTCCACAAAGAAAAGGAACAATATCTGGATGCATTTTTCTCAGTGTTAATGGTTCCACAGAAACGTGTCGTTTCAATCCAGAGTCTGGTTTGCTGTGAATAAATGCTCTTGTTGTGAACAGGCGATGTTTTCTTCTCAGTCACGTCACTGAGGTTGTATTTGTGCTTCTTAAGTCCTCTGTGTTTCAAAAGCAATCTCCAGCTCAATCCAGGCTTTTCTCAATGACTCTCTCTTCACATTGCAGAGCATTTTTTAACAGAAGACGGATTCGCATTTGCCTGCTGTCGCATGCTTTCTTTTTGGAAGAAAAGAAAGGTATTAAAGAGGGAAAGTGAAAGACAGTGGAGCTTATAAAAATACAGTAACACTTTATTTTACATTGTCTTTTTTTAGTTACTAAAAAAAGTAATTACTACAAATTGTGCTTAATTACATGCAACTAACTCTAAAACACACCTTAATCCTAACCCTATGGTAAGTACATGTGGTTAATTATTATTACTCAGTACTTAAATGTAGAATTGCACTGTAACACAGACACCTTAAAATCAAGTGTAACCAAAAATACTCAAGTATTCAACAGCTGTAAATCCCAGAGAGTTTCCTCACTGCCTACAATCTTCTAAAGGCGTAATCCTAGTCAAAATGCCATGTAAAACGTCCTTACATGTCTATATTTTCCTGTCTAAGTTGTCAATTCTTGGCAAAAATAAGCTACAAGTGGGGCAGATTTAGTTCAAAATCAAAAATCTAACCCAACTGGAAACCTACTGATAAATGTACTGTATTAAAAATCGACTTTGCACACAAATTCACTACAATGCATTCTGGTATTGCCTTCCAAAAAGACATGCAATTACTCCTAAAAGATCATCTGACTGAAATGCACATATAATGCATTAAAATTCTGTCTAGATGGGTTTAGGAATAGACCTGATACACATGAACTGTAATGATGAATTCACCTGCCAGATCGATCCTTGAGATTCCCATCAGACCTTCGTACAAGCCCTTGATGGGGTTTTCTCCAGCGGTGATCACTCCGTGCAGCCAGATGAGCAGCATTCTGTGCCCGTGCTCCTTGTAGCTCTTTGTACCTTTTAAAGTTCAGAGCTTGTCATCACTATGGCAGATATCAATCACATCAGACACCTGCCTCTGATCCTACAACATTGCATTACGTGTGGGAAAATGGTGCAAATTAAAGGCTAGTGTAGGCAAGTTTCTGTAATCCATTTAGCCTGAGTAGTAGTGGATGTCTATTTAAAGGTGCCCTAGAATCAAAATTTGAATTTACCTCGGCATAGTTAATAATTACAAGAGTTCGGTACATGGAAAAGACATACAGTGAGTTTCAAACCCCATTGCTTCCTCTTATGTAAATCTCATTTGTTTAAAAGACTTCCGGAAAACACACAGATCTCAACATAACACTGACTGTTACGTAACAGTCGGGATCATTAATATGTATGACCCCAATATTTGCATATGCCAGCCCATGTTCAAGGCATTAGACAAGGAAAAGCAGTATTAACGTCTGGATCTGTGCACAGACAAGGTAAGCCAGCAAGAACAACAGCAAAAAATGGCAGATGGAGCAATAATAACTGACATGATCCATGATATCATGATATTTTTAGTGATATTTGTGAATTGTCTTTCTAAATGTTTCGTTAGCATGTTGCTAATGTACTGTTAAATGTGGTTAAAGTTACCATCGTTTCTTACTGTATTCACGGAGACAAGAGCCGTCGCTATTTTCATTATTAAACACTTGCAGTCTGTATAATTCATAAACACAACTTCATTCTTTATAAATCTCTCCAACAGTGTAGCATTAGCCGTTAACCACAGAGCATAGCCTCAAACTCATACAGAATCAAATGTAAACATCAAAATAAATACTTTACTCACATAATTCGAAGCATGCATACAGCATGCATGACGAACATCTTGTAAAGATCCATTTGAGGGTTATATTAGCTGTGTGAACTTTGTAAATGCGCTGTAATATAGTCGAAAGCTCGTGTGGCATGCGAATTAAAGGGGTGGCGCGCTGCCAAAATCAGTGTATAGTTAATGATGCCCCAAAATAGGCAGTTAAAAAAATTAATTAAAAAAAATCTATGGGGTATTTTGAGCTGAAACTTCACAGACACATTCAGGAGACACCTTAGACTTATATTACATCTTGTGAAAAAGCATTCTTGGGCACCTTTAAGATTCCAGACCTCATATTTAGAGACAATTTGAATTTTTGTGCATATTTTCAAATTAAGATATTTGGCATTTTCAGGAAAACCATATGTTTGGTTTGAGAATATGCGCAATTTGTCTTTGATTGTCACTTTATTTTCAATCCCATTATGCTGCGACATTTCATAATTTCTTAATTTAAATCATATTTTTTGTACTAAATAAATCAGAGCATTTAAAAGTTTGGGTTTGATCCAATTTTGAAACTAGTCTCTTGTGCTCACCAAGGGTGCATTTATTTGATTTATTATCAAAATATTGACATAAATGTCTTTACTGTCACTATTGATGAATTTTAATGCTGAAAAAAAATATATATATGCGTCAGATCACAGCATTCGATGGCATACCTGTCCACTGGTGTTCTATGGATCGAATATGTGCATCAGAGAACTTCCAGTGCCGAGCCAGTGTTTTCCACTCGCCTGGTTTGAGATACTTGCTGGAAAGTTTCCATAGGACGGATCGGATATGTTGTGTCTCCTGTTGATGGTCTTGCTTAAAGGTAAGACTTGTTCCCACCAGAGAGTCAGAGTCACTCATCACATTTTCCTGGAGGGCAAATGAACACATTAAAAACAGCACACAATCTTTAATTATGATAGATAACAAATAAGACTCAAATAATTTAAGCCTAATGTACATTGAACATACCTTTTCCCATTTGTAAAATCTGTCAGCTTTGATAATCATGTCAACAACATTCACATGGCTGGCTCGTGCTGCAACATCAAGTGATGTCTTCCCCTGCTGTAACATTAGAAGTAAACATCTTCTGTTTAATTGTTTGATTAGAAATGTATTTGAATATGAAAATATATCATCCACACCCAAGTGTGATAACAGGAAATTGCACCTTGTCGACTAGATTGAGGTTGACTCCAGAAATCAGGATCATCTCAGCGATGTTTTGCCGACCGTGTTCTGCTGCAATGTGCAAAGCAGTTTGAAGCCGCTGTAAGGAACAATTGTTGATAAATGAATTAAGAAACCGCTTTCTAAATCACTGAAATCATCACTGTTTGCATTTGTAAATGTGAAATGAACCACACTCACATTGTCAAAGATATCCAGGTCGCATCCCGCATTGATAAGATCCTTCACTATTTCTGTGGAGTTGTTGAGTACTGCCAGGTGGAGAGCTGACATATGTTGCTGGCAAAGAATAACAAAGTACTAAATGGCACACTTCATGAGGTCAAAAAATTGTAGTCTTGTGATATCTTTTATACTTATTTATTTGAGATGTTTCAGCACCTGATTCACTAATTATGTAAATCAGATAAATTCGCAAATACACACACAAAATTAGTGTTGAGCATAATTTGCATGGCACAATTCCCCATCACATGTTTTCACTAATTAGAATCTCAATCAAATTCTTGCATCTCTGTATTTTTTCACAAAGATGGGATGGAATGGAATGTGCTCTGCATGAGCAAATAGCACATATATATGCTGTAAATGACATATAAGCAATATCTCCATGCGTTATCGCTCTATATCGGCACGGCTGTGATTCGGCCATAGATACTCACAGCGTGATGATATACAGCCATATTGCACGGCTACTCATGTAATATTGCGTTTATACAACAGTTCAATGGCACAAGTGTGTAAATAAATAAGAAACAACAACAGAGTGTCATTAAAACCCTCTTTTGTGAGGAACTACTTCCTTCCGCCACGGATTCAAATCTCAAGTTGACAGTTTAATAATTGAGCCCAAGCCTCCGTTACTAATTCTAAAACGTCACTTTAGAACTACGAAGGAATGTTGAGTCGCTTCATTGAAACTCACTGTAACATGAGAGTATTATGAGAGAGAGATCGACTGAGCGAATGTATTACCTGCATCTAGCTGATATTCTTCAGGTCATTCTTATATTTATAATCACAAAATCAGTTTGAATGTCCGCCGAGAAAGCAATATCTTTGTCCTTTTAACAGTTAAGGGGATTTCCCATGACAGCGTTAGTCAATGCATTTGTCAGTTGCCTCTTATTGTTTACAACCTTGTTTCAGTCCCTTTCAATATAAAAGTCTTTGCTACTGACTCACTCATAAAGACAGTCTTTGCCGCCATTTAATGGTGTAATAACGTAACTTTCACCAAAGTCGAAATCACAATCACCAATGGGCCCTTTACCAAAGGCATGCTATTTATGTAAAATAATATTTATTGAAAAAATATTTAAATAAACTATAAGAAATTGTAGTCTGCCTCGACCCAGATTCCACTCCAAAGTATGTTTTAGAATAAGCTCATCCCCAAAATGGCTTAATTATCATAGAGAAGAAGAAAGTCAACTGGTATATTGTTTATGTACCATTTGATTGATCAAATCCTGAGCAAATGGTCATCAATTGTAGAATGGGAATGTGTGTGGGACACAGAGAACCAGTAGGTGTCACAACTTCATTAACATACAGACCACAACTGGTAAAACACGAGAAACTTCATTTACATGAAGAGTGGTAAACTGTAAACAGGATAAAAGGTTTGAGATTTGGATGTTCTGGGTTCATTCCGACTCCGATGAACCCAAGGTGCTAAGTGTACTTTGTCACTGCTACGCTGCAATAAACTTCTTCATAGAGATCTTCAACGTCCTCATCATTTTTTCTTACACTGGCGAGCCACCCAACGAGGGATTTCCAGTCAAGTGGGGAAAGGTAAGAAAAAGCTGTTTTCTTTCTTTTATGCTGGTTTTTGTCAGGGAACCCCCTCGTTTAAAAAAATCTAGAAAGGAAATGTTAAGGACAGAAGAGTCCTCCTCCTGCTAACACTTGTTTATTCAGTGTTAGCAGGAGGAGTTCTTAAGCCCATTCTGTACAATTTTGTTTAAGATTCTAACGGAACTGAATCAGCCCAATTCAGTGTGTTGGTAGAGTTGTATTGGAATTGTTGTTTCTAAAGTAACTGAAACAAAGTGCTTGAGTTTAAAGTTTCTAAAGTAAGTGAAACTTGGTGTTAGTCTCTTATAATTCTGTTAAGATTCTAAAGTAATTGAATCAACCCAACGCAGTGTGGTGGCAGAGTTGTATTAGAATTGTTGTTTCTAAAGTAGTTGAAACAAAGTGGTACGTTTCTAACGTAACTGAAACTGAGTGTAGAGTTGTTATAATTCTGATGAAATTCTAAAGTAACTGAATTGACCCAATGCAGTGTGGTCACAGAATTATTTCTAACAGTTATTTGAAAGAATAACTGAAGTGCAGTGCAGGGAGTCTGACGCACAGTGATTCTGTGAAATTTAAAACAATAACCCGAAGCAGTGTGGCATTGTTTTAAATTTGATAAACTGTTCAGCCGAACTACTGTGGCTGGGTATGTGGTTTTGTCCAACTTACTGTGACAGTATTACATGTTTAACTATGTCGAGTAGTTAGATTTAAGGCCAGATGGAGTTCATTTGTGTCTGAATTAGACTAACAGTTATCTTAAAGCAACTAGATAACGTATAGTTATTAAAACAAGACATTGTGAATAGTTGTTGAATTATCACAGTTCACTAAGGTTTTGAAAATGGAAGAAATTATCATTAAATACATAGCTAAGCACGGTTCACCTGGAATGTTTGATGGGATAGAGAAGGCAGATGATCCATACAATTGGGCTATGGGTCAATTAAAAAATTCCCCCAAAATACCTAAGAACAAAGAAGGAAAAATTGCTAATGCACTTCAAGCAGTTTTTGCTTCATACAAAGTAACTAGGAAAAAAGTAGATGAGTTAAAAGCTGAAAATGAACAACTCGCTGTTGGGGTAATTTCTACAAAAAAATTACCTAGCTAGTGAAACGATATGGAAAGAAGAAAAGATCAGAATGCAGAATGAGACTGCATTTCTTAGAACTAACAATGACATGCTTAAATCATCTCTGGAAAAATTTGCCAACAATTTGGAGGAAACTAAGGCAGCTTTTGAGTTTATGATCAAGAATGACATAACTGAGAAAATCACCAGTAAGACATTGTTAGGTGTCACATTGTCTAACCCAGTTCCAGAAAAGCCAGATTTGCAGGAAAATAGCTCTGAAGGTTGGGAAAGAGATTTTCGGTCATTCAGTAGTCAAGACTCTGATTGTACAGTTAGATTTCCCATGGCACCAGTTCATACTACTACAACTGTGTGTGCTATTGAAGGAAGGGAAGAGCAAATGACCCCTACCATGGTCAGAGGACTTAATCCAACTGAACTAGAAACTGTGATCAAGAATATTGGGAAATTTGATCCTGCTAAACAAGCTCCATTAGATTTTCTGAAAAACTTAGAGGAATATGCAGAGATTTACCAATTTACAGACAGTGATGCATGTGTTTTGTTAAGAATGTGCTTACCTGACACTTTGTCTGGAGCCTTAACTCAGAAAGTAAAGGACAGAACTGCTAATAAGTCAGAGAGGAAGCAGGCACTACTTGAAGTTTTGGGTGTGATGTCAGTTAATTGGGATAAAATATCTGAGGTGCACATGAGGAAAGGGGAGCACCCAGCAGCGTTTTCAGAAAGATTATTGGAGGTGTTTAAAACTTTCAGTGGCAATTCAGATATTACTAAGAATGATGTCAGTTTCAAGTCTGCCTTGTTTAACAAATGTGACCCACTCACTCGTTCTGCTGTGTCAATGTTTGTGACACCTCTCTCTGAGTATAATGACATTATTGCTAAAATGACACAGTTCTACAACAATAATGCGAATGCAAATAGTCAAATGAAAGATGCCAAATCTAGACATCCAGTTGCTGCCTTTGGCAGAAGAGAATGTTCTAGATTATCTGATGGTTTACATCATAGAACAAGGAGATTTGCAAGAGTAAATTCAGAAGGTGTTATTCTTTGCTATGCATGTGGAAAAGCTGGTCACATTGCTAGACATTGTCAAGACAATGAGAGACCTCATCAAAGCTTTGTCTGTCATGCATGTGGAAAGCATGGTCACATTGCAAGGCATTGTTTGGAGAAAAGAAGGGAAGATCAGGAAGTTGTTTGTTTTGCATGTGGAAAAGCTGGTCACATCATTAGACATTGTCAAGACAATGAGAGATCTCTTCAAAGATTTGTCTGTCATGCGTGTGGAAGGGATGGTCACATTGCAAGGCATTGTTTGCAGAAAAGGAGGAAAGATCAGGAAGTTGTTTGTTTTGACACAAGGCAAGAGAGTGTCACTTTTCACATAAAAGAAAGGTGGGCTATCACGATTTGCTTAAGCAAATAGGCAATTTAGAAACCCAGTTGGCACGGTTGAAAGGAAATAAAGAAGAAGACATTCACACTTTGCCTGACACATCACTGCATGAACGACATGACTGTAACTCAGTCACAAGCAGATGCTGATGTTAATTAGAATTGTTTTATGATAGTAAACATTCTTTTTGAAAATGTGCTACTATCAAAAGGGGGGTGATTCTTTATAATTTATGAAAAATGTTTTATTGGCACTGATATGTAAATGTAATTTATAAGAAATGTTTTAATGGCATTCATTTTAAAATGAATTTAAGACATTACTGATGTTTGATGTTTTGAGATGAAATGTCTGTGACTTTGATGTGTAAATGTGAAAAGATTCTTGTGGGGGAAATGGGGGGGGCAACCTTTTCTGATTATTGTTTCAGAATATAAGCATCGAGATGTTTGTCTGAAATGTGAAAACTCCTGGAGAAAGATGATCTGATCATTTGAAGGATGAGAAGGCCAGTTGAACCAGTGGAGCCATAGGACATTCTCAAGAAAAAGAACAGTGATCCATGATCCAGAAACCCAGAGATTTCCAGACTTGCAAGATCCAGAACCCCAGGCCTTAAAGTTCTAGAAACCCTGAAATCCACCATGGGATGAATGGAACTGATGGAGTGACACAGACTCGAACAACATCAGTGACTGCTTCTTCTAGAAGGACTTATGGTCCAGGTGGAAAAGAATGGACAATGAGAAGAGAAACAAGAGGAGATCAAACAGCTTCAGAGACTACGGACAGACGTCCTTCCACCTAGATGGAAAACAAGTGGGCAAAGAACATACCCACACTAAGAAATGCACAACGACAGACTCACTGCACATGACACTAGAATGAGACATATATATGCATACTTGGATGCAGAGAATGTAATTTTTGAATGCTGAACGCACACATGTGGATAAAGGATGTCCACACTGAGAAAATGGACACAATGCACAGGACAAAATGAAAAAGCACGCGTACACACACATACATTATATTGTCTATTGATTTTTGATTAGAGTTAATCAAAAATAAACAATTGGCTATTATTACTGATGCAAAGGAAAGATTATGAAAGCCCAACAAGGTTTTGAAGAAAAAAAACAAAAAAAAAAAAACACAATTTTGGCAAAAACAAATGCATGTCGGAGACTTAGCTATTGCCTATTCTGGTTTCATTTGGGATGTAACCTTTAAAACAGCTGTATGTGTATGTATCTTCCTTGTTATTATGTTTAAACGTCAAATTGCAAATAACTCTAACTTTAGGACACTCCCACTGGCTGTGATGGTCCTTGAATGTCTTCTCACCCAAACCCAAGATGTTTGTATTTCATTTTGTCAAATTTTAGAAGAGTCTCTTTGATAATTCTGCCCAATTGGATGGAGCTGTAACCAGTGTGCATGAGGTGATGACCCCATGACGGGTAAGATTCTCCTTTGGCCAGCGGAGGACAACCTAAGGCAGGGCTGCCCAATAGAGAACGGGAGGTGTAATCTGTGAAGATGGAGTGGTTGTGATGCTTGTTTTGGGCCAAGAGCATCAAAGGGGGGACTATAAGAAATTGTAGTCTGCCTCGACCCAGATTCCACTCCAAAGTATATTTTAGAATAAGCTCATCCCCAAAATGGCTTAATTATCATAGAGAAGAAGAAAGTCAACTGGTATATTGTTTATGTACCATTTGATTGATCAAATCCTGAGCAAATGGTCATCAATTGTAGAATGGGAATGTGTGTGGGACACAGAGAACCAGTAGGTGTCACAACTTCATTAACATACAGACCACAACTGGTAAAACACGAGAAACTACATTTACATGAAGAGTGGTAAACTGTAAACAGGATAAAAAGGTTGAGATTTGGATGTTCTGGGTTCATTCCGACTCCGATGAACCCAAGGTGCTAAGTGTACTTTGTCACTGCTACGCTGCAATAAACTTCTTCATAGAGATCTTCAACGTCCTCATCATTTTTTCTTACAAAACTAATTAGCCATTATAAAAGTGTATGTTTGTACAATAGGAAATAAACAAGCAAACGGTTTAGTCAAAAGTACAAACACAGCACTAGTTACTGTATAGTACAGGATTTCAGTCAAATAAACATTTTAACGATCTAAACACAAAGTGTAAAGCGCACGGCGCAGGTGCACTCAGGGCGTGTCCAAATCCACTTTTGCTATTTTAACGACGGAAAAACGGTCCGTGCGCCGGGGCACATTTTTGAAATGGGTTGTCCCTATTCTCTTAATGAGTAATGGGCGTAACGTTCAATAAACCAATCAGAGTGTCATCTCCCATTCCCTTTAAGAGCGAGATGGGCTCGCGCCATGGCGGATTGCTATTTACATGGCGGAATTTGTTGGCGGAAAAGCTGAACGCTTTTCAAGCGAAGAAACCGATCTGCTCGTGCGCGAAGTTAAAGCGGGCGAGCAGATCATCTACGGGACAAGCAGGAATCCACCAAAGCTTCCCGAGGTGAAGAAGTCTATTTTCAGCTCCTTAAAATAGCAATGCGCCGGCAATGCGCCTGAACACACCTCTTTTTTAGACCAGCACGCCCATGGGCGCACTAACTGGCACAAATGCATTGACTAATTTAAGGACGTGGCGCTGAACGGGAAAACGCGAACGGCGCCGGGCGCAAACTAGCAAACACACTTGCGCTGCGCCTTGCGTCGCATTGCGCCGGGTGTATTATAGGGCCCATAAAGTTTCAAAACTTAACTTTGCCTTTAACCCAAATCGATTTGCTCTGGAACAAGTAATAGGTTTATAAGACCAAGATTTG
Source organism: Ancherythroculter nigrocauda (assembly GCA_036281575.1). Taxonomy (NCBI): domain Eukaryota; kingdom Metazoa; phylum Chordata; class Actinopteri; order Cypriniformes; family Xenocyprididae; genus Ancherythroculter; species Ancherythroculter nigrocauda. Next base: position 55,640,083 of record VTFQ01000004.1, read on the forward strand.
ATATACCCCAAATTAATTATACCTCATGTTTAAACACTATCTACATAAGAGCCAGCAGCAAATTCCCGAAGGACTGGCTGAGATGAAGCTGTTCTCGGTGGGTACACGAGCACTGAACGATCGCTGACGGCCTGGAGCTCACATCTCTGAAAGCGTCTAAACTAATTGAAATAGTAAAATAGGTGCTATGTTTATATATGAGTCACATATCTGAGGTCTAAATAACTACATTCATACCTAAAACTACATTCCGTGACACAACAACTGTAGTATTTATAAAATTATGGTGTTTGCTTGTCTGCCATGACACTTGCTGTGCAAGCGGAGTGAAACAAACTGGTTACTGTTACAAATGGTTACAAACGGTTACTGTGATGATACTGGTAGAATATTGCATGGCTGGAAAGACCTCTCAGCCAATCAGAATCGAGAACCAGAATGAACTGTTGTATAAAATTTTATAATTATGTATATAATTAAGGGAAGGAATTTTTTCATATGATTTTTATGATTTATTCTTTCTAAGTTATTAAATCATCGACTGTTATTTAACACAGAATGTTGGCAAGAAGACGTGAATCCATAATAAAGGCTCATAATGAAGGCGGCATAACAAGAAATATACATTATGCATCTGCCAGATACTTAATTTAAAGTGACAAACATTGTCTCCTGCTCTACAGTAAATAATATACTTTTTGAGAGCTTTTTAAAATGCAAGCATGTTGGACTGTTAACTGATGTTTTTTAGGACTCACTGTGTCTACTGAATCCAGACTGATCCCAGCCTGTATCAGCAGTCTGACCTCTTTGCCCGAGCCATGCTGGGCCACCAGATGAAGAGCCGTTTTGTTGCTCTATAACAAGAAACACATTACCATGTGCTTTAATTTGCTGTACTGAAAACAAGTTGAAAATCTCATTAGTTATGATGAAGACTGCAGATAAAATAAAACATTGTACTCACATGAGTAAGTTCATTGACATTGCATCCAGCCTCCAGCAACAGTCTGATACACTCATAATGACCCCCTTCAGCTGCCAAATGTAAAGCCGTCATGCCGTCCTGATGAAAGATCACAATGTGAAGCAAATAAATGACTTCAAACCAAAAAGCTCTTACAATTGGAGCGAGACTTACAATGTTTCTTTCATCAATGTTCTCCCCGGTCTCCATAATCTTCTGTAGGACGTCGCTGTGGCCTTGCTTAGCTGCCAAATTCAGTGCAGAGTTCTCCTCCTGCAGTTCATGAACATCATGTTAACACTGCATCACACATGACACGTCTCTGACCTCATATCATCACCACAGTGTCACACCACTTAAAGGGACAGTTCACCCAAAAATGAAAATGATCCCATAATTTACTCACCCTCAAGCCGTCCTAGGTATATATGACTTTCTTCTTTCAGACGAACAGAGTTATGTTAAAAAATATTCTGGCTCTTTCAAGCTTTATAATGGTATTGAATGGGGCTCGAGATTTTGAAGCCCAAAAAAGTGCATCCATCCATCATAAAAGTAATCCATATGACTCCAGGGGGTTAATAAAGGCCTTCTGAAGTGAAGTAATGAGCTTTTGTAAGAAAAATATCCATATTTATAACTTTATATACTATAATCACTAGCTTTGTGTTTGACTGAAAGAAGAAAGCTATATATCCACCTATGATGGCTTGAGGGTGAACAAATAAAAGGGTGAGTACAGAATAATTTTCCTTTTTGGGTGAACTATCCCTTTAAGTCTACAGCTTTCATTTGGGTCACATTAGCAAGTTTGGCACACTTTGATCTCTACTTTGGCATTTTGCATATAAACTCAAAAAAAAAGCAAAAAAAGAAATGTCCTCTCACTTTCAACTGATTTTCCTTCCAGTAAATGTCTTAAAGTGCCCCTATTATGCTTTTTTAAGGTTTCTAATATTGTTTTGGGAGTCTCCTACAACAGGTTTACATGCATGCAAGGTCAAAAAACACTTTCGTCTTCTCATAATATACACTTAATTTCACATCAGTTCACCAAAGATTGGTAAACAATTCATTTGAAGCAGTTCAATGAATCAATCTCTCTAAACCCCTCCTTTACGTGAGCTTACACTGCTCTCATTGGTCAGATGGCCCAATCCTTTGTGATTGGTCTACTGCGCGCACCGCACGCCCATTGCCATACTGAATGACAGCTATCAGTTCGCAAGACATTGTATACAATGTATGGACAGAAAACGTCTGAAGTAGTCAATCAACCAGAAACTGATTTGCACGACTGGAGTACGACATTTCAATATAATAAGTGTCACCTTAGTTTGCGTTATTTATAAGACGTGATAGCAGCGTCACTGTTATACTTTATGTAGGTGCACCAGTGGGAACTGTATCAGAATGCCAAGTGAAGCTGAAAACCTCTAACATAAGATAAACATTTAGGCCAGATGTGTACACAGACTTTTTCGTCATAACTATTAACAAAGAAAAATGTCTATATCATTGTTTGACATTACAATGAGTGTTTACTGTTTACAGAGAGAATACTTCAACTAGTTAGCGTGGACTAGCAGCTTAACATCCTATTACAATACAGATAGAGCTCCACTCTACTGTAATAATAAAAACGCAGAGGAAAAAAACAGTTTGTTTTACAGTTATATAAGCGGACCGGGCCCACAGCTAATATGTTGTAAACTCCCATGTTAGACGAGCACAAACGTGAATAGCTGATAATGCATTAAACAACAGTCGTGCTCCATCTTTGATCATTACTCCAAGTAATAAGACAGACAAGCTGCATTAATCAACACATTTTTAGACAATATTGGACCCACATCTGAATAGCAGAACTACAGAAACGTGAGTTAGCCGGTTAGCAGGAGACATATTGACGAGGGTGTACGTTACAAAACATAACATACAAAACTACGAATCTTGAACGATCGCTAGAAAATATAAACATCAATTATTAATCATACTTACAGGAGTAAGTATGATTAATAATTCAGAGGAGATTCAGAGGAGAAAGCTGGTCCAGATAAACTGGGCATTGATCCATATTTTAAGACCAAGCGTTTTGTGAATCCTGCATTAAACTCCCTGAGGTTTGAGAAGCAGTCATCAGTAAAATGATGGGAACACAACAAAAGAGTGTACTGCTGTGGTATTGCTGAAAAAATGAATTTCCCCTGGCGTCTGTGCACACAATAAGTGGGTGGGCAATATGCTAATGTTTCGCTGTGACGTCACAACGAAAAGGTTTGGGATTCGTTTTACAAATGACTCGTTTAATTGACTCAGAGTCGACTCTTACTTTTGAGAGACAATACCTATATACAGTGACCTTTCAGATTTAAAACTTTGCAGGATGTTTTCATTCACTACATGAAAGGTAATTTTCAAAAATCCATAATAGGGGCACTTTAATGTGTAAATATTTGTGTGAACATTAAAAGAATCAACAACTGAGACATAAACTGAGCAAATTTCAAACACATTTGACGAACAGAAATGGAATGAAGAGTCCCTGAACAAAGAGGGGCAATTTATTGCTCTGTTCACATCTGCAGTCATCACGTCTCCTGCAGCAGGACTATGGCATATTCACACAGGTGATCAGAGACCCTGGGCATCTTTCTTCTGGTGTTTTCAAAGTCAGTAGAAAGTGTCCTGTATTACTGTACCTGTGATGTTAATTGTCTACCACCTGTAAACTGGTAGGGCCCTATTTTAACGATCTAAATGCAAAGTGTAAAGTGCACGGCGCAGGTGCACTCAGGGCGTGTCCAAATCCACTTTTGCTATTTTAACGACGGAAAAACGGTCCGTGCGCCGGGGCGCATTTTTGAAATGGGTTGTCCCTATTCTCTTAATGAGTAATGGGCGTAACGTTCAATAAACCAATCAGAACACACCTCTTTTTTAGACCAGCACACTCATGGGCGCACTAACTGGCGCAAATGCATTTACTAAACGCGAACGGCACCGGACACAAACTAGCAAACACACTTGCGCTGCGCCTTGCGCCGGGTGTATTATAGGGCCCCTAGTGTCTTGAAGGGGAACTTCACCGCTGGCAAAATGGGCTTTTAATAAAACTTGGGGGCCTATGCAGTTGAAAGGCGAAAAAAATTAAATTGAAATTGCTGTTGTTTTACCTTTTGCCAAATTGGTAGGAAAACTTCCAACACCCATAATGCACTGGGCATGTAATAGGCCACATGCAGTGTGCTATGGATAAGAAGATTCAAATACCGCCTTGCTTTAGTAGGAAATACTTCTTCGCAAACTTTTAGTCATAATGGTTTCGACTTGTATTATTCCCTGGTGCAGGAATTCAAAGAGTAAGATATTTTCGGTTTCCAGTGAAGGATCCAGTGCATTGTAGACAGTGGATAAAGGCTGCAAAGAATCATAAATACGGAGGGAACAACGTGGCGGAAAATCTGAAAAACCTCCATGTTTGTAGTCAACATTTCAAATTGGATGACCACGAACACATTGTTTTAGGCCATTTTTACCATAATGCTGTTTAAAGAGTAGACAAAGTACGATACAAATTTCAGTGATAAACCTACTCTTACAAAAACTCTTTTGTTAAAGGGATGGTTCAACCAAAAATGAAAATTCTGTCATCATTTACTCACCCTCAACAATTGATGGATCCCATTGACTTCTATAGTACTTTATTCCATACTATGGAAGTAAATGGGGTCCATCAACTGTTTGTTTAACCATATTCTTCAAAATATCGTCTTTTGTGTTCAGCAGAAGAGTTCATACAGGTTTGAAACACCTTGAGGGTGAGTAAATGATGACAGAATTTTCATTTTTGGGTGAACTATCCCTTTAATAACCCTCCGTCAATACAAATGTCCATGGGCGGGGATGCAAAAATGCATAAGTACTACAAATGAAAGCCCACTGAATGACGTGTTTTCCATCATCAGGCAGACTTTTGCTGACAAATAAACATAACTTTGTTAACTCTGCCCTGATAACACAGAGAAAGAGTAAACGTTGTTCATTTACATATACTACCAACACTGTATCAATACAAAGCGGGTTAAAAATCGGTGAAGTTACACTTTAAGGACTGTTCAAGATGTGCAATAATTGTTTATGGTGCATTGAACAAGCATGAAAAACATTGTTTAAACCCTTTACAGTAAAGTTCTTTACAAAATTATCTTTAAAATACAGTAACCTGAAAAAGGAACTTTTTTCAGTAGTTTAGTAGTAGAGAAAATCTAATTAGCACACACTGAGGGGCGTCTGTGACTCACCTTGTCCTTGAGATCATGAGCACAGCCCATACCGATGAGAAACTCCACCACCTCCAGGTGTCCGTGCTCTGCGGCTAAATGAAACGCCGTCTTACCTGACTGACAGAACAGATGGAGACACTTTAGAACGGACGTAATGAACTTTCCATAAATGTTTTACAACTGTTAACATCACATTTCAATGGGCAATAAAAAGTTTTGACAGAAAGCACAATGAAACTCCTCCAGAATGTTGATCATTTGATATTAATGATTTAATTTGCATCTAAAAGAGCACAAATCTCATCATAAACTTGTGTAGCATAATTCATAACAACTGGAAACACTCAAATCTGTGTTTAAAGACAACATGACATCACAATTGACCCTGTTTACATTCATAACAAATGGCCCACAATCCATATTGACTTTTATTTTCTTCACCCCTGAAGGCAGAAAAATAATATTAGCGAATCAGTCCATATTACTGATTGATATTAGCAATCAAAACAAACAAACAAACAACACCTAATGGATAAAATTTTGTCATGTCCATCTATCTCATGAATTACTCTGGACAAGAAAGAAGTCTTTTATGGAGCCATTAGTCTTTTGATGGTTGACAGCTGCTGTTTACTATCTGCTTTTTAAGTCAACAGACCTCTTCCTTGAGACAATTCCTTCCTCAAAGTCATTTCTTGAAAATGTTTAACTGATATTTGCATGAACACTGTGCAGTCATCACAGTCATTATCACTGTCAGATGAAAAACAGCTCTCTTCTACTTTCAGGACTTGAATCGATACATAATCCTGAGCCTCAAAAGACTAGCACTTACAACAGAGATCAGAGAATGCTGCAAATCTTTGTTTTAAGGGGTCTGAAAATATAGTATGTTAGACGAAAAAACTCATCAAAATGTCATGTGATCAAAATATGAGAAAATATATGCCCACAAAATGGATCTACACATTCACATCAGTCAAATGCTCTTTCAAAGCTTTCCTTAGTGTAAAAGCACCTTAAAGTCAGCATGACACAGAAGTTGCAATAGTCTTTTCTTCCCTATTATGATACGTCTAACCGAGACAAACTACTTCTGAAATGAGAAAAAATGTGGGGTGGGACTTGATTTATTTTTGGGGGAATTGATTAGATTGTAGGATGTTGGGTGTTGATAACTAAAAGGTGGCAGGTCTGAATGTCAGTGTGCAGTCAGTTGTGGAGGTTATTTAGTCCCATGCTCCACCGAGACATGCGTCATGAACAGGGGCGCCTTAAAATAACCAGGGCCCCCCTACGCTGGATAAAAAATGTATTTTAGCTTCTTGTCAATTATTTATCATGTCGATATTATCATGTCGAAATATCAGTTGACATTTATAACACTGTGTGTGTATGCTGCGTAAAAATATATGATTCAAACATAGGTGAATATGTAAATTCACTCTCACCCAGTTATAGTAGTATGCATACTATGGGAGTCAATGGTGCCCCACAACTGTTTTGACTTTCTTCAAAATATTTTTTTTGGGGGTGAGTAAATGATGACAGAATTTTCATTTTTGGGTGAACTATCCCTTTAAGTACGGAAGAGGATTAGGGCCAAACAATAATAAAAAAAAAAACATCTCGAGATTAAAGTTGTTAAATTTCGAGAAAAAAGTCAAAATAAAATGTTGAGAATAAACTTGTTAAATTACGAGAAAAAACTAGTTAAATTTCGAGAAAAAAGTCGAGATCAAATGTTGAGAATAAACTCATTAAATTATGAGAAAAAAGTCGTTAAATTTCAAGAAAAAAGTCGAGATTAAATGTTGAGAATAAACTCATTAAATTATGAGAAAAAAGTCGTTAAATTTCAAGAAAAAAGTCGAGATAAAATGTTGAGAATAAAGTCATTAAATTATGAGAAAAAATTCGTTAAATTACGAGAACAAATTCGTTAAATGATGAGAAAAATGTTGTTAAATTTCGAGAAAAAGTCGAGATAAAATGTTGAGAATAAAGTCATTAAATTATGAGAAAAAAGTCGTTAAATTACGAGAACAAATTCGTTAAATTATGAGAAAAATGTCGTTAAATTTCGAGAAAAAAATCGAGATAAAATGTTGAGAATAAACTCATTAAATTATGAGAAAAAAGTCGTTAAATAACGAGAACAAATTCGTTAAATTATGAATTTGTTCTCATAATTTAACGACTTTTTTCTCGTAATTTAACGACTTTATTCTCAACATTTTATCTCGACTTTTTTCTTGAAATTTAACGAGTTTTTTCTCGTAATTTAATGACTTTATTCTCAACATTTTATCTCGACTTTTTGCTCAAAATTTAACAAGTTTTTTCTCGTAATTTAATGAATTTATTCTCAACATTTTATCTCGACTTTTTTCTCGAAATTTAACGAGTTTTTTCTCGAAATTTAACAACTTTAATCTCAAGATGGTTTTATTTTTTTATTATTGCTTGGCCCTAATCCTCTTCCGTATTTAAGCCATATCGCAATTCCTGTTTTTCCATCCCTAAATTTAAATAAGAATTTAAAGCAGCACTGATGGAAGACATGAAGTGCATTAATGCGCCCCTGGTCATGAAGAGAACGGATGCCATTTTGAGAGGGAGGGGAGGTTAATGTTGTTGATTAAAGATCACAAAGTGATAAATCATTTATAAATCATTGCACTGATAAATCATTTATAATAAATACTATAACATTCTGTAAAAAAAAAAATGTTTGATTCTATGGTGATATTAAAACCTCTTTAACTCCACGGGCCCTTATAAGGGTCCGAAAATACGTCATAATTCACGTTATAATGTTTACACATGCATTTTAAAGGCTTCCCTATTTGGTATCATTTAAAAGCTTAGAATCTATACTTTACAGAGAAGTTACCATAGCTTTTGCTTTTATGATACATAAAGCAGTAAAATTGAGCTTACATATTAGGGGTGGGAGATAAAAACTGATCCATCGATGCATCACGATTCTCTCTCCAACGATTCTGGATCGTTTCTGAGAATTTCAGAATGCAGTGGACTTATATATTTAAAATATAAAACTCACTTACAGAAGGATGTTTTCAATTTCAAATGCTGATGCTTTGTTTGTGAAGAGTGCTCGCGCATGCGGCTGTGCACGACTCTGTATTGTACTTGCGTCTCAAAATGGTTTTATGATGCAAAATTAATGTAGCCTAAACACAGCCAGTTCTGTCTTAAGGGATTAAATGGACAGGACAAACCGCATTACTTATATTTCAAAAGAGGTCCGTGCGTGAATGCAACTTATTAGATCTCCCGCTATCTCCCTCTTTATTATTTGCTACTTGCTTGTATGTTTTGAAGTTAAAGTAGTTTAAAATTCTTAACATAGCCTACAATTGTTTTAATAAATTTTTTCAACTTGTAATTATTTTAAAAGTAGGCCTACTTATAATTACTTATGTACATGTAAGGATTTTAAGGTTTTTAAGTCGGTAAACTAATTAATTAATAGTAATAATAATAATAAAGTAGATCAAGAATTGTTTTGGAATCTGATCGTGACTCCCAGAATTGGAATCGGATCAGATCGGATCGTGAGGTGACTAAAGATTCCCGACCCTATTATATATGCATTTGTCCCAGACACGAATTTCCGCTTGATGATTGCAAAGAAAATTTTCTATGAATATGTATTTTTTATATTTTTCACAAAACAGCCAAGTCATAGATCGAATGATCTTCCAAAGAATCGCGCAGTGAAATATGATCACTCTGAGAAAACAAGACAAGCGTCACATCCCAACTCCGATGACTGCTTCAACCAGTCACAAACAGCTACAAATAGACAACATATACTATAATATTTATCACTTTCAGCAGTGTTTTATGTAACTTCAAAGGGTTTCCTGTAAAATGACACCAAAATTTTATATTTAGAGCACCGTATGTGGGTATGGGAAGCTTTTCAATTTGGGTAGGCCAAATCCAGGCGGAAAACCTCAAAATGGTCCCAGAGCTAAAATGTTCTTGTAGTTACAATACATTGGAAAGCAAAACCATTTGGTGCCTTAAGATCATAGGTATTGTGAAAAAAAAAAAAGACATTCTCACCTTGTCAACTTTATTAAGCTGCACGTTTTCCAGATCTTCCATGATGTACTCCAGAATACTGATGTGACCCCTCTGAGCAGCACAGTGCAAAAGATTCAATCCATTCTGAGGACAAAAGAAATGAGACAGTTCATCACTGAGATGCATTGGAATTAGTGTTGAAGTCTGTATCTAGGCCAGTGCACAGTACAATCCCATTTGTGTTGGTTAGTCTAAAGGCCTTAAATGGCTTCAGAGCGTTATTCATCAAGAGCACAGCCAACCGTGCGTGAGCAGAGCACATCGAGTGAGATGCTACCACTGTCTTCATATAAGATATCTGAAACTTGTCAAGGAATTTTACCAAGAGTCTTACTTTGTTTTCAGAGGTGAGCTTCGCCCCGATTGAGACAAGGATCTTTAGGATTGACAGGTGACCAAACCACGCCGCCAAGAGCAGAGCGTTCATACCAAACTGCAAAACAAGAATGTCTATACAGTCACATGACTTTTGAAGATTTAAATTAGCCTAAAGCAGGGTTATTATTATTGTTACTTAACTAAAATCATAAAAAAACATTTCCATTACTTGAAATAAAACATTAACTGAAATAAAAATAAAATAACTTATTTTAGTTTAGTTTAAATTGAAATACTAAAATAACAAAAAGAAACTAAAAGTTAAAAAAACAATACAGACATAATTTAAAAATAAAACAACCAAATTACTAAACCTTTAAAATTAAATTGAAAGCAGAAAATATAAAAGTAAAATCTAATTCGAAATATTAACAAAAACTATAAAAAAATGAACAAAGGCTAAAATAACACCAACCTAAATGGACTTTTTCTTAAAGGTGCAGTAAGCGATTTCTGAGAAACACTGTTGATATTTGAAATCAACCAAAACAAACACACCCCTCCCTTCATTGCCCCGCCCCCAAAATTCACAAACATGTAATGCAAGAGTGGATGTCTCTTTATCAAAGCTGAAGTGAAGCAAAATAATGCTTCACAAAAAATAAAGCAGCACACACTCAAAACCAATGAAAACAATGCAACCTCTGCGTCCATTTTCAGGCCTTCCCGCTTCAGTCTCTTCAGCTCTGAAAGGCTTTTCTAAATTAACACGGGACCTAAAGATCTTACCTGATCATAACCCTTCTTTTTCCAGTGATATTCTTCCGAGCTTTTCTCTTTTGTAATGTCTTTCAGCCATCTCTATTTCTACAGTCTTTCTTCACTCTCTCTCCTCCCCCATCACGAGTGGACACGCCCCCTACTGCTGATTGGCTCACTCTCTCTCCTCCCCCATCATGAGTGGGCACGCCCCCTACTGCTGATTGGCTCACTCTCTTCTCCCCCATCATGAGTGGACACGTCCCCTACTGCTGATTGGCTCACTCTCTTCTCCCCCATCATGAGTGGACACACCCCCTGCTGCTGATTGTTTCACTCTCCTCCCTCAACATGAGTGGACACGTCCCCTACTGCTGATTGGCTCACTCTCTCTCCTCCTCCATCATGAGTGGACACGCCCCCTACTGCTGATTGGCTCACTCTCTCTCCTCCCCCATCATGAGTGGACACGCCCCCTACTGCTGATTATTTCACTCTCCTCCCTCAACATGAGTGGACACACCCCCTGCTGCTGATTGGCTACAAGTGTGTTGTGCTGCTTGGTCCGATCCACTTTCAACAGCGTTTCTCAGAAATCACTTACTGCACCTTTAATTATTTGATTACATTCCCATTCAGGTAAAGTTCACCAGCAGCTAATGAACAGAACTGCATGTGTAGATCCTTCTTCCAGCAACACTAACAACATGAGTTTGATTCCCAGGGAATTAACATACTGTATTGCTCGAATGTAGGGCCCTATGATTTCCACGATGCAGAAAACGCGGAATCCATTCATAAAAACGGAATTTACTATATAACGCGGAATGTCACGGAATTTGTCAAATTTTTGATGAATGAATAAAAAGCAGGTCTGTACACTTAAATTAAATCGCGATATAGAGTAGTGTCTGTGAATATTAAAATGCAAAAAGACTATTTAAATATGAATCCTGCATGTTTGTGTGTATCTGAAATGAATGATGCAGAAGCGTGGTTTCATTTAACACACATACACACACACAAACACACACACACACTGAAGCACGTGTAACGCTCGCAGTGTTTTCATCGCCTCATGTACGCACAAAATTCATCTTCAAAAGTCACTTCATCACTTCATCAGCATTTTATCGCTTTATTTGAGAAAATCTATCATCATACCATAAACACACAGTAACTCAAAGCTCTCGGCAACCCGTCAAAATAAAAGTTCGATTTAACTTGACAGAAACATACTGTTGTACAGTAGAATTTAGATACGTTTCAATGTAATAATAATACTAACACCAATAGACTATAATATAATAATATAATAATAATAATAAATTATTAAAACTATATCTTTAAGGAACAATCTCAGTTTTTCTTCCATGTTTTAAACAGTAAAGCTCTGTTGATAAAAAAAAGTTTAATTTCATGATTAAAAGATAAATTAATGTTATCCGTTCATTTGATTGCCAGAAAAATTAAAATACGCAACAGAATTTCTGAAACAGAAAAATCATTTTTTTTTTAATTAATAAATTTGTTGAATTCAATTAATTAATTTTTGATTATTAATTTTTTATTTAACCATTAAAATCAAGTCCAAAAAACTTAAAATGGAAAAAAACGGAATCCAGAAAAATTAAAACAGAAAAAATGGAATTTGGAAAAAAATAAAACGGAATTTGGGAAAAAATAATCCGGATTTCACAGGGCCCTACGAATGCACTACGAGTTACTCAAAATTGTCCACCAAATGCAAAAATGTAAATGAAAGAATCTAAACTGATTTTTTCACAAAAAGCATAAGGAATGACATAGTGAGACATGCTATACTGCACACTTCATCTAATATTTTTTTCATATTTTAATTTTCTGTAAAATTTTATAAAATAAAAACATTAATTATGATCTCAAATTACTTGAAGGACTGCATGGAAAATTTGTACTTTAAAAATTGTCACTCCACTATTTATGTGAAATGCAAGAACAAAAAGGTAATTAAAAAATGTTGACTATTTAGAGCATCTAAAAATATACACTTTCATTTATAAATTTACATTAATTTTAATCTAAAATTTTGATGTTTTTTAAAGAAAAAATATTAGTCAACTTCTTAATTATCCCTTGCATTTCATAGCCACTCTTTGTTGTTGGTGTGAGTTGGTGTAAGCTTGTGTGTACAAAATAAAAAATAAAATAAAATAAAAATTCACCAAATTTATATGGAATGACACTAAAATGCTTTGACAGACTGTAACTGGCAAGTCGACGTGACATGCTATAATTGATCTAATTTCTAATTTAATTTATTTGACCAGTTATAGCATCTAAACACTTTCACTTTACATTGCATATAAAATTTAATCTAAAATTTAAGTCTTTTTATAAAAAAATAAAAATAAAAAAACTCACCCATCACTCACCCAACTACTCAATTATCTATAAATGTTTTGCCTTGTATTTCAGGGCCACTCTTTGTCTCCTCAGCTATTGTTGTTGGTGTAACAAGGTCATAGCCTCCAGTCATTTACAAAGCCACATGGTGAATGAACAGCAGCCCATTAAAGATTTACCAAGTGAAGCAGTATGTCTCTTATTTGTGCTCATACATTAAACAAACATGGAACTCTATAAAATATTCAGCCTAAAATGAAACTGAATTTAAACCTGTTACAGTTTGGCAGCGTTCAGACAGAATGCATGATTTGACACGTACGCTGTCCATATCATCCACATCCATGTCGTGGTCTAGCAGCAGACGCAGTGCCTGTTCACTGCCAGCTCCAGCTGCCCAGTGCAGGGCCTTACGGTCCATCTGTGAAATAAAAATCACATATTAAATCAACCATGGTTGATTAGCCATGGTTTTAGTTGGCAAATAATACTGTTGTCTGGGGTAAAATAAGGGTCATATCCTGTGCTGAGGACCACAACATGTGTGTTTCCGACACTCTGGTGTAAAGCTGGGAAAAACAAAACATTCCAGGCGGAAAAATTGGCATGGTGAGTGGCAACATAACTTCCTCTGACACAGCTTCCTGTGCAGTATGTTCAGAATGCTTTGCTGTGTCACCATGGTCAGAAGTGTGCATCATAGTTTATCATTTGTAAGAACGTAAATATTCCAAACTTATTTTATTTTGGCCGAATCTGGTCAAGGAGACAATTTTAAACATCCTAGGGCATTTATAAACATCTTTTACTAGAAGTAAAATGTCTAATATAATGTAAATAACCAACTGTGTATGTGTCAGTCCTCAACCAGTTCCTGTGGCATAACATTATGACCACCTTCCTAATATTGTGTTGGTCCCCCTGCTGCTGCCAAAACAGCCCTGACCCGTCGAGGCATGGACTCCTCTAGACCCCTGAAGGTGTGCTGTGGTATCTGACACCAAGATGTTAGCAGCAGATCCTTTAAAGGGTTAGTTCACCCAAAAATGAAAATAATGCCATTTATTACACCCGTAAGACCTTCGTTAATCTTCGGAACACAAATTAAGATATTTTTGATGAAATCCAAGTGAGGCCTGCATAGCCAGCAATGACATTTCCTCTCTCAAGATCCATTAATGTACTAAAAACATATTTAAATCAGTTCATGTGAGTGGTTCAATATTAATATTATAAAGCGATGAGAATATTTTTGGTGCGCCAAAAAAACAAAATAACGACTTATATAGTGATGGCCGATTTCAAAACACTGCTTCATTAAGCGTTATGAATCTTTTGTGTCGAATCATGATTCGGATCGCGTGTCAAACGGCTGAAATCACGTGACTTTGGTGCTCCGAACAGATGATTCGACACGCTGATTCATAACGCTTAATGAAGCAGTGTTTTGAAATCGGCTATTACTATATAAGTCGTTATTTTGTTTTTTTGGTGCACCAAAAATATTCTTGTCGCTTTATAATATTAATCTTGAACCACTGTACTCACATTTAAATATGTTTTTAGTACATTAATGGATCTTGAGAGAGGAAATGTCATTGCTGGCTATGCAGGCCACACTTGGATTTCATCAAAAATATCTTAATTTGTGTTTCGAAGATGAACGAAGGTCTTACGGGTGTAATAAATGACATTATTTTCATTTTTGGGTGAACTAACCCTTTAAGTCCTGTAAGTTGTGAGGTGGAGCCTCCATGGATCGGACTTGGTTGTTCAGCACATCCCACAGATGCTCCATTGGATTGAGATCTGGAGATTTGGAGGCCAAATCAACACCTCAAACTCGTTGTTCTGCTCCTCAAACCATTCCTGAACCACTTGCTGACTACTATATCCACCCACTAGCAGGTGCCGTGATGAAGAGATAATCAGTGTTATTCACTTCACCTCTCAGCGCTCATAATGTCATGCCTGATCGGTGTATGTTTCTATTGATTCATTCAGTATACCTTATTTTTGACTTTGACGTCCACTCCTCTTCTTATCAGCTCCTCCATTCTGTCAGTGTCATTCCTCTTCGCAGCATCATGAAACTCCTTCTCTGAACAAAGCACTAGAGAGAAATGAAAGTGGAAGGTGACAAGAGTTATATATGGTTTATTATACAGGTACAAACATGATGTCCCTTTTTTGTCTTGGGCAAATGAATAGGCTGCTACATATGAATACTATCAGTTAGAGAGCTGGTTGTACTTGACAGATCATCATTAGTCTGTTATAGTAACATTTTGATTAGTAAATATTTTTTAAATACACCACCTTCTCATACAAACAGCCACTGAATAAATTTCTTTCTCACTTGCCCTAGTTTCTGTTCGTACCGCACAACAACACTACTATTCTTTCACTTCACTGTTAAACACTCACATATATCGTCTTCAGACACCAGTCCGTCTTCCATCGTCATCGATTGATGGTGTGTTACGTCTCCAACATGCGCATCTTCTGATAAATGTCTACATTTTCATCTTTTGATGTGATGTTGGCTGTGTTTCTGTGTGATCCTCGCTCAGCTCAAGCCTGCCGCTTTGGGAAATGACGAATCCTGCTGAAGCGAACGAAGGCTCATGAATATTAATACGCCATACAGACGTTTCTTCGCGTTCCTCCAATAGCGAAGGCTGTGATTATAAATATTAATTACATTGTGCTGATGTTACTTAATGTTAAATAGGTTGTGTAAACGTTGTGACTTCCCAAAGACGAAATGTTAGTTATGTATTTAAATACTTTACATTCGCTTATATGAGTCTTTCCACGAAACCGGTACGATTTGAGTCTTTCTGACCTTTTTCAGTGTATTTTATCTATTGGGTCACCAAAATATATTTTGTAAAAAGCTTTTTGTATTAATTGAAATGCCTCTTTTAATAATGTTTAAAAACATGACATACGTTTTATTTTCATATTAGAAATTATTTTGTTTTTTTCAGTCGACACCACCTGTTTTGTCAGGTCCCTCAAGGCCTTCTATGAAAGTGTACTTAGGATATGAATAATAAAATGAGAAAAAAAAACTATTTATTTTACCATTCCCATAAATATCCATCTGTGCTTTTTTAATGGGAATGTTTTTTTTCTAAGTAAATTCATGATTATTCATTAAAATGACATTATTTAGTTCTGTACCTCAGTAATGAACTGATACTTATGTGACATCATTAATAGGAAGTGACATCACAGAAGTCTTCTGAACAACATTGTGAGCAGACACAGGCAAGTGACCACCTTCTTTAATAATAATAACTAAATTATGTTGTGAAATTGTGTTTGTCAAGCTTAACGACTCAACCCCGTTACATCAATTAAAGATAGAAAACTATTACTTGTGAAAATGATCTTTGTTATTTCAACATTATTCATGATTTCTTAATATCATGCATGCCATGCGCTCTCCATTTATTCACTAGATTTAGAGCAGTGGACAATTTGGGCAAAAAATCACAACCCCATCATCCCTACATTTTTATTTATTTATTTATTTATTTGTTAAGTTTATGAAAAAGTAATTTAAAGTTAGTTGAATTCTGTCTGAAATATTCAATCATAAGAATACTGATTTTAGGTCAAATTCTGAAGTTAAGCCTTTGATCAAAATGATGAGGTTGCTGCTTGTTAAAAAGTGCCCATTTCAGGCTTTATAGCAAAAGTGTGAGATTTTATGTAACTTTTATATTTGCAATTACAGAATTAGTGTGAGAGACATCTGATTAATAGGAAAATGTTGATTTTATCACAAATACATTTTATAATAATATTCAGAGAGCTCCCATAGTGTCTATAACTTAAAATAATGACCAATAATAATAGGGATTTGATGCCTGAGATGGGAAAATATGCTTTTCTGGAAGTTAAATATGTCATTAATGTTGTGGGGTGTTCAGAAAAGTGATACATTTTGGTAAAAAAACTAAAAATGTGTAAGTCCAAATCGTACCGGTTTCGTGGAATGACTCAAATACATTACATTCGCTGCCACAATAATGTGAGATAATTTTTATGCCATTATACACAGCTATTGATACACGCTGTGTCATGACAATATAATAATATATAAATAAGACAACTGTATTTATATTTTTCTTAAAAAAAAAAAAAAAAAAAAAAAAATATATATATATATATATATATATATATATATATATATATATATATGTTAAGCATCTTACCTCTTAAGTGTGCATAAAAGGTTTCCTGATTTGCTAAATAAATATTGTAAGGACAAATGCATATTATTTAATGTAAGCTACAAATGCTGATATTCTTTATTTGTATTGGAAGATATAAAAATAATCATATCGCGCCACTCTACATGCTATACCATTTTTATAGTCTACTCTTTCTGAGTTTTATTATTTGCTCATGTATTATTCATTTATGAGATGTCATCTTTTAATTTTCTGTTCTTCTCATAATAATTAAATTCATTACTCACTCTTATCAGACTCTTTTCTTAATGACAGATGATTCTTCATTTATGATGCATCCATTTCTCTTCAATCAGATTTGATCTTTGTTGTGTAACAATAGGCAATTGAGCTTGTTTGTCTGTCTATTGGCTTTGGGTAAACTAGCATGAATGCTGGATAAATGTTGACCTGTTTGAACAAAAAGACCTGTGACCCATTAATATGAGAAACCTCCACTAGAGAGAGCTGCAGACTCACATGGTGACAGGTTTCTCACCAGATTCACTTCCAAAATTCATTTCTGGCCAATTTCATTTTCCATGCACAGCTGTTGGGGCTAATAGGCCATTTAAAGTTTGTTGTGCTGATTTGTTGCATAGTGGCATAACTGTTTAAGCAATGCATGCTGGATAGAGAAGCACTTCTCTACCCAATATATACTGAATATATATATATATATATATATATATATATATATATATATATATATACACACACATAATGCATACAATATTAATATAAAAAATATGATAGTATGCCGTTTAAAATTTGGCTTCAGTATGTGTACATTGTAGTTTGCCAAAACCGTCACTAGGGAAAGAAAACAGACTTGGTTCCAAAAAACAACTCCCATCAGGCCAGCAGAGGGAGACGAGTGAGGCCTGTTATCTGCACAGTATTTTGATACCACAAAAGGAAAAGGATGGTTCTCTTCTATGAATGGAGGAAATAGTATAGGATGCTATGCGTAACAAAACATTATACCAACTTTAATGAAACTTTCTGGATATTAAAGGCTGTAAAATGCATGATCATGTTAGGCAACAGCATACATGCTTCTTATATCTTAATGTTACATTTTCAGATTGACTTTTGACATTGCAAAGCAACACTGAAGCTTTAGGCTAGAGCTCTTTTAATGTGTGTGTTTTTATGTGGTCGGTGTAGTTGTGGTAAGCAGGGTTCTGTGGATCAGTTTCACATTTTGCAATTCTAAAGCATGATACGGAACTGATTCTTTAGGCTAAAAAAACTGCATACCTGCCCATTTTTACACACACACACGCACACACACACACACACACACACACACACACACATGTTTGTTTTTGTGAATTGTGGGGACTTTCCATAGACTTCAATGCATTTTACACTGAACAAACTGTACATTCTATCCCCCTACCCTGCCCCTACCCCTAAACCTAACCCTCACAGGAAACTGTGCAAACTTTTACTTTTTCACAAAAACTCATTCTATATGATTTATAAACCCATTTACATTGTGGGGACCGCTGGCTGGTCCCCACGATGTAGGTGAACTCAGGTTTATATTACATCATGGGGACATTTGGTCCCCACAATGTAATATAAACAAAAGCACACACACACACACACACACACCTACACACACACACACATATACACACACACACACACACATGTTTATTTTTGTGAATTGTGGGGACTTTCCATAGACTTCAATGCATTTTACACTGAACAAACTGTACATTCTATCCCCCTACCCTGCCCCTACCCCTAAACCTAACCCTCACAGGAAACTGTGCAAACTTTTACTTTTTCACAAAAACTCATTCTATATGATTTATAAACCCATTTACATTGTGGGGACCGCTGGCTGGTCCCCACGATGTAGGTGAACTCAGGTTTATATTACATCATGGGGACATTTGGTCCCCACAATGTAATATAAACAAAAGCACACACACACACACACACACACACACACACACACACACATAAACACAAACACACACACACTCCAGACTGATTCTCGTAACACACATTTACTCTGTTTATGTAATCCAGTTAATGACATCACAAAAAACATGGTAAAAGCAAAAAGTTATGTATATAAAACACTTCCTGTTTTAGTAAATTCTAAACAGAACAAGTATTTGTGTCCCACTGTATATGTATACAGCTCAAACATGCACTTGTGTTTCATTTGTTGCAGCTCAGTTGATTTCATTAGAAGCAGGCTACACAAACGTTCAAAAGTAAGTTTTAATAAAAGAAAGAAATTTTAATGTTAAACCTGTAGTCAGTAATTGTATCCCTTAACTCATCTTTGATCAGCAAAATGACATATTTAAATGTTTTTCTGTGAAAAAAATATTTTTTTCTTTATGCCTTAAAATAGCTTGAATGTATCTCTACTACACCCTTGCCTCATTAAGTATACGCGGATCATGAATATGCAAATTAGCCCCGCCTCCACTCACTCGCACCAGCTCAGAGATCCACTCACTCAGCTTTACTGTAGTAAACGCTGCACAAAAAGGAAATACTGGTTTAATTCAGCCATATATATTTGAACCATATATTATCAGAACGGTAATATGTTTTGCGTATCGCTCTCGTCAGACACATAACGGTAATTAATAATGATTAGCCTTTTGCTTGACTACGTTATCAAACAGCTAATAAAGTGTTGCTAATGTTACACAAACCATGTTCCCGTTCACGAGTCAGAGTCAGACAGCTGCCTTCTAACAATCAGCATCCTTACAACTTTAACTCTGAACGTCAGTGGAGAAAGACACATAGCTAGTTCATCATAACATCTTAATATACATCATATACATCATTAACCCGCTATAATACTAAATGTACAGGATTCTTCATATCAACAGAAAAATATACCGGGATAACCTGGCTTCTCTTGAGACTTTCCTGCTTCATAGCATAGTTAATGATATGCCAAAGCCCGCCCACATGCTGATGTGATTGGTTAAAACAAAGAGAACATAGAGCTTCGAAGCTTTACGAATCTTTTGTTTCGAATCAGTGGTTCGGAGCGTGTATCAATCTGCTAAAGTCACAATTGAGATTTCTGAACACTAATGACGTGAGTCACGTGACAAAGCCTCGTTTACTGAAATCATGTGACTTTGGCACTCCGAACCACTGATTCGAAACAAAAGATTTGTAAAGCTTCATGAAGCAGTGTTTTGAAATCGCCCATCACTAGATATTGTTGAATAAAATCATTATTTTGTTTTTCTGGTGCAAAAAAGTATTCTCGTCACTTTATAATATTAAAGTTGAACCACTGTAGTCACATGATCTGTTTTAAATATGTCTTGCTGGAAATGCAGGCCTCACTGAGCCATCGGATTTCATCAAAAATATCTTAATTTGTGTTCTGAAGATGAATGAAGGTCTTACGGGTGTGGAACGACATGAAGGTGAGTAATTAATGACAGAATTTTTAGGTGAACTAACCCTTTAAAAATCATATTAAAACACCACATAGACATATGAACAACATTAAGATCTTGATTTTCACCACAGGGGGTCTTTAATAAACTTACAACTAGAAATACTAATGCAAATCCATTGCTGTAGAAAGTCATTTTTTGAGAAAAAGAATATAGCATTCATTTGAAACAATTTTTGATAATTTTTTTGATTAATGCAAATACCAATTTCTTTCAAAAACATAAACATGATAAACATATGCATATAATATTTAACGTAAAAAAAAATGGACAGATGAAGCCACAAAAAGTCTGACAATTCAGTGAATATTAAAGACAGTCTGTCTTTATTTAGACATGCTTTGCAAAGCAATTATTTCCCATTTTTGCACATTTAATATGCATTTAGATAAAAAAAAAAAACATTAGTTCAGTTAGTGAATGCAATTAACAGATACTGTAAGACATAAAACAACCATAAGCCTCTTCAAAATTCAACAGTAAACATTTAACAGTAAACAGACATTCTAAATTTGTTCTTAAGCTTTGTTTTAGACAGACAATAAACATGAATATGTCAGAACATTAATAACTTAAATATTAAGCATTTCACTGGCGGCCGTGTTATTTACAGCATAATGTTCAAATATTCACCAAGCTTTGTTTTCATCAAAAATATGAGTTAAATCGAAATCTCAGAGAGAAATAAAACGCTAAAAGAAATATACTGCGCAAAGAACAAAGAACTAAGATGAATCTCATTATCAAAGACTATGTACTTTATATCAAGGACTATTTACATGTAAGATCATATCTTACAAAATGGTACCACAAAAAAAACCAAAAAAAACTCTTTTCATCACGGGAATTCTGTTAGGTCTACAAGAAAACTAACTTGATGTTATCATCTCCTACACAAGTTGGTTTTGCAGACACTCAGTAAGCGTTTACCCATAACAAACAAATGTATACATGGGCTGTGTGAACCAGCTCTCTCTGCATAAAGAAACTAAAGGTGACGTGCCGAGGCAGCAGGAAGCTCATCTGTAGATTATTAATAGAGTGTGAAGAGCGAACCGCTGTAGCCACAGCATCAGTATGACAAAGAACACATGACACAGAGTATTAACCAACAGTGTTTGCATGATTATGCCTTTTTATGGCAGAAAATGAAGACGACGGGGTGAAACTTCAACTCCCACACTAGCATTCAAAAGTCTGGTTTCAGAATTATTATTATTTTTTTTTTTTTAATGAATGCTTTTAATCAGCAAGGACACATAAATTGATCAAAAGTGACAGTAAAGACATTTATAATGTTACAAATGATTCTTCTGGACTTATCCTGAAAATAAAATGATTTCAACACTGTACAACTGCTTTTAACATTGATAATATCATCACAAGACTAAATTGAAGTCTAAAATGTATTAAAATAGAAAATTCATTTTAAAATGTTACAATAATATTACTGTATTTTGATCAAATAAATGCAGTCTTGGTGAGCAGAAGAGACTAGGAAATAACATAAAAGTTTGAAAAAAATCCCACCGATCTCAAACTTTAGAATGGTACTGTATTGGTGAACATTATAGGATATTATATTATAGATTAGGTAGTTTAACAATGATCATTCACTTTTACTATGATATCTTATCGGATCAAATCTGATGAAACCATCACTGAATCGTTCAGAACTGAATGGTCATCATGCGAACACAAAACGAAGACTAACTGTAAACTAGTCTGGCCCAACAGACATGGACCAGGAAATATACAGTTATGATGTACACTGCTATTCATATGCTATATATTTTGTTTTAAACTGTGATCATGTGACTATTATTTATTATAAAGGTTTTTTATGATCAACGAGGTTTAAAGGTGCTGTATTTTAATTCGTATTTTTTCAGATATCACTGAAATAGATGTCTCAAGAGTCAAGAAACACACTTGTCTCCTTGTTTTGGCACTGAAAACAGAAAACAAGCCAAACAGAAAAACTCTCCCTCTGTGAATTTCGGTTTGGAGGGCCGAGTTTTGGAGAGAGTCCACGGTGGTCTAATTCAGTTTAGTTAGCAAAATAGCTTACAGTACTTTTAAAGTGGGAAATTAGGGCTTGTGAACAAAACATACAAGTACAACTTCGGTTAAAAAGCACTTCGGTGTCTCTCCCTCTTGAATTCTCATTTTCACTAGCTAATATCCCTTCATGTATAATTTTCAACTCCTTTTTACACAGGAGTTGCAGTGCAAAATTCTAAATACAACATAAACCGCTCAACAAACGTGTGTCCCAATAGTGGTTATGTGCACATGTAATTTATGGGGGTTTGTCATGTGATGCGTTTAACAAATCTACTGAACAAAGTGCGAAATATAAGCTGGTCGACTGAAGCAAGCTAAGAACCACACTTGACATTACAGCAGGTGAGCTAACTGGCTGTTTCTCCACAAAATAATGTGTAGCATGTACAAATTCAGCTATGAGTTTTTAATTATTTTGGAGAGAAAATAGTTTGTCAGCCTAGCAACAATACGTAGGCCTGCAGTATCTTTATCTACATTAGCACACACCGTTGAGGAAACGCAGCTATATTAGAAAAACTGTAGGGCTTCTTAGCCTTGCGAGATTTAAAAAGTAGCTTGGAGATTTGAAAATGTTTGGGGGTAAGAACTGCATTTGATCATTCGCATACTGTACATTAGAGCTGCACGATTCTGGATAAATTGAGAAACGTGATTTTTTTTGTCCCACGATTCTGAAGAAAAAACACAAAATGACATGTAATTTACAAGAGGTTCTGACAAAATGTTCATTGCTTCAGCCTATTTTAAAAAAGATAGTAATTTGAACCTAATTCGAATGAAGGAGAATGTCTCATTCTTAAAGATTTGTTATTGGATGAATCAGCATTTGTGAATTAATGTCTTGAATGAATGATTCAATGATTTTTTAAACAGCTACTTGTCGCCACCTCCTGGCTAAAGAGATAAATGACACAATACATACAGGTGTCAAAACACTTTAAAAAGATGATTTACTCTATTTTGATCACTACCGTGAACATGTTTACTATAAACTTTTATCCCAGTACACTTTTATCGCCTGTTATTTAAATGTTTCTAACACATAAATAATAGGGATGCATGATATATCGGCCACCATATCGGTATCGGCCGATATATGTTCACTTTTAATGTTATTGTTATCGGCCCGATAAGAAAATTAGGCTGATATATTAAAGCCGATAAATTATGGATTATTTCCTTCAGCCGAGACACTTCAGATGTGCACTCTTCACCATGATGGTTTTGAATTGCTTAAAATATGATTGAAATCACTTCAAACAAGTGCAACATGTGCTACGCAAATCTGTCATATAGGCTACATAAAATTATAATGATATAATATAACATTATAATTGTGTGCTTGGGACATGTCTTTTAATGGTGAGACTTTTGTTTTTGTGATCAGGCTCTCAAAAATGAAATAAAAATTTGAATTTAGATTTATCGGCCAATATATCGGTTATCGGCTTTCAAATATAAAGAGTTATCGGTATCAGCCAAAATTTTCATTTTTTTGTTTAAAATGGAGACCCCGATTCTCCCACGATTGTGAAGAAAAAACACTAGACAACTAAACAAAGTGAAATGTAATTTACAAGACAAAATGTTCAATGTTGATGCACGATATATCGGCCACCATATCAGTATCAGCCGATATATGTTCATTTTTAATGTTATCGTTATCGGCCCGATAAGAAAATTTGGCCGATATATTAAAGCCGATAAATTATGGATTTTTCCTTCAGCCGAGACACTTCAGATGTGCACTGTTCACCATGATGGTTTTGAATTGCTTGATATGATTGGAGTCACTTCAAACAAGAGCAACATGTGCTACGCAAATCTGTCATATAGGCTACAAAAAATTATAATGATATAATATAACATTATAATTGTGTGCTTGGGACATGGCTTTTAATGGTGAGACTTTTGTTTTTGTAATCAGGCTCTGAAAAATGAAATAAAAATTTGGATTTAGATTCATCGGCCAATATATCGGTTATCGGCTTTCAAATATAAAGAGTTATCGGTATCGGCCAAAATGTTCATATTTTTTGTTTAAAATGGAGACCCCGATTCTCCCACGATTCTGAAGAAAAATCACTAGACAACTAAACAAAGTGAAATGTAATTTACAAGACAAAATGTTCAATGTTGATGCACGATATATCGGCCACCATATCAGTATCAGCCGATATATGTTCATTTTTAATGTTATCGTTATCGGCCCGATAAGAAAATTTGGCTGATATATTAAAGCCGATAAATCATGGATTATTTCCTTCACCTGAGACACTTCAGATACGCACTGTTCGCCATGATGGTTTTGAATTGCTTGATATGATTGGAGTCACTTCAAACAAGTGCAACATGTGCTGTGCAAATCTGTCATATAGGCTAAATAAAATTATAATGATATAATATAACATTATAATTGTGTGCTTGGGACATGGCTTTTAATGGTGAGACTTTTGTCTTTGTAATCAGGCTCTGAAAAATGAAATAAAAATTTGAATTTAGATTTATCGGCCAATATATCGGTTATCGGCTTTCAAATATAAAGAGTTATCGGTATCGGCCAAAATGTTCATATTTTTTGTTTAAAATGGAGACCCCGATTCTCCAACGATTCTGAAGAAAAAAAACTAGACAACTAAACAAAGCGAAATGTAATTTACAAGACAAAATGTTCAATGTTGATGCACGATATATCGGCCACCATATCGGTATCAGCCGATATATGTTCATTTTTAATGTTATCGTTATCGGCCCGATAAGAACATTTGGCCGATATATTAAAGCCGATAAATCATGGATTATTTCCTTCAGCTGAGACACTTTAGATGTGCACTCTTCACCATGATGGTTTTGAATTGCTTGATATGATTTGAGTCACTTCAAACAAGAGCAACATGTGCTGTGCAAATCTGTCATATAGGCTACATAAAATTATAATGATATAATATAACATTATAATTGTGTGCTTGGGACATGTCTTTTAATGGTGAGACTTTTGTTTTTGTAATCAGGCTCTCAAAAATGAAATAAAAATTTGAATTTAGATTTATCGGCCAATATATCGGTTATCGGCTTTCAAATATAAAGAGTTATCGGTATCAGCCAAAATTTTCATTTTTTTGTTTAAAATGGAGACCCCGATTCTCCCACGATTGTGAAGAAAAAACACTAGACAACTAAACAAAGTGAAATGTAATTTACAAGACAAAATGTTCAATGTTAATGCACGATATATCGGCCACCATATCAGTATCAGCCGATATATGTTCATTTTTAATGTTATCGTTATCGGCCCGATAAGAAAATTTGGCCGATATATTTAAGCCGATAAATAATGGATTATTTCCTTCACCTGAGACACTTCAGATACGCACTGTTTGCCATGATGGTTTTGAATTGCTTGATATGATTTGAGTCACTTCAAACAAGAGCAACATGTGCTGTGCAAATCTGTCATATAGGCTACATAAAATTATAATGATATAATATAACATTATAATTGTGTGCTTGGGACATGTCTTTTAATGGTGAGACTTTTGTCTTTGTAATCAGGCTCTGAAAAATGAAATAAAAATTTGAATTTAGATTTATCGGCCAATATATCGGTTATCGGCTATGAAATATAAAGAGTTATCGGTATCAGCAAAAATTTTCATTTTTTTGTTTAAAATGGAGACCCCGATTCTCCAACGATTGTGAAGAAAAAACACTAGACAACTAAACAAAGCGAAATGTAATTTACAAGACAAAATGTTCAATGTTGATGCATGATATATCGGCCACCATATCAGTATCAGCCGATATATGTTCATTTTTAATGTTATCGTTATTGGCCCGATAAGAAAATTTGGCCGATATATTAAAGCCGATAAATCATGGATTATTTCCTTCAGCTGAGACACTTCAGATACGCTCTGTTCACCATGATGGTTTTGAATTGCTTGATATGATTTGAGTCACTTCAAACAAGAGCAACATGTGCTGCGCAAATCTGTCATATAGGCTACATAAAATGATAATGATATAATATAACATTATAATTGTGTGCTTGGGACATGTCTTTTAATGGTGAGACTTTTGTTTTTGTAATCAGGCGCTCAAAAATGAAATAAAAATTTGAATTTTCAACTTAATCGGCCAATATATATCGGTTATCGGCTTTCAAATATATAGAATTATCGGTTATCGATATCGGCCAAAATTTTCATATCGGTGCATCCCTAATAAATAACGATAAAAAAAGGGATTAAAAAGACTGTTAGTCAGGCGGTTTCATACTGTACATTTATGGAAGCTGCTCTCTCTCTGGATCAGTGGCAGCACGGATGCAGATTTAAACGTTGCAGTGTGATCGTTGTTTCAAAGGTTAACCAAAGTCCCTGAAGTCTTTGGTTTAAAGCCTGTTTCACGTCGCAAGCGTCAGCGGAGTGTGCACGTTGTTATTTAGGAATAAGATCGCGATCTTTTAACGATTAATCATGCAGCTCTACTGTACATTTTCAGCATTGATCATCCCTATGGGTTCTTTCCACCAACACTTACCATTAAAAACTCAATCTTTTGTTACGATCTTTAAGACTTCTGGCTTCCTGTAAGAACTGGTCAGCTTTCCTGAGCTTCTCCATTGCTGCATTGAGCAAGACCTCCGGGGTCGCTTCCTCCTTCATTTCTGCCTCTCCGCTCTGTCCAGCTGCGATTGCATTCAGCAGCTCTCCCGTCTCTTCTATCTCAAAAGACACTTTGCTTTGCAAGTCTTTCACGTCACTTCCATGTCGTTTAATTGCTATATCTTTTCCCTTGCTTTCCACCTTCTCTGTGTTCTCTACAAGGAGGTCTCCTAGGGATGCGGAGCGAGCCTTGGAAGAATGCTGGAGAGGCACGGTGATCAACAGGGTCTTGTTGGCACAATGGCTCGGGGATGGATGTGCATTGAGGACTGAGGTCTCTGTGGTGGTGGACGGGGTTTTTAACGATGGCTCCTCCAGACTCTCGGCTTTGCAGTCGGATGGTTCAAGATCGTCCTCGCTGATCTCCAAATCTAGTACCTGGGAGCTTCCTTTGAGCTTTGCGGATGGTGCCGTAACTTGGTCGCCAGTCTCAGACTCTTCCCCCGAGTGTTGACCACTGTCTAAAGACTTCTCCTCCAACTCTTCACTCGATACATCACCAACAGCCTCAGTTTTGGGTTCTGGAATCGTCAATTTGATATCGTCTGTTTTTGAAGCCTGCTCCGAAGACAAAATGGCAGTGTCGGTAAGGACAATTGGGTCACTTTGCGGGGGAGCGTCCTCATTTTTGGAAGGTGCCTTGAATGGCTTCTTCTTGGGTGGAGCAGGAGGACCGGGACTCTTTTTTACAGATTCAGGGGTTGAAACTGTAGTAAGAGTAAGTTGGTGAGGTTCTGCTGAGGTTGCGACTTCTCCAGTGGTATCTGAGGCTTTCTTTGCTTCTTCTTCACTATGTTCTTTAGATGGCAGAGTGGGTGAATCCCACATCACTACTTGGGGTTTCATTACAGCTTTGGATACAACAAAGTTCTCTACCTCTTCTGACTTGCTCTGGTCTTCTTTCTCGTTTGAAGCTCCATTTTTCTCTTGAGGTTCTTTTTCCTCTGTTGTGACTGTGGCTGGTGTTGCCGGTTGGCTGGGTTTCATAAGTTTGGATGGAGGAGTAGGGGGCTGGACGCTCTTGGCAGAAGGGGTTTGTTCAGAAGAATCAGTGCTATCTTCTTCAACCTCCACTTTACTGTCCTCCTCAACAGAAGCCCCATCAGCAGAGACGCAGGGTTTAGAATCCTTTGACGGAGGCATCGGTGGAGTAAGAATCTTCTTTTGCGATGCAGCTTCTTCATTTTTGGGCTCATCCTCTTTATGGCTTTCACTAGGTTTGTTGTCTTTCGATGGCGGCATGGGTGGCTTTATAACTTTCTTCTGGGATGTGGACTCTTCATCAGCGTCCTCCTCTGGAATGCTGTTCATTGTCACAGTCACAGAGGTTTCGGTTTGTTTAACCCCTTCTGTATTCAAGCCATGAGTTCCATTCGGCATGGTAACGTCACCATCAAGGTCCAGTCTCAGTATTCCATCACTGGAGACATTCGCAACCTGTAAGAATAGACAGAACAGTACATTTAGAGGATACAGGATTCATAATACATACACTTGTATTCAAAAGTTTGGGGTCAGTAAGATTTTTTTAACACTTTTATTGAGCAAAGTTGCATTAGGTTGAATCAAAAAAATGACAGAAAAGACATTTATAATGTATTTATATAGATGTATATTTCAAACAAATGCTATTCTTTGAACTTTCTATTCATTACAAAATCGGTTTCCACTAAAATATTCAGCAGTGCAACTGTTGCAGCAAATCATCATATTAGAATGATTTCTGAAGGATCATGTGACACTGAAGACTGGAGTAATGATGCTGAAAATTCAGATTTATATTTTAAAATGCATTTTAAAATATAATAAAATAGAAAAAGTTATTTTCAACTGTAATAATATTTATAAATATTATTGTTTCCATTGTTCATTGTTCAAATAAATGTAGCCTTGGTAAGCATAAGATATTTCTTCAAAAACATTAAACAAATCTCAATATTGCATATTTAATTGTGCATGCTCAATTCCTTTATTATATCTTACATTATGCTGCCGTGATGCCTAAATTAACTTAAAATGCATTTATAAATTTATTAAAAGCATGTATTTTAGTTTGCAGTATTTTGTTTTTAATAGTTTTAGTCAAATTATAGAATTTTAATATTAGCCAATTATTGGCCAGAATTAGTGGTTGACCGATATATCGGCTGATTTTTGGCACTTTTTAAATATTGGCATTGGCTGATATATATATATAAATATATAAATAAATAAATAAATAACTAAATAAATAAATGTCAGGCTTTTGCATCTTAAGTCTTCATGTATATAATATATATATATAGTCCACCCTGCTCTCTAAGATATCGGCAATCAAATAACCAATATCGGTCGACCACTATTCAGAACTGCATCTATGCATCCCTTATTATTCTCTAACAGGAATGATAAATGTTAAGAAGGCTTTATTGCATGTGTGAAACAATTATATCGTACCTCCTTCATGTGTATCCTTGTTGGCGGTCTTCTTCCACGGTTCGCCTTAGGTCGGGTCCGTGTAACATGTTCTAATGAGGAGCCTTCATCAACTGTTACCTGAGATATAAAAGATGAAAAATAAGAAGCTAAATTACGGTCATTCACACAACACAATGTATGGATTAGTACGTTCTTTGTAATTTTTTTTTTTTTTTGCATGGTTTGGCCCTATTTATATAGAAGTGTCTTCAAATATGACAGTAAAATTCAACAGTACCTCATCAAAAATTTTGTTCTTTGCTTTATTGATTCCTTCACTAAGAGCCTTGATCCAGGCTTCTTTCTCCTCAGGAGTTTGTGCCTGAAGTTTGACATCTTGGACCTAAAATGAACACAACAAATTTAGATGAAGTCATAGGAAGTATTATATGCATACACACGAGTGAAACATTGCACATGCTAATCCTATTTTACTTTTCTTTACGAAATAAAATTATGAACTAACTACCCTAGCTGGATTCAATATCATGTTGCCTGCACCTAATATGGTGGATCACATGCATTACACGCCAGACCACTTTTTAACAAATGCATTCAGTAAGATTTTATCAAATATCTGATTTCTGTTTTGCATTGAACATCCCTAAATAACATCATCAAAATGAAACAGGAAAATACAGTCTCATGTCCCATAGTTAGGTTTATATGAAGTGTGTCTAGCATCCTGTATTTCGCCAGGCTCAGCATAAAGTGTACTTCACCCTAAATGAAAAGATTTATGTTCTTAGAGCAGGGTGTGCCTAAAATATTCATAAAAAAAAGTGAAACAGGAGGGTTTGGAATCTCTTAAATCTTTAATCTCTTTTCAAGAACTACAGTACGTGAGGTTTAATTATAAAATAAAACACTAGGCTGTGGCGTCTGACTCATTCAGCTGGCCGGTCACAGTATTCAGAAGAGGAAAAAGTGACATGCTGGTCTGGCTTCTCTTTAAACACACACACATTTTCTCTTCTAGAAGTCTCTTGACATCTGCTGAGCTCTTTGCAGTTCGCCAACGCTTCGCTCTCGTCATCTGTTAGTAATAACGCATATTTCGCCTGTTAGGTATCTTCTGCATTTCTAACGTACTCTCCCCACCTCCGAGATTCAGTGTGTGCTTGGATTCACGGATAGTAAACACCAAATAAAGAGATTATGCTAAAGAATATTTACAGAATAAATGAGATCATCTTGTAATAGATATGAGCTCAATAGAGCAGTATGGCACACACTGTGTGTGTCCGAAGGTTATGACATATCCCATTAGGATGAAGTCATCATTTACCATCAACTCTAATGCGGCAGGAAACAACGGTTTGACACACAGTAAAACGATCCAGCAGTGAAACTAATCCTTAGTCCACATCTTTTTGTCAAAATAAAACGTTTAATGACGTTAAAACTGTATCTGGGTCAATTACGTGACATTCTTTTTCATGCATTTATTAATTTATTCAAAAATACATTAATAATGCAATTCATACAAACAATGACTTCAATACACCTCTTCTATTATTAACATGCTTTCAATTTCGGTATTAAAATGCATTTCTGTGGGGCTTAACATTACAGTTATAAGTTGGTGAAACCATCTGGAACTCTCATTAAAAGATGTATAAACAATTATTTATTTTTTGTTTGTTTAAAAACATTATTAATATTTATAATCACCCTCCTGACTGAGTGTCAAGGTCAGTAAAAAATATCAGATAATTTGAACTTTTTATGTCGGACAGTGTTGAGAGTAGTTCAGGCTGTCAGACGGATAACGAACACTTTATGATATTCAGTGGACAGTTGCATTAACTTAGACTGTGTCTAACTAGTATGACCAACTAGCAGTTAGACAAGTGCTAATCAGTCTTAATTTTCCAATTCAAATCAGACCATTTCATGTAACTGACTTTAAATAGTTGAAGTCTTGAAGAAAAAAGCTTTAAGACTAGTTTACCGACCACAGGGAATCAAAAATTGAGGATATTTGACAAAAGATACCTTTACTTTGAAATATATATTTGAAAACAATGACTAAAGGTGATGATAAACGGGGCAACTTTATGCGCAATGTTGCCGGTCAATGATGTTTGGGCACTTTCCTATTGAGAATGGGCAAAAAATTTCTATCTGGATACTTTAGATTGAAATTTGTTGCCCATTCTCAATGGGAAAGTGCCCAAGCAACATCGACCGGCAACATTGCTCATAAAGTTGCCCCGTTTATCATCACCTTAACAAACATCTATACCTATCTGTATTTAAAGGGTTAGTTCACCCTCGTGTCAATCCAAACCCGTAAGACCTACATTCATCTTCAGAACACAAATTAAGATATTTTTGATGAAAGCTGAGAGCTTTCTGACCATTCCATAGAGATCCAATGCAACTACCACTTTCAAGGTCCAGAGAGGTAAAAACATCATTAAAGTAATCCAGTAGGGCTGCCCTCTACTAAAAATTTTCCTGGTCGACTAGTAGTCGTTCCTTTTAAGCATTAGTCGACTAATCATACATTTATTAATTAACCATATAAATCATAATAATGAGCCTTTGATGCCTACATATCCTAATCGGCGTTCTATAAGCATGTTTCATACGGATTACATAATCTGAAAATATTTGTTTTCCATTTGAATTGGTTCATTTAAAACATTTTGCTTTCTATAGATTTTCATGTCTGTGAGGCAAGATTACATGGAGTTTCGGTTCTTTTTTTTGGCACGCTCAAGTTCACAGAGAGAGACGGTAGAAAGCGCACCCTGTTTGCTTTCATTATTTTACAAAAGCACGAGGTTTTGTTGTTATTGTGCGTGCACACATATACAAGTAGAGTATTTTAAGTACAAGTGACTTTAATGATGTCTTTACTACCTTTCTGGGCTTGAAAGTGGTAGTTGCACAGACTGTCAATGGAGGGACAGAAATCGCTCAGATTTCATTAAAAATATCTTAATTTGTGTTCTGAAGATGAACGAAGGTCTTAAAGGTGTGTGTGACGAGCAGGGCGGGCGAGAGCCGTGAGGGAACGGCGCGAGGCCGGTGACGCGAGTGATAATGAGCGTCACCTGCGAGGCGTGCCGGCCTCGAGTCTCTCACGGAGGAGCTCCGGAGGCATAAAAGGAGGAGCGACTACAATGAAGGACGAGAGAGAAGTCCAGGCCTGGTCCTCTCTCGTCCTTCATTGTAGTCGCTCCTCCTTTTATGCCTCCGGAGCTCCTCCGTGAGAGACTCGAGGCCGGCACGCCTCGCAGGTGACGCTCATTATCACTCGCGTCACCGGCCTCGCGCCGTTCCCTCACGGCTCTCGCCCGCCCTGCTCGTCACAGTGTGGAACGACATGAAGGTGAGTAATTAATGACAGAAATGTTATTTTAGGGCGAACTAACGCTTTAACAGTGTTGTTATTGTTAACTAATACTATAAAAACAGTTTTTGTTCATTGAAATAAAGTCGAAATAGAATAAAATGTAAACATTAGATGAAAAACAAAAATCAGAAAACGAAAACTACAATTATTTAAACTAAAACAGAAATACAAATATTTAAAAACAAAAACTAATAAAAATGACTAAAAAATGACTAATACTAAAATATAAAAAATATTAATAATACTAAAATAACACTGGTATTTAAAGTGTAAGATATATTTTAGTTGTTAATAAGCCAGTTATTAAATCAAAACATTATTGAAAATGGATAGGCTCATTTTTCAAAAATCAACATGAACACAGAGATTACATTTCAAAAAACTTGGTATAGTACATGTGTTTTTCCTTTCATCATCTCAAACATCCTTATTCATCAGTGACCCGCCTATATTTTGACACTCTATACAGCCTATGGAGGAAAATCCACTTTTCAATAGAAAGTGAAAAAATGACGGTTTGCGGCTGTTTTGATATACCACAAGTATTTGCAAGGTTATACAGGAAATCATGCCTCTGCCTTTTGAATTTATAAACACTAAAACAGGAAATGACGCTCTGCTAAAGGTCGTCTTGGTTAACATCTTTAACCTCATTAAAGGAGTCTTTTAAAAAAAAAAGAGTAGAGACTTAAAAACGCGGGCTATGAAACTTTTGTGGTGCTAATCGTGAAGTAACATCCCAAAAATACAGAGAATGAATTACTAACCCAAGGTAATATATAAAAAATGTGAAACATGCAACAAGATATCCCTGTACCACAGGATGTTTATCAATTTTTATCTTACATATTAAAAGTGTTGCAATATGTGACACAAAGTCAAGCACTACTCAGCAATTTTGAACATGCAACAGCCGACCTTTCGCACACACTTTCTGCCATTATTTACAGTGACTTTGAAACCAGTGAAGTGACACAGAGGCATGAGTAACTGGCTCATCATTGGTCATGTGTCCGTTCAGATATGTGTCTGATTCATTAGACTCAGTACAATGACCCAGTGTGCCTCTAGTGCGTGCCATATTGAACGAATGACGTCACGACTGCAAGCCAGCCATCGACAACTGTGTCTTGCATTGTCATCCTAATGTGAGCCACTCTTTATATCACATACAAAAGGAATGGCAGACTGATGCATTTGACGTGGAACTGTGCTGAGATGTTCATTATTACCTTGTTACCGCTCTTGGGGCTTCGTAG
The DNA here is from genome assembly GCA_036281575.1 of Ancherythroculter nigrocauda. Classification (NCBI taxonomy): domain Eukaryota; kingdom Metazoa; phylum Chordata; class Actinopteri; order Cypriniformes; family Xenocyprididae; genus Ancherythroculter; species Ancherythroculter nigrocauda. The sequence goes on from VTFQ01000004.1 coordinate 55,674,448, forward strand.
TAGTACCAGTCTGTGTTTCTTCTTGAAAGGACTCTTTAACTCGTGACAAGTTTCGTAGTTGTCCAAGTCCAGTTTCTCCAGGCATTTTGTTAATTCCTGCACGACAGGGAAAAATGTTCTTATTTGTAAAAGGATAAACCAAAAAATGTTATTATTCAGAGTAGGGATGTGCCGAAGCCAAATACTATGTTCGGAAAGAAAATGAAACGCATTCAACGCAGCCCCTAAAGGGACATGGTGCTGTAAAAAAACACAATAAAAGATGGGAGGAAAAATATATTTCAATGCTTTTGCGTTCTCTTGCAATTATATAGTTGGGTAATTACAGAATTGGTTCAGTCAGAGTTGGAAAAATGTGTCTTTTTCCACAAATTTTGTATGTATGCAATAGGGCTGCACAATGATTAATTGTTTGCAAAATAATATCTGTGTTTGTTCTGTGTATAATAATTATGTATATATAAATACACACACATACACATACATGTATATATTTAAGAAAAATGTTATATTTATATATTAAATATTTATATTTAAATATAATATTATATATATATATACATTTATACATGCATATATTTCTTAAATGTATACATGTATGTGTGTATTTATATATACATAATTATTATACACAGAACAAACACATATATTACATAAACACAGACTTAGTAATTGTACAGTTAATTCTCATATTGTATTTTCAGAAAGTTTTGGAATATTTTTCCTCTCCCTAAATGTGTCACTACCGAAACGCAATAATAAATAATTTAATAAGAAGGATTAAATTGACTGATTAATATATATTTTTTTTACAACTACCTTGTAAATATATTTTTTCGTTATTTTTTAAAAAAATGTTTCATAGGTAAATCAATAACAATTACAATTTTATCAATATTTCAAGTGTAATTTATGAGATTTGTTGTATTTTGAATCCAATCTTTCTTTGTAAAAGGCATAATGTGTATCATATTGATTTCAAAGTGAAGGATTCATTAGTTTGAATATACATTGAAACAAACACTATAATAACATCTTAGTTGATCATTCAATATACTTTATTTTTGACAAAACATCACATGTTTCGGTCGTGACTGCACATTTTCTGTATTGACAGTAATGTGTTGGAATCAGTATCTTAACTCACATACTAAAACATATTAACATACTGATGATTTGCATAACTGTACTAAAACTTTCTTTATTTCCCTCAAATAAATGATTATGTTCGCTTTTGTAACTACCAAAACTATGATGACATGTTTCGGTCATGACTGTTTCGGTAGTGACAATTTTAGATATTTTTGAGCCGCTCAAAGATGTTAATCAGCACATGGTTATCTAGCAAAGTTCTGAACATTTGCACACACACAATGTCACAAACACTAAATTCAAATAACACCCAAAAAAAATAAGATGTCACAACCAGAACCACACCACGTTTCGGTAGTGACAATTTCACATTTCTGAACAGTTGTACACACATAAAAACTCAATTTTATGGAATAACACCCAAAAAAGTGTGCTTAATTGCAGAAAAAAGGTGTTTGGTAGTGACGTTCCTTAAAGTTACACACAGATTTTCAGACTTTTGAACACATTTAACACAAAATGATGGATCTGTCTACTGTGAAAGAGAGGCTGTGAGAGGGAGGGACACAGGAATATTTCCTGATCAAAAATGTAGAAGTGTGTTAAAATCAGTCTCAGCCAATGGAGTAAAACACACACTGTTTCGGTAGTGACATGAAAATGCACGACACATTTTTTTTTAACATAAATTTTCATGATTTAAAAATAGACTTTAAAAAAAAAAATCTAAAATATATTTTTAAAAACAACAATGGAAAACATTGCAAAAATTATTTCAATATTTTCACAAGTTGAAATTTAGGGGTTAGGGTTTGGGACAGCCACCTCCCAATTGAAAGTACCCAATAAATGATGATTTGATATATATTAAGCTTACTGATATTTTAAATATTATTGTGGGATTCAACAGAAAACATCAAAAATTTGAATACTTAAATGTGTTTTATGGTTGTGGGACAGCAGTTTGCATCAATTCTGTAGAGTGGCCCATATAATTTGCAGGCTTCAGGGAGCAGTTATGAATATGCAATATTCACTTTTGGATGCATGCTCACTTTTGAATTCGGGATCACACATACTCTTTGTATAGAGAGCAGCGGTACTGACCACACATATTATAAGATAAGATATTTGTCAGTGACGTTCAGAATGTGTTGCTCACCAAATCCTCTGCCATCATCTTGTCAGTCATCTCTCCTTACTATCTTCACATGATAAATGAAATCTGATGTACTGTAATGTAACCGACTACCGTGGCAAGCCTAACTACATCCCTTTAGGGTCTCCATGGAATGCATTTTCTAGGCCTTTCCGAATTCGGATTTAGGCTTCAGGCACATCCCTAATTCAGGAAGTTCATGGAGTTTTAGCTATGTTTCATTTAAAGGGATATTTCATCCGTAAATGATCATTCAGTCATCATTTACTCACTCTCGTGTTGTTTTAAACCTTCCTTTCACAGAAAACAGTTAGCAGAATGTTTACACTGCATAACGACTGAAAATAGTCAGTATGACCTGTGCACTACATTTCAGTTTTGTGAGACTATTTTGTGTGCGTGTGTGTAAGGAACAGATCCAAAAATAGTATCACTGTGGTCATCATTTGCTTTCACTATGAAAAAAAGAAGCCTGGACATTCCCTTAAAAATAAAACTGTTATTCAGATGAAGGATAAAAAGATGGTGGTGAGGAAATTACAGAATTCCCCCTTCCGCAAACTAAAACTAAAACTGAAACTATTAAAAACATTTTTGTTACCTGAAAGTTGTTGCCTTGGAAACTAACTGAAATATACGGAAGAGGATTAGGGCCAAGCAATGATAAAAAAATAAAACCATCTCGAGACTAAAGTTAAATAAAATTAAAGTAAATTTTGAGAAAAAACTCGAAAAAGTCTAAATAAAATGTTGAGAATAAACTCGTTATATTACAAGAAAAAACTCAGTTACATTTCGAGAAAAAGGTCGAGATAAAATGTTGAGAATAAACTCATTAAATTACGAGAAAAAAGTCATTAAATTATGAGAACAAATTCGTTAAATTATGAGAAAAGTGTCGTTAAATTTCAAGAAAAAAGTCAAGATAAAATGTTGAGAATAAAGTCATTAAATTACGAGAAAAAAGTCGTTAAATTACGAAAAAAAAAGTCGTTAAATTACGAGAACAAATTCGTTAAATTATGAGAAAAATATCGTTAAATTTCGAGAAAAAAGTCGAGATAAAATGTTGAGAATAAACTCATTAAATTACGAGAACTCGTTAAATTGAGAAAAAAGTCGAGATAAAATGTTGAGAATAAAGTCATTAAATTTTGAGAATAAACATTAAATTACGAGAAAAAAGTTGTTAAATTACTAGAACAAATTCGTTAAATTACGAGAACAATGTCGTAAATTACGAGAACAAATTCGTTAAATTATGAGAAAAATGTCGTTAAATTTCAAGAAAAAAGTCGTTTAATTACGAGAACAAATTCGTTAAATTATGAGAAAAATGTCGTTAAATTTCAAGAAAAAAGTCGAGATAAAATGTTGAGAATAAACTCATTAAATTACGAGAAAAAAGTCATTAAATTACGAGAACAAATTCGTTAAATTATGAGGAAAAAAGTCGTTAAATTACGAGAAAAAAGTCGTTAAATTACGAGAACAAATTCGTTAAATTATGAGAAAAATGTCGTTAAATTTCGAGAAAAAAAATCGAGATAAAATGTTGAGAATAAAGTCATTAAATTACGAGAAAAAAGTTGTTAAATTACTAGAACAAATTCATTAAATTACGAGAATAAAAAGGAAAAAAAGACATTTAAAGGGATAGTTCACACAAAAATGAAAATTATCCCATGATTTACTCACACTCAAACCATCCTAGGTGTATATGGTTATCTTCTTTCAGTCAAACACAGTCGTGAACGTGCATACGGCTGTTACTGGATGCCAGTGATTATAGTCTATAAAGTTATAAATATGGATATTTTTCTTACAAAAACCCATGGGTTCACTTCAGAAGGCCTTTATTAACCCCCTGGAGTCGTGTGGATTAATTTTATGATGGATGGATGTGCTTTTTTGGGCTTCAAAATGAGGAGCCCCATTCACTTCCATTATAAAGCTTGGAAGAGACAGGATATTTTTTAGTATAACTCCGACTGTGTTTGACTGAAAGAAGAAATTCAAATACATCTAGAATGGTTTGAGGGTGAGTAAATTATGGGATGATTTTAATTTTTTGGTTGAACTATCCCTTTAAGAGACTTAATTTGTGATTGTGCCTTCTTAGGGGGTGTTACGTCTTCACTCTTCATGTGAAGGTAGATGTTTTAGTACACTGTTGCGATTGAACTGTTTCTGTGAAAATTTCTTTCACCAAAAACAACTCAAAACTTGTCAGAGAAAAGAAATCAATTTAAATGACTTGATAAAGCATAGATGGCTAATGATGAATTGCATTTGGGATGGAAATCAGTAATGACTGAAACAAAAAAATGTGTGCACATTATTCTTATTAGGACAAAATCCATTTCCATTTTCCATATTCCATTTCCATTGCCTATTGTAAGCCAAAGTAATGTTAACTAACAGCCAAATAGCTACAAATAATAAATTGTTTTAGCAATCCGTTCCCAATGGATATACAATCAGGTCCAGCCTTTTTCTTGTGCAATATAATATTTTACTCAGAAATACATCACATTATGGAAGTACAACAGGGTTGTTAAATGTTGAGGTCATGATTTAGCAGACTTACCTCATTCTCATAGACCTCAATCACGGTCCGGTCCAGCTGAATGTACCGGTCCTTATAGCTGCTCAAGAACTTCCCTGAAGACTTCTTCAACCAGCCCGCCTTCCCAGCTCTCCTCACCTCTTTGGGCTTGGCTGGCTCCTCTTTCACACCCTGTTTGTGCAAAGGAAGAAGGAAATCAGCATTTCTTACTGAACCAAAATTTCAGTTTGACTTGGCATGCTTTGAGATCTGAGTCCAGCGAGAGCATTCCTGAAATGGGAGGATGAAGTATGTAGCAGCTAGATTATCATTTTGGCCGGTCTGGGTTTCATGTGACCTTCAACACCTTTTCAGATGGATGATGCTTTATTTCCACATCTGCTGTATTTCATTTTTCACAGCCTTCTCATGAGCTTTACAGATCTTATCTGATTTTATCATTCAGCGCATAATTACTGCTTGCTAAGGCAAACATTACTATTTATTATTGTTCTTAATTTAGGGTTAAGGATTTAAATATACCTCTAAACTTTAAAATTAAACTTTGAAGGTGCAATATTACTTTTTTAAGTGATCACCCTTAACATGACAAGCTGGTTTATTATCAGCAAAACTAAAAACTATTAAAAACTACTTTTGTTAATTTAAATGAATCTGGAAAAAAAAAAAAATTAGATAAACTAAATGAAGACTACATGACAATTAGAAATGTTGCCTTGTTGAATTTTAAAGCTAATTGGAAATAAAAACGAAAACAGATATATATAGATAGATAAATCTATATAAAGATTATAATGTTAGTAAATTAATTAACAAATTATATAAATCTTATAATTTATATAAAATAAATTATATTTTACTATATAGAATAGTTATTTAAATTGTAATAATATTCCACAATATTACTGTTTTTTGTATTTTTAATATATATAGACACACACACACACACATATACATATATACATATATGTAACACACATTTAACACAACACATTTATGTTAGATGCGATTAATCGATTTGACAGATTAATCGATATATAAATGAGTAGCTGAAAAATGTCTCCTAGTTCACTGGAGTTTAATGTGAGACCAAATATTCACAATAGGGTATATTTAATATATATATATACAGTGGCAAGAAAAAGTTTGTGAACCCCTTGCAGAATCTATGAAAATGAGAATTATTTTAATAAAATTAGAGGGATAAAAAAAAATGCATGTTATTTTTTGTTTAGTAAGATATTTTACATAAAAGATGTTTACATTTAGTTCACAAGACAAAACAATAGCTGAATTTATTAAAATAACTCCATTCATAAGTATGTGAAGCATTGATTCTCAATACTGTGTGTGGTTACCTGATGATCCACGACTGTTTTTATGTTTTGTGATGGTTGTTCATGAGTCTCTTGTTTGTCCTGAGCAGTTAAACTGAGCTCTGTTCTTCAGAAAAATCCTCCAGCTCCTGCAGATTCATCAGTTTTCCAGCATTTTTGCATATTTGAACCTTTTCCAGCAGTGACTGTGTGATTTTGAGATCTGTGTTTTCATACTGAGGACAACTGAGGGACTCAAACACAACTATTAAAAAAGGTTCAAACATTCACTGATGCTCCAGAAGGAAACACGATGCATTAAGAGCCGAGGGGTGAAAACGTTTGAATTCAAATATCAAGGTAAATTGTACTTAATTTTTCTTCCAGGAGACATGCAAGTATCTTCTGTTGGTTCAGAAGGGCAGTACTACATGAACAACAATGATATTTAAACAAAATAAGAAAAATTGTGACATCTTCATCCTGTTCAAAAGTTTTCACACCCCGACTCTTAATGCATCGTGTTTCCTTCTGGAGCATCAGTGAATGTTTGAACCTTTTTTAATAGTTGAGTTTGAGTCCCTCAATTGTCCTACAGTCACTGCTGGAAAGGGTTCAAAAACGCAAAAATGCTTGAAAACTGATGAATCTGCAGGAGCTGGAGGATTTTTCTGAAGAACAGAGCTCAGTTTAACTGCTCAGGACAAACAAGAGACTCATGAACAACCATCACAAAACATAAAAACAGTCGTGGATCATCAGGTAACCACACACAGTATTGAGAATCAATGGTTCACAAACTTATGAATGGGGTTATTTTAATAAATTCAGTTATTGTTTTGTCTTGTGAACTAAATGTAAACATCTTTTATGTAAAATATCTTACTCAGGACAGTACTAAACAAAAAATAACATGCATTTTTTATTATCCCTCATATTTTATTAAAATAATTCTCATTTTCACAGATTCTGCAAGGGGTTCACAAACTTTTTCTTGCCACTGTATAATATTCACTCTGAGCTGGCCAAAACATGAGCCTGATGGACTTGATCTCAAGCCACTTCTTGGTAGTCTGTGCAGTGTGGGCAGAGCATTGTCTTGTTGAAAAATAACATCTGATCATTTGTCTTTAGATAGCTACTTCTCATTTGTAGGAAACAAGCCATTCTTAGTTTATCAAGCCAAATCTTGTTCTAACCATCATGACTACAAGAGCAAAAAGATACAGGCAAATGTAGCTGTACGCCTTTTGAATAAAGTTTTGCATATATTCTTAAATTACAAAAATAAAATGCACCCCACTGCAGCTGTATTTGGAATTCCCAGGAATTTTCTATGCAAGGAAATTCCTCAGGATGTCTCTTTAGAGGGTCATCGAGCTGTTTTTCCACTTTCACTGGGCCTTTGGAAAGAGCAGCGTGTGCTAGAGAAGGTGCAGCTGTCTGAGGGAGGAAAACGTGGAGAATAATAGGAGCAGCACAGTGCCAATTGGGACTTTCTCACACTGCCGGGAAACCAACACGGGCGACAGGTCACTCATGCCCTCGCAGTGTCTGTGCTGAGGGAGGGGAATGGAGCGTGAGGGCGCCTCTTTGTTTTTCTCGCTCTGTTTGTGTGTAAATTGGAGCAGAGCGCATGGCACATCCCATCACAACACAACCCGCTCGCTGGAGAGAGAGAGAGAGAGTCTTTGGGTGGGACGGAAAAATCTATATTGTGAAAAAAACAGAGTGGAGCCAATTTGGACCTACAAAGTAGAGCGCATTCGAAAGCAGAGCGAGAGCATACAGTGTTTTAAAATGCATAATCAAGCACGAAATAAGCCAAGACATGCATTAACCTCACTTTAGTCAAACAGGAACTCACAGTACTAGATGAGATAATTTAAGAAAGCGAGAAGTTTCATTAGTGGTGTCTGCAGCAGTATCGCTTTTGCTCATACAAGCAACAAGTACATTTTGTCACCCCAAACACTAGTGCTAATGTGAAAGCGATCATATGTTATTTTCACACGGTGGCCGATAAAATGAGCCAGAAAAATTGACCTACTATGCCCCCTTTACAAGATGTAATATGTATCTGGTGTCTCCAGAATGTGTCTGTGAAGTTTCAGCTCAAAATCCCCACAGATCATTTATTATAGCTTGTCAAATTTGCCCCTATTTGGGTGTGAGCAAAAACATGCCGTTTTTGTGTGTGTCCCTTTAAATGCAAATGAGCTGCTGCTCCCGGCCCCCTTTCCAGAAGAGGGCGGAGCTTTAACAGCTCAACAACAACAAAGCTGGAGAATCTCACGCAGCCAAAATGAGGATTGTCAGTAACGGTGTTCAGCCTTACATTGTTCAAACCGGAGTCGACACTGATGGAGAGACTCAGGAAGAAGTTACAACTTTTACAATGAAACTGGACGTTTCTGAATGGTTAGTGGATACATTTATGTAGTTGCTGTGGAGTTGATTCAACTCATCCACTAGCATGTGCCGTCATGTTCATCTTTTGTGTTGATTTGACCCTCGTTTGTGAAGCAGTCCGGCGTAAAATGACGGCATGACAACAACACTCTACTACAACAACTCTTCCTCTTCTCTAAAGCAGCCCAACATGGACTCACCCCCTTTGTTGTGTGTTCTCGGGGGCGGGGTTTATGTAAATTTAGGGTTAGTGATGTCACTAACCTGGGAAGAAGCTCGTTGTAGTCCCTACCAGCCGTTTGTTGTAGTCCTTAAACAATTTCTGTAAAAGAAAATCTCTCTCTTTGCATTGAACTTTGAGCGTTGTAACTTTGCAGATGTTGTTTATGCTCAAACAGCAACATTACACACTAACTAACGTTAAAAAAGTGAAATTATAATCAACCACCCCTTTAATGGAGGAACTCAAGCCCTATCTAGGAAGCAGAATCTTATAGAGCCTTAGTTTTGGGATCTTCTGACTTAAAAGCAACCGCCTAGTAACGGGCCTGGAAACACTTCAAAAAAAAGCACTCATAGCAACACCTGGAAAATCTCCTAAAACACACTAGGAATGCGGCTGTAAGTTTGCAAGGGCAAAAACAACAAAGTATTTGACAAATTAATTAATTTTTAATTGTTACATTGGAGAATTTTTACTTGATCACAATCAAGGAAAGCACACAAATTTGCAAATAAATTAATAATATTAATTTATTTTAAAAAGTGTCTTTAAAAGGTAGGTGGTTTACATAAGACAAAGCTAAAAATATATAAAAATAACAACAGAATAAAAGTTATATATCAAAGTCCCTTTAAGACAAGTCATTTCACTCGGCGGCCATCTTTGAAACGCCTCTCGGGCATCCTGGGCATCATGCAATCTCTTTGAACGGGGAAACATCAAATTCTCCAAAACTGTTCGCCAAACATACGATTAAATTTCATATTTGAAATCACCAATGAAATCTAACAACAACCGGCTCATAAATTTAGTTTCTAAACGCTCGAATCATGACAAAAAAAAATTTTTCAGGCTGGATCAAGCTAATGCGCATGCGCAGACCTAAATGCGCGTCTCTTCGGAGGCGCGCGTCTGACTGTTTCTATAGAAACCGGTGCTTCTAACAGCCGCTGAAGTGACCAATGACTTTACCAGTTGGCGATTGGCTCTTATTTAGAAGGCGGGACTTATTCTGCCATATTGCGCATTACACTTTCTCCCATTCAAAACAATACGAGTGACACGTCTTGTGTTATTCTATAGTCTTTGGTTATATTTATAATATTTATATCAGTGGTGAAGCTACGGGTGGGGGTTGTAGTCCACCCAATTGGTCATATGAAATAATTTAATAATAACAATTATAATAAACATCATATCACACTATAACTTTATTTATTTAGTTAAAAGAATAATTAAATGCAAGTCTGCATGGTCAATCAGGCAGTTTTCTACACTAGTAACCTGCAATTGTTACCCTAAAGTGCGATTGCTACCTGATTTAACACATAAAAATTTGTTTTGTTGGTATAAATTAATGTATATAGGTTGGTTCAGTGATGATGTTAATATTAAAACCAGTTAATATACAGTAGATATTAACATTTTTAGATTACCACTATTTTAAGTGCAGTTTTCCCTCATATCATACGCTTGTCAAAATGATATATTTCGTCAGTTTCAGAGCTACCACAAAAACGGACGTTCAAACACAAAATTCTAAAGATGGCTGCGTTTTTCAATGTGGTGACAATTTCCACTGAAACAGGAAGACAGGACGGGACATATTGAACAGCTTCTCCTCTTTTTAAAAACAGCCAATAGCGTTTTGTTTATATCACAGCTCGTCCAGAGCTGTTGAACTCCGTAAAGCCTCAGTTCCTTCTAATCTCTAACAGTTTCTCCTCCTAATCTCCTCCATATCGCTTTAAAATACAGCATTCTGTGCAGAATTCAAATGGGTTTGACACGTTTTGTGGTCATATGATCCGCTCTGTGCTCTCTGGTCTCTGGACAGGAGCAGACTGTGTGTGCAGCGGTGGTTTGCATGACGCTAATGTGAAACCAGACTTCATTCGCCTCAATGGAAAGCATATTTACACCATCTGAATCGTTCCCTATCCCCTATATAGTGCACTATGTGCCATTCACCATGTAGAAAATAGTAAATGTGTGAACAAGTGACTGATTTCAGCCGCAGCTTCAGCGTCTATTTATAATGTAGGGGGCGGGACGCTTCAGATTCTAGAGAGCATTTGATTGGACAGAAAATCTGATGAGAAGCTGAAGTGCAGAGTGATGTCATCAAAACCACTGATCCATATTGGCGGAAGTAACGAGATTTAACGATTGTATCTTCTAAATATGAATTTTGTCATTGTTTTGGAGCACACTAGCTTATAGATAACAATAGGGCTAACATATTCATAGTAAAAGCCAAAAAACTTGATTTCATGGGGACTTTAAGGTCTATAATGTACTTTACATAAAACATGAAGAGCCATTTTATTGTTTTCACCATGCACTGTAAAAAAAAAAAAAGATCAATAAGTGATGGCAACATATATTTTTACATTACTTTAACTCATGAAAATAATTTAAGCAATTTCAACTTTCTTTTATAAGTAAGACAAGATTAAACTTGATTTTGAAGTCAGTTTTTATATAATTTAAGTTGAAATGACTCGTACAGCCAATTTGATTATACTTGATTTCAAGCAGAAACAGAACTTAAGTTGAAATAAGAGGGAAAAAAATTAGAGTTGTTTTTAATAGGTTGTTGTTGTTTGCTGTTTTGAAACTTTGAACTTGAAACTGTGTAATTAATTGTGTAAAAGTAATTAATAATAATAATTTTAGAAAGCTTCTTTAAAAGTTAGATTCTTAAGGCAGTTTACATAAGTCATGACGACAAAAAACAACACACAATATATAATAATTAGTGCTGTCAAACGATTAATCGCATCCAAAATAAAAGTTTGTTTACATAAAATATTTGTGTACTGTGTATAATTATGTATATTTAAATACACACACATACATGTATATATTTAATAAATATTTGCATATATATATATTTATATAATTAAAATATTTTATATACAAGTTTTTGTATATTTTATGTAAACAAACTTTTATTTTGGATGTGATTAATTGCGATTAATCGTTTGACAGCACTATTAATAATATAAAAATAAAATAATAATAAAAGCTTCTTTAAAAGTAGCTTCTTATTGCAGTAATCATAAGACACCGACATAAAAACAATACACAAGTGACTTTCAGACACTAACATCTACACTTCCAAAATGTTCCAAAATGAAAAAGCATCAAAACTGGATTCTAATGCAGAATATGCTAGAAGATCCATGCAAAAACTCATAAACTACTGCTCTGGAGGATTGTATGGTGAGGCACACCTTAGCCATCATGGGTTTCACATACAGTCAAAAGGCACAGAGCTCCATCTGGGTCAGATATCAGAGCCGGTGCTGTGCGCTGACCTGGCCGCTGTCAGCTCACCACACATCTAAATATGAATCATCTGTGCGGTTCTTCTCTGACCTCACTGCAATCGAGACTGACAGAGCGACTGAACTTGTTCAAAGACTCACACTGCAAACTTTGGCGAGCATTAAAACTTTCCATGGAGCAATAACACTTCTGTCTAAAAGAGAAATGGAACGCTGTCCGCTCAAACAACTGTTGCAATAGGGTTATAGTATATCTGCAAAATCTCCATCAGGGAACTGTAAATCATGTATGCCAATCAGGGAAGTATAAAAGAGGAAATAGTGACCGATGTTATAGATTTTATGGGAATTAAGTATTCTCGCTATACTAGTTTTTACCAATAGCTTAACAAATAGGGTTGAGCAGGGACAACTGTCAGTTTGAAACCAAGTCAAAGCAGGAACTCGCATCTTACTGGGTGCATGGTATATATCGGTTGTCATAACCTTATTTATTACAATACAAGGATACATGGGTCAAAAACAACAATAACTATTTTATTAATTTATTACTTTTTTGTGGTGGGGCCAGTGAAAAGTCACAGAATCGAATCAAAAATCGAGAATCGAATGTATTGAGATCTTGTGAATCCGAATCGAAACAGGACATCCGAATCGATACCCAGCCCTATTATCAATGTTGAAAACAGTTGTGCCGCTTCATATTTTTGTGAAAACTGCACTCTAAAAAATGCTGGGTTAAAAACAACCCAAGTTGGGTTGAAAATGGACAAACCCAGCAGGTTGGGTTAAATGTTTGCCCAACCTGCTGGGTAGTTTTATTTAAACCAACTATTGTTTAAA